>JAHSPW020000006.1:1727500-2297500 GCA_019985065.2 Arctostaphylos glauca | reverse complement strand
ACTTGGCAGTTCTTTTTGGGATGTTTGCAAGAACTTGTTATATATTGTAATATACAGTTCGGATAGATAGTAACTCTTGTATCTTTTAAACAGGCTGTGTATGAGATTGTAATGATATTTTGGGTTGTATGTTGATAGTTGTGCACGTTTCCTGAGTTTTGACGATGTTGTTAATATACTACTGTATGCTCAAAATCTTCAAGTTTTTTGATGCCTATAATTTGATTATTCCATGATAATTAGACTATCATTAGTAAGGCCTTAGTGATTTTTACTCACTGGCCGGTCACTAACCCATCCTTTCCCGGATTGGGTCGTGACAGAGTTGGTATCAGAGCCTAGGTTTGAGAAAGTTATGATACAACCAAGGAAATAGATGTTAGGACACTATAGGTGCACACACATGCATATTTATTTAGTATTGTCTTGATTTATGGGTATATTTATTAACGTTGGAAGGTTGGATTTGACAAGATTATATCTTGCGTGTTATAGGCATGGCTAGCACAACCAGTAGTGAGGACAGTTTCGGTAGGTATCATATCAGCTTCCGGCAAGGGGTGCGTAGTATTCCCGGTGAGAGTTTGGACAGACATATATGCGATCGGGCAGCAGCTATGGTATATAACGAGTATGTGGATGTGGTTAAATCCAAACCTTTTTACACAGATGCAATGCGACATGAACTAGTGCAGCGTCGTTTGGAGCTTTGGCGCGAAACCTGTAATTTGTCCATCGACTGGTGGAAAACGGAGCAAGGAAGAGAGGCAGTTATGAATGAGATGATATTAAACGGGGATTTAGGACAGTGGCCACCACAGAATTTTAATAAAGGAGCTACTTTCGAAATCGGGCAAAGCTCAAAGCCACTTGATGTAAAGGATAAGGAGGAACAAGAAGATGAGACAGAACCTGTTCCTCAGGAGCAGCCTATGGAACTAGATGATCAGGGAGAACAACATGTGGAGGAACAACAAGTAAATGAAGAAGAAGAAAATGACCCAATGGAGAATGATGTGGAGATGGAAGATGTAGAGGAGGGAGATGAAGATCCAGAAGATCCAGGAACTCCCCAGGCACCGGAGGAGTATGACATTGAAAGTGTTGAGGGGTCTGAAGCATCAGTTAATGGACCTGGGCAGTAAATAGGAAGCGAAACCATTTTCTTGGATAGGAATGGTTTATGAATGTGAAAAGATGTTATAGTATAAGTATTGTATGGGGTACACTAGTGTTTTGTTTAAGAGCGAATTTTGAATTGTAAGATAAGAAGCTCTTAAGAACTATGTTGTACCTTTGAATGGTAGTGACTAACGGAGAAGGTTGTACTATAATATAAGGAATTTTGGAATCTGTAATATAATATTCCTCGTTATATATAAGAATCATGTTTTGTTCTACATTTTCTTATATTAGGCTCATTGGTTGAATATGATAATTGGAGATATTGATATTGGATATTGTTGTTATTATTTTTAACTAGGGATGGTGACTACTAGGACGACAGAATCCCATAACAATGGACCTCGGAGTAATACCAATGCACAAATTGCAGAATTACGAGATTTAGTACAGAACCTCGCAGGAACGGTTCAAGCGCAACAACAAGTAATCCAAACGTTCATGACTCAGTCTCGACCTGCGGAAGCTAATCCAGAAGTAGGAGATATGGGAGAACGGATGGGAGAGGCGAATGTAAGAGTTTCGACGGCATTACCTGTGGCGGATGTCAATATGATTAAGGATTTTCTGAAACTTAAACCTCCACATTTTGAAGGTGGTTTGGACGCATTTAGAGCAAGAGAGTGGTTGGCAGAATTAGAGAAAAACTTTCGAATTGCAGGATGTGATGAATACCAGAAGGTGGAAATAGGTGCCTATCTACTTGAAGGAGAAGCTGGGAGGTGGTGGAATCTAAAAAGGACAGAAGGGCCTAGGCTATGTTGGGAACAATTTAAAGTGGCGTTCAAGGAAAAATATATGCCGAAAGCCATGCAGAATGCCAAATGCTTAGAGTTTGAATACTTAAAGCAGAATGAAGTAATGTCGGTGGCTGATTATGAAGCAATGTTTACGAATTTGGCAGAATATGCACCCCACCTGGTTATGAATGATGATATGAAGGCTCGAAGGTTTGAGGAAGGGTTACGACCCGATCTCAGAAGAGTAGTGCGACCTTTACAGTTACCAAGTTATGCAGAGGTATTGAACCGAGCGATTATGGTGGAACAAGATGTAATTGAATCTAGGAAGCATCAAGAGGGAAAACGCAAGCAACATTATCAAGCAGGAAGTTCGGGAAATCAAAAGAGACAGAACACTGGAAGTTGGAGAAAAGAGAACAACAATCAGGGGAGACAAGTGCCCAAATGTCAAACCTGCGGGAAAAACCATTTTGGCGAATGTTGGAGGAAAGAAGGTTCAACACGGTGCTTTGGATGTGGCCAGGAAGGACACGTGCGGAGAAATTGTCCTAGAATCAGTACAGGAGCTAATACAGTGCCTGTAGGGAACCGCAATGGAAGAAATCAAGGACAAAGGAATGAACGTAATAGGAGAGGAGAGCAAGGAAGACAAGGAGAACAAAGGAATCGTAACACTGAAGGACAACAACAAGGACGGGCTTTTGCAATTGTGCCAGGTGACCCGAGAAACAATGAAAATGTGGTTGCAGGTAACATAATTATTCATTCGGTACCTGCTTATGCATTATTCGATTCAGGGTCAACGCATACTTTCATATCAAGAACTTTTGTAAGTAAATTGGATAAAGATGTAGAACCATTGGGATATGAATTAATTGTGGTGTTACCTACGGGTAGGAGTAAGATATGTTCTTTGATTTTTCGAGCTTGTAAAGTACTGATAGGTAATGTCGAGACTAGTATGGATCTTATAGTACTGGATATGGACCACTTCGACATCATCATTGGTATGGATTGGTTGACCCAAAACGAAGTTGTAATAGATTGCGCTAGAAGGCATGTCACCTTTAGAAGAAACAAGGAAGAAATTGGATTTCAAGGAGAAAAAGTGGAAGTGCCCCCATATGTTATATCATCGGCCCGAGCTCAACGGTTAATTCGGAAAGGTTGTCAAGCTTATTTTTGTGGGATAACTATTATTGAAGCAGATAAGGTAACAGTGAAGGATGTGCCTATAGTACAAGAATTTCCTGAGGTTTTCCCCGAAGAATTACCCGGTATACCCACAGACAGAGAGATAGACTTTGTTATTGATGTTACTCCGGGCACTCAACCCATATCTAAGGCACCTTATCGCATGGCCCCAGCAGAATTGAAGGAATTGAAAGCTCAATTACAGGAATTATTGGATAAGGGATTCATTAGGCCGAGTTTTTCACCTTGGGGTGCACCTGTGTTATTCGTTAAGAAAAAGGATGGAACGATGCGCTTGTGCATAGATTATCGAGAGTTAAATAAGGTAACCATTAAAAACAGGTATCCTTTGCCTAGGATTGATGATTTATTCGACCAATTGCAAGGAGCAAGTGTGTTTTCTAAGATTGATTTGCGGTCAGGATACCATCAACTTAAGGTTAGAGAGGAAAGTATCGAAAAAACAGCATTTCGAACGAGGTACGGACATTATGAATTTTTAGTAATGCCCTTTGGAGTTACTAATGCCCCAGCTGCCTTTATGGATTTGATGAATCGAGTTTTTAAGAAATATTTGGATGAGTTTGTTATTGTCTTTATTGATGATATCCTTATATATTCAAAGGATGAGGATCAACACGCGGAGCATTTACGTATAGTGTTACACACTTTGAGAGAACAAAAGTTATATGCCAAGTTTAAGAAGTGTGAGTTTTGGTTGAAGAGTGTAACATTCTTGGGACATGTTATTAGTAAGGAAGGAGTTGCAGTAGACCGTCAGAAAATAGAAGCAATATTAGATTGGCCAAGACCCTCGACCGTGACTGAAGTTAGAAGCTTTTTAGGATTAGCTGGGTACTATCGAAGGTTTGTACAAGATTTTTCTAAGATAGCTGCACCCTTGACTGAATTGACACGTAAAGGAGAGGCTTTCGAATGGACGGCAAGACGTGAGAAATCCTTCCAAGAATTGAAGGAAAGACTCACTACGGCACCAATTTTAGCTTTACCAGAGGGTGCGGAAGGATTTGCAATATACAGTGATGCGTCATATCAAGGATTAGGATGTGTGCTGATGCAACATGGAAAAGTTATTGCTTATGCATCAAGACAACTCAAGCCGCATGAGAAGAATTATCCGGTGCATGATTTAGAATTGGCAGCTTTAGTGTTTGCTCTGAAGTCTTGGCGACATTATCTATATGGAGTTTCATGTGACGTATACACAGATCATCAGAGCCTGAAATATATTTTCAATCAGAAAGATTTGAATTTAAGGCAGCGTAGGTGGTTAGAGTTAATGAAGGATTATGATATCAATATTCAATATCATCCAGGAAAAGCCAATATAGTGGCAGATGCATTAAGCCGGAAGTCTATGGGAAAGATAAATTGGATGTTCATAAAATGGCAGTGGTCAGAAGAAAATCAAGAAGAGATTTGTTCTATGATGGTTGCTGAACCCACAATTTTGGGAGAAATTAAAGAAAAGCAGAGGAACGATCATAAACTAAGAAAAATTTATGAACAAGCAGAAAACAATGAGAATTCCGAGTTCAAGGTGATAAATGGAATGCTGAAATTTCAGAATCGAATATGCATACCCGAGGATGAGGAATTGAAACGAAGGATATTGGATGAAGGTCATAGGACGAAATTTAGTATTCACCCAGGAAGGATGAAGATGTATCAGGACTTAAAAAGAACATATTGGTGGATGGGAATGAAACGTGATGTGATTGACTACGTTAGTAAATGTCTCCAGTGTCAGCAGATTAAGGCCGTACGTCAGAAACCACTAGGTTTACTCCAACCTTTACCAATATCTAAGTGGAAATGGGAAGATATTACAATGGATTATGTTATGGGTTTTCCACGAACAGCTAGGGGAAATAACTCAATTTGGGTGATCGTTGATAGATTGACTAAATCGGCACACTTTTTAGCAATCAAGAATACGTACTCGATGGATCAGATGGCTAACCTGTATGTTAAGGAGATTATTCGATTGCACGGAGCACCTGTAAGCATTATTTCAGATAGGGACTCAAGATTTATATCTAGATTTTGGCAGTCACTTCAACGAGCTATGGGGACCAAGTTGAATTTTAGCACGGCTTTTCATCCTCAAACAGATGGACAGTCAGAGCGAACTATTCAGACCTTGGAGGACCTATTACGAGCTTGTGCATTAGAGTTTCAGGGAAGCTGGGAAGAACATTTGCCATTGGCGGAGTTTACTTACAATAACAGTTATCAAGCTAGTATTGGCATGGCACCATTTGAGGCGTTATATGGACGGAAGTGTAGGTCGCCGTCTTGTTGGACAGCAGTGGGTGACGTTGAATTGACAGGACCAGAGATTGTGCACGAGACAATTGAAAAGGTTAAAATTATTCAAGACAAGCTCAAAGTAGCGCAGGATCGGCAGAAGAGTTACGCGGATGCAAACCGACGAGAGCTTGAATTTCAAGTGGGAGATTATGTTTTCCTTAAAGTTTCACCAATGAAAGGGATTGTACGCTTTGGAAAGAAAGGGAAACTAAGTCCACGATATGTCGGACCATTTGAGGTTTTAGAAAGAATAGGACCGGTGGCTTATCGATTAGCTTTAACATCAGAATTGGCTGGAGTGCACGATGTTTTCCATGTGTCAATGTTGCGAAAGTACATCCCAGATTCAAGACACATTTTGAAACAACCACCTATACAGCTCGAAAAGGATTTGCAGTATGAAGAGCGGCCAATCAGGATTTTGGATACACGAGTCAAACAACTGAGGAATAAAGAGATACCACTAGTTAAAGTTTGGTGGGAAAATCAAAGTACTGGAGAGGCAACATGGGAGAAAGAGTCGGATATGCGTCAGCAATATCCAGAACTGTTTGCCTAAGGTATAACTCTCTCTCACCTTTGATATTTAATTGGTTTATTTTGACGTATTATACTTGGATAACCACGTTTACGTTCGGAGGACCGAACTTCATAAGGTGGGGAGAATGTGAGAACCCGACCCGTAAATCCGAAATTAATTATAGATCGAGGGACTTAATTGAGAATTATTATAATTTAGTTTAGTTTTTGAGATTAATACTTATTTGAGGGACCTAAGAGGTAATTAACCTAGGTTGTAACTTAGATTTTGAGGAATGCCTACACTAGATTATTTTTACCTTGGTGGCTGATTTGTCAAACGTTGGAGATTTTACCTCATGCATTGTGGAGGTGGCAGCATCAGGAGGTTTTGGGAGGACACCTCATGGTTGAGGTGTCAACTATCTAATTCTCCTTACCAGCTATTTCTCAAAAATCTTGCATTACGTTAAGTCATTTGGCTACTGAAAGGCAGAGGGAAAATGGTCTGTGAAAGGAGGCCAGGTTAAGGAAGAAGACAGTGGTAGGTGGAGGAAGCCATAGCCAACCCATTTGAAGATTAAAAGTTGAGATTGAGCAACAAAAGGTATAAATTCGATCTTTGTTCTACCGAATTAGGATCTTAGAATGATGATTTACAAGTATTTTGAGGTTATTGAAGTACCATTAGAGATTATAGAACCAAAAATGGAGAAAAAATGAGCTCTGGTTCGTCACTGAGCAGTGGCCGGTCGACCAGTCAGCCATCCCCGGTCGACCACCCACCCCGGTCAACCGCTCCCTGTGGCCGGTCAACCGGCAGAGGGATAAAATGAAAATTTGCTTAATTTGTGATGTTTAACCTATCTAATGACTTGGATTCCTAGCTTATTATAATAAGAGGCATCTTAGGGAACCAAAATCAGTGGACACAAGATCCCGAGACCCCGAATAACTAGTAAGATCGACCCCCGGTTGTCGCTGGTCAGTCCCCGGTTGACCGCCCCTGTTGCCCGGTCGACCGGATGTAGACCAGAATGGAATTTCATTTAGTTTTGAATGAATATCTTATGTTAGGCCTTATTTATCTAGCTTAACATTATAATGGGGACTTTAGAGAAATTTAATTTGCAAACCCGAGTTTCCGAAACTCCCGATTAAGTCATGAGGTCAAGTGATTGAAAAATAGCCATATTTAGACCATGGGAGTTACAACTTAAAAGCTACTTTGCACTTGATGATAAATTACTAAGATTTACGATTATCTAACTATAGGAGATCAAATTGGTGGTGAACGTTGATTGAAAGAGTTTTTACAACACTCGGTTAGAAAGGTGAGTTCAAGCATACGATGTTTACTTGTAAATTGTTTAAAGTATTCAAAGCATGTGTTATCCTCAATACATGAATTAAGAGATGCCTTGAGTATGTTTACAATTGAAAACTCATGATTTTGATTTGCCATATAAAAACTAAGGAATATGAATGAAATATGTGAATTAAATGTTCCAAACGGTACCCCGATCCGCTAGGGGATTAGAATATAGCGAGATGAGGAATTGGGTGGTTACCGTGGCCAATGCGGTTATGTGGTTGACGTCATACCAAGAATATATGGAAAGGGGGTCGCTCCCACCTACGAATAATTGGCAGCCGTTGGACTATTAACCTTGAAAATGAAAACTTGGTATTGCATATTAAAAGAAGATGGAGTTAATCGTTGCTTCTTATGGCTTTATCAATGATTCTTGAGATGTCTTTATACTGATACCGTTGCTTTTCGATAGAATTATATGGCAAACATGTGAATAACGTATGTTTGAATTCACACTAGCATTGCTAATGGATGTTGTTATACAACATGTCAGGTCAACGTGAGCAAGGGAACCAACTTTAGAAGACTTTGGACTTGGCAGTTCTTTTTGGGATGTTTGCAAGAACTTGTTATATATTGTAATATACAGTTCGGATAGATAGTAACTCTTGTATCTTTTAAACAGGCTGTGTATGAGATTGTAATGATATTTTGGGTTGTATGTTGATAGTTGTGCACGTTTCCTGAGTTTTGACGATGTTGTTAATATACTACTGTATGCTCAAAATCTTCAAGTTTTTTGATGCCTATAATTTGATTATTCCATGATAATTAGACTATCATTAGTAAGGCCTTAGTGATTTTTACTCACTGGCCGGTCACTAACCCATCCTTTCCCGGATTGGGTCGTGACATGTGTTTTCCTTGGAGTTAGTGCAGAATCAAAGGGCTACAGATTATACAATCCAGTCACTAAGCAGATAATCATCAGCCGTGATGTCATTTTCAATGAAGAGAATGTATGGGACTGGAATGATGAGGAGATGCAACAAATTCCAGTGACATTTGACAATGAAGAACAGCAGCAGCTGCAAAATTCCGCTTCGTCCGCGAGTGCTCCCATTAGAGAAAACACACCAAATGCATGTAGTCCACCAGTTCAACGCCAACGAAAAAAGACCAGCCTGGTTGATGGACTATGTAAGTGGAGAAGAACTCTTTGATTGCGATAATTCTGCCCACTTTGTATTATTTGCAGATTATGATCCAGTGATATTTCAAGATGCGGTTAAAGATACAAAATGGAAGAAGGCCATGGATGCAGAGATTCACTCCATAGAAAAGAATGATACCTGGGAGTTGACAGATCTTCCTCAAGGACATAAAACCATTGGTGTCAAGTGGGTGTACAAAACCAAACTCAATGAGAAAGGAGATGTTGACAAACACAAAGCACGTTTGGTGGCAAAAGGGTATAAGCAAGAGTATGGAGTCGATTACACGGAGGTGTTTGCCCCTGTTGCCAGACTTGATACCATTCGAGTAGTTCTTTCAATGGCTGCTGAAAATTCTTGGCCAACTTTCCAGCTAGATGTGAAGTCCGCCTTTCTCCACGGTGAGCTTCACGAACAAGTATACGTCGATCAACCTCCTGGTTATGTGCAGCAAGGAAAAGAGAGGAAGGTGTACAAACTAAAAAAAGCACTCTATGGACTGAAACAAGCACCCAGAGCTTGGTACAGTCGCATAGATGCCTACTTTGCTACAGAAGGATTCAAGAAATGTCCATATGCGCCTACACTCTACATAAAGCTTGGCGAAGGAGGGAAGATACTAATTGTCTGTCTGTATGTGGATGATTTAATCTACACAGGTAATGACAAATCTATGTTTGATGTCTTTAACCAATCTATGATGACGGAGTTTGATATGACAGATCTGGGATTGATGCGCTACTTCCTAGGCATTGAAGTAGTACAAGGTGCTGCAGGGAATTTCCTCTCCCAGAAGAAGTATATGCTGGAAATTTTGGACAAATTTGAGATGAAAGGTTGTAATTCTGTTGGCACTCCTTCGTCCCTAGATCTTATGCTAACACAGAAGTCTGGTGGAAGGAAGGTAGATGCAACATTGTACAAGCAGATAGTTGGAAGTTTGATGTATTTAACAGCTACTAGACCTGACATCATGCATGCAGTTAGTCTTATTAGTCGTTACATGGAAAGTCCTACTGAGGTTCATCTTCATGCAGCAAAAAGAATCCTTCGTTACTTGAGTGGCACAATTGATTATGGTTTGTTCTATAAAAAGGGTGTAAAATCTGGTTTATTTGGGTTCTCTGACAGTGACTATGCAGGAGATCCAAATGACCGAAAAAGCACATCAGGTTATGTCTTTATGATGGGTTCAGCAGCCGTATCTTGGTCATCAAAGAAGCAACCAATCGTGACATTATCAACCACTGAAGCAGAATTTGTTGCTGCAGCAGCAGCAGCTTGTCAAGCCATTTGGCTGAGAAGGATACTCAAGGAACTGTGTTACCAGCAGCAGGAGTCAACACCCATTTATTGTGACAATGTTTCAGCAATCAAGCTTTCAAGAAATCCAGTTTTACATGGGAAAAGCAAGCATATAGATGTGAGATATCATTTCCTGCGTGATCTGTGCAGAGAAGGAGTTATTGATATGATTTGGTGCAGCAGTGAAGATCAAGTTGCAGATATTCTAACCAAACCCCTCAAGTTAGCTCTGTTTGTGAAGCTGCGTAAACTTCTTGGTGTTTGTTCTATTGAAGATTCAGTTTGAGGGAGATACAAGACTACTGGAGAAAACTGTCTAAACCGATTGTCTACAGGGCAATCAGTTTAAAGGAGGGTGTTAAGAGTTTTAGTTGAATAAGTCTTTGTTTGTTATTGAATAAGTCTATGATGTCCTAGTCTTTAGGAATTCAGTTTGCTAGTCTTTAGGAATTCAGTTTGCTAGTCTTTAGGAAGTTCAGTTAGTGGAGGAGTGTTCCTTAATTTATGCTAATAGTGGAGATAGTTGGTTCCTTATTTTGTGCTTAATTAGTTCAGGACTTATATTTAAGTATGTTATCCGTTCATGAATGAAATTGACTCTTCAGTTTCAGATATTGCCCTTCTCCTTTTAGTTTTAACAGATTACTCATTGTTCGGCCAAACCCACATAGTGATTGTGCGTCTAAAGAAAGACTAGTTGTATAGCATACAGGTCTATTGGAGCTTTTGACATCCTAACACTGTAGTAAACTAGGTTAAGGATCCATCGTAATAAATAGAAGGATTAAGTTTTGAATCATCCTTTGATTACACTAATGTCCTATTTAACATGGACTTGTTTGTATCGCGGCACGCTGTCTAGTAAGTCCAGCCTACTAAAAGGTGTTTTGTACATTTTTGGAAGAATCCCAAGGGGGTATACTGTATTTACCTTCGTTAATTTACCCTTTCCTCAATATAGCCGCACAAGAAAAAGTTCGTAATGATATGGTCGTCAACTCCTTAAAACGCACCGTTTTAGACCTCAAGGCCCAATTGATGTCCCCGACTGGTACCTCAAAGGCGAAAACCCCTGTTCATCAGTTGTTGGTTCTCAATCTCTCCAGGATTAAAGGTCTCTCCATCTTCTAGTGGGCATAATCAATCTCCAATGGCAGCCTTGTTAGCTCGCAAGTCTCTCGTTGCTCTTCGCTCCCGTCAGCTTGTACTCTCTCTCTCTCGCAGAAATACATATATATGCATACACATACGTATATGTTACTCTTGGTAATTTTTAGAACTTGTAATAGATGATTAGTAATTACAAATCAAAGCGCATGCGAAGCCAGAAAATGGAATTTTGCCTCATGTTATCCGACGGAAGCTTTAGGGTTCCGATGTTTTTATCGGGGCTGATCTTTCTGCATCACGTATATGATTTAAATCATTTCAATAGCGTGATAAGTCCATTTCCCTCACTAAATCTAGTATCTTAGTTTCCAATTTCCAGAACCCGAAGTATTGCAAGTTACGCTATTTTTTTCTCGAGGGATTTTGGAAATGGACAGATTTTTGGGTTTGGATTTGCCTTGAGCATTTATACATGCCAACATGTGGGTGACGTGCCCGAGTTTATTTGGCGTGGTAGTTGCAATTTTGAAATACTGGAGAATCAGACGTCGTTTGAGATGATATGAGCCCTGGAATGTGGTTGATCCTGCCAAGTATGAGTTACATAAAATTGCATGAATTGAAAGCCGAAGAATCGAAAAGTTCACACGCCTATGGGGTAATTGTTTAGCTTTTAAACAAGATAAAAGGCACTTGGAGGGAAGAAATATTTCTCGTTGTAAGTTTAGGATTCATGTCATAGTGATGTAACGGGTCTTTTTATGTGCTGGCTGTCAGCTACCTAACGCACAACCCTCCTCCTTTATCCGGGCTTGGGACCGGCTGGAATCTAAAGATAAGGCTTTAAGAACGTCTCAGGCGGAGTTATGGATGAATTGACTAGTCAGATTCAAGAGGATATTCCATGGTGTATGTTGTTTGCAGATGATATCGTCCTTATCGATGATACTGCTAGCGGTGTTAATACTAAATTAGAAATTTGGCGGGATGCACTAGAGTCTAAGGGCTTTCGGATAAGTAGGAGTAAAACTGAGTATATGGTTTGCAAGTTTAGTGATACCAGAAGTGCGTACGAAGAAAAAGTGATGATTCAAGACCAGGAGATACCAAAGAGTGACCGTTTTAAATATTTAGGCTCTGTTGTTAGTCAAGATGGAGAGATTACGGATGATGTGACCCATAGGATCCAAGTGGAGTGGCTCAAGTGGAGAAGTGCTACTGGCGTACTGTGCGACAAGAGGGTACCCACAAAGTTGAAGGGAAAATTCTATAGAACTGCTATAAGACCAACGATGCTTTACGGGACAGAATGCTGGCCTATGAAGAAACAACAGGTGACCAAGATGAGTGTAGCGGAAATGAAAATGTTGAGGTGGATGTGTGGTAAGACTAGACGAGATAGGATTAGAAATGAAACAGTCCGCGAGATGGTAGGCGTAGCACCTATAGACGAGAAGTTGAGGGAAAATAGGCTTAGGTGGTTTGGGCATGTCTATCGTAGACCTACGGATGCAATAGTTAAGAGAGCGGATAGGATAGCTTTGCATAGCAAGGTTTCGGGGTGGGGAAGACCCAAATTGACATTAGATGCGGTAGTGCGCAAGGATTTAAGTCTACTAGGGCTAAGTGAGCAAGCAGCACTTGACAGAACTCTTTGGAAGAAAAGGATTCATGTAGCCGACCCCAATTGATTTGGGACATAAGGCTCAGTTTGGTTTGGTTTGGTTTGGTTTGGTTTGGAGGGAAGAAATATTGCTCATCCTTAACATGATTGTTTCTGCTGCTAACGCTATTGCTTTTATCTCTGCTGCGACTGTAATACTAGCTATATTCATGTCTCTAATTATTACAAATTGACTTTGGATGCTAAACTTGTATTGCATGGATCAATATGTAGGCCTTGGCAGGGCCAGCATTACAGAGCCCCAACCCGTACGGGATGGCATTGGGTGCACGCTCATTTGCTACTGACAGAGGTTCGCACTCTGCTCTCAAGATTGTCTAATCTCTCATCTTCTACATGCACATAACATGTATAACATGTGGTTCTGTTTAGCACAAGTACAATGTAACGCTGAAGATGAAAAAAAGAGCACAACCCTTATACAAAACTATACTGGGTCGAAAAGGATAAAAATGGGTATTGAGACATCTACAAGAGAAAAAGGGCCTTGTTATTGCGTGTAGGGCATTCTTATAGATGGGCGCATGTTGCCACATAAGAGTTCATTTTCATAGGTTTAAAGATGGATTTCTTTATGGGAACAAAAATGACAGCGAAACCATATGTGCCTTGTATGGTTACTGGTCTTCATCGTGTGACCTATATTACTGAAGCTATGAATTTTAGTATCACAGAAAAACTTGACACGTCCCTTGGTGAAACTATTTGATCATTGCTTGATATCCACGTTGTATGTGTTTTTCAAAAATTTAGGTGTTATTAACAGAAACTTGAGCAGTTAATTATCATGTCATACTAGTTATCCTTTGGTCTATAGTTAACTGACATACTTGTGGTAGATCCATAACAACATTCACTCAAAAATGAATGCCTTTGGAGGTTTTGTTAACCATGTGATCAGATTTAAGGAGAATTACGCTCGCATTTTCCCCTTAATGTCCATTGGTATTGCATTTGAAGGGGAATACTTCCTTTCTCTCCTTATATTTTTAATTGTACAAGGCATATGAGTCAGAGAGAACCAGATTATCTAAATCCATACATGTCCTTAACTTAATCTTTTTGTATGTGAAAATATGTCATAGGTTAGAACCCAATTTGTGCAAAGCTTAGAAATCTGATTAGATTAGTAAGTCAATAGACTCAATACTTATGACTAGTTCAATACTAGCTGCCAAACACAAGTACATAGCAAAGTTGTTGCATCACGATACCGTACTTCGAAATAGATCCATGTTCTTCGCCATCCCTAACCCCCTAAGCAGAAGTTGCAGCTATGCAGCTAGGCCGTCTTAGGTACTTTGGCTGTACCGTAGCTTTATTATTTGCCCCATACGTATTAGGGAGGGATATCTTTTCCAGATATTTGTGGATTGTCCATGAGTTTCCTTTTTGTGTGTTTCTTTTCTTTTTGCCCGCAAAACTGCAGATGATGAAGAAAGAGAAAAGCTCGCGAAGGAGATTTCTAAGGACTGGAGTTCTGGTAATACTCGTTTAGGAGAGATTCTGCCACTTCATTTTGAAAGTTCAGCCCTCATACATTTCTTCAAAGAATTCTCAATACTGGCCTATAAATTGCAGTGTTTGAACGAAGCATAAACACCTTGTTTCTCACTGAAATGGTTCGTGGTCTGATGCTGACGCTCAAGTACTTTTTTGACCCAAAAGTTACAGTAAGTTTCTTCAATAATCTATCCTGCATAAGTTCTGTAGGGGTGAAAATCTAAAAACTTTGCTTCGTTGCGCAGATCAATTATCCGTTTGAGAAAGGACCTTTGAGCCCTCGTTTCCGTGGTGAGCACGCCCTCCGCCGTTATCCAACTGGAGAGGAGCGGTGCATTGCTTGTAAACTTTGCGAAGCTGTAAGAGTTCTTATTCTATTGTCAATGCTCGATATCCATAAGCTTGAACCTAATTATGCCACCAGGCCCATGATTGGGGATGCTGCCGTGCACCCTTGCGCTACACAGCTGTTGTGTGGTAAACGACGTGGTTTTGTCCACAGAAGTTGTTTAGAAACTTTCCAAACAAATATAAACATAATTATGTTCTAAACTGCTTTAAATGGAGGCAAAACTACTTCGTTGATTCATTTTGCTACGCTACAAACATCTCCGAACCCCCAGGCCCACCACCCATTTGTGCTTGCTACATTGGACATTGGTGTTCAGTAGTTAAGGGGTTATAAATTAAACTTGCTATATTTGTTAGCTTATTTGTTACAGCACAAGGTAAAACAGCGGTGGCCTTTGCTGCATGCCTGCATTCCAATCACTAAAGGGACATACTTCGAAATTTTCGTAAATTACATTTAAAAAAATAACAGCGGGAGCAGTTTACTGTTTCGGCTCCGGCTGGGATGACAAGAGTCAATGACAAGTATAAAAAATTCGTTCTAAACCGATACAGGAGATCAAGCCAGCCCATCTTTGTTTTTATTTTCTATTGACTGAGTGGCACAGGTAGTGTGGACCGATGTAGAATTCCAGTATTATATACCCATGCAAACGCATGGTTGATATCACGTCTATTGCAATATGGATTTGCTGGTTAACATTTTCTTTTTAACCGCTGGTTGCATGACAGATTTGTCCAGCTCAAGCTATCACGATTGAGGCTGAGGAGCGTGAAGATGGAAGCCGTAGAACTACTAGGTAAAATGACCTTTTGCTCACATGCTTTCTCTCACTCTTGTGCAGGTCATACCATGGAAGAGTGTCATACTTCTCTCTCTCATGAAGTTGTTCCTCACAGGTATGACATTGACATGACAAAGTGCATCTACTGCGGATTCTGCCAAGAAGCATGCCCTGTCGATGCTATTGTTGAAGGACCCAATTTCGAATTTGCGACAGAGACCCACGAGGTTTGTGGGTGCTTCTCAATTTATTGCCGTTTTCTATTTTGTCGTCGCCATTTATTCTCTACTCATTTACTCCTTTTTATAATGTAGGAACTTCTATATGACAAGGAAAAGTTGCTGGAGAATGGAGACCGATGGGAAACTGAAATTGCAGAGAATCTGAGATCTGAGAGCCTCTACCGTTGATTACCCAGATGACATGAAAACTGAACGGTTCCTGCTAGCTTTATGCTAGAATTTTCTTGAATTTCTGAGAAAGTTTGATGAATAATTAGATTTATCCATGTCATGAGTTTTAAGTTTGATGAATAATTAGATTTATCCATGTCATGAGTTTTTTATTTCTGGGTTTTGGCTTTTTGATAGAGTTGATTACTCTTCTTGTTAGACCTTTGTATATCATCACCCTTCGACCCTTTGGCCAAATTATTCGGTATTAACGATACTGTATTTTTTTATTATTAATTTTGTGCTATTTTAGAGATTTTTGAATAAAATGGGTCATTTTTTATTAGCAGCCTCCGAAAGACAAAATCAATCTAAAAGATAAAAATGTATGAGTAAAAGTCTTAAAAAATTCAATAAAGGCATTTTTTTTAATGAAAGTATTGTTTTTTATTTTTTTGCTTTGATTGTCTTTTTCTAATTTTTTTTTTTGTTTAGACAAATAATTTAAAATAATAAGTAAATTTTTTATAAAATATAAAATGACAACAACTATCACAAAATTGATAATTTAAATACAAAAGAATATTAGAATTCACGAATCTCTCTATTTTTTTTTTTTTTTGATTTTAGGTAAGTATCTGATAAGCTAGTAACTGGTTATTCAATAAAATTATAATTTCCTCTAAACTTGGAAATGGGATTTGGTAATTCAGCTTTGGATTACTTTCCTTAGTCTGTCTACTAGACTGTAATAATTATTAAATTATTAATTTTTTGTGTAAGTAATAGATTCATCTCGATGAGATATTTTGAAAAAATATAAAATTATATTCAAAAATTAAAAATAAAATATACATAAAATAACAAACAAACATTAAGATCAATACATATTTTACGGAAATTAATGTATATTCATGGATATCGATACACTTTTTACAGATGTTAATATATGTTATATTATTTATCGTCTGTTAGGTGGTGGTTAATATTTTTAATTTTATAATTTTTTAGATTTTGAGAAGAAATAATAATTTACAGAAGAAAATGTAAAAATATCAAAATAATAATAATAATAATAATTTAGACACCACAGCTAAATAGACCAGACCCGAACAAATTGGCACGTGCACCATTAACCCGCTCGAGTCCTCGACGAAGCGTTTGGACAACAGTACAAAACCCTACTGGCTTGGGTTTGAGAGAGAGAGAGAGAGAGAGAGAGAGAGAGATGGCGGAGGAAGCTGTATTGAGCTTCCTGGAGAAGAACGAAGAGATCTCAGACTCTGGTCAGTTCGCAGACGAACGTGGAATTGATCACCACGAACTCACCAACATCATTAAGAGCCTTTATGGTTTCAGACTCGTCGATGCTCAGGTTTCCATTCTCTCTCGTCATCTTCGGACATAGCACATATATATATATATATATATATCTGTAATCCCCTCGAGCAGCGTGAGTAATTGTAGATTGTATAAGTGTAATCCCACAATTTTCATGAAAATTGTGCAGGACATTAAGAGGGAGAGATGGGTACTTACGGAGGAAGGGAACACATATGCTGCTGCAGGATCACCTGAAGTGCAAGTTTTCTTGGCCATAGCCCCAGAGGGCAGCTCACCCGAAGAATTGCAGGTTATGATTCTAGATATTTGAGTTCTGTCTGGCTAGGTGCTGCCGCCTAACGCATAAAGTGTTGTTGGGATTTCTCGTTTAGGCACAAACTATGTGCTATATTTTCATGGCATATTTTGCCAATTTTGAGACTTTGGAATTTCTGCGTGCTGCGTTTGGTAGTGCAGCATTGGTTTGATACTGAATGCATTGGCATTGCTTGTGCACGAACACAAGCTGAGGCACTTGTGCGCATACAATCAGCGCCCGTGCCCTGCACTTCAACCAAGAATCAATTGGATCTAATTCTTATGTCAAATTTCGACCTTAAGCTCGAAGCGATCCTGCGCCTCATAGAGGGAATGCTGTATGACGTTGTACGAGGTAGCTCTGTCCCCTCATTGATCCAAGAGGTGCTTTTGTATGGCGCAAATACTGTCTCCCGAGGATCTTTTTATTAAATTTTGCATTTGACTTTCTTATTACATGTTGATTTCTGCTCCTAGAAGACTTATTTATGCCCGACTTTGTGGTTGTCTAGTTCTGGACTGATGATCTCGTCTTTGACCATGCAGAAGAAAATGGACCCATCGGTTTTCAAAATAGGCCGCTCCCAGGCAATAAAGAATAAATGGCTGGAGATGGGAAAGCAATTGGTAACCAGAAAGGTAAGACATGAAGAACAAGAATTTCAGATTACTTAGATCTGGAATAGCTGATTATGTTTTACTAAGAGTACTTGAACTTTGAGATGGTAGATTGCCTGGTAATGATTCTGTTTCCAAAATTGCTTTTCTTGTGCTTCAAAATTGACTTTATGTGGCAGTAGTATTGAAGTTTAATACTGCATGTTGAGTGGAGACTTTGTACCCTATGTGTTGATATCATCTTGAATTCATTCAAAGATATTGGTGTCTCCAAAGTTCGTGATCACAACCTTCTCTGCGAATAGGTTGTCAGCATATGATTTTGTTAGCTTCATGTTTGGTGTCTAGATTGCTCTCTTGGAGAGGTGGTTACCTTCAATTCCTCTGTGTGGTCAATTAGTTGATTGTGCGTGTTAAAATGAACTCATAGTTGGCAGCGACATGGGTTTTTTAACTTAGTCAACGTGTCTATTTTACCAAGGTATTACTTCCACTGTTCTAAAGCTGGTCAATTGCTGTAGGTTGCAAATGTAAAAGATGAAGTTAAAGATTTGCTTGTCCGGGTAAAAGATGGAGAGGTACATATATCTTTGACTAACTTTCTCCTCATTGTGGAAGAGAAACTTGTTTCGTTCTTCCAGCTTATCATATAATGTTCACTGTTTCGATTCAACAGGCCATTGACCCCAAAGAAATTGATGCTCTCAAACGACGGAAGCTCATTGCTCCCCAGTAATTATCTTCATGTTTGTTACTTTACTTCTGAATGCTTTTGTGTTACCATTTTTAAGTTGCAGTTAGTGTTAAATATGCGTACTGAGGCATCTCAATATGAGGGGGACTTTCATGAAGTGTGCTAAGTCTCCTCATTTAAACATTAGAAATAAAATATGTGATTGGTACTTGACAGATAAAAACATTCTATAGTTTCCTCATACTCAGAGAAATTTATTCAATATCTATGACATGCGCTTTACTTTGATGAGTCCCCTTCTCGCCTCATGCCTAAGGCTTAGGGAAACTTCGCCTCAGGGTGCCTCTCGCCTTGAATAGCACTGATTGCAACGACTGCAAACTGAAACCTCCTTTTTTGTATCAAATCCACGAGTCTTTATGTTGGGGTTGATACTTGTGTTGCTAGAGAAGTTATCTTGAGTTATTTTGCTTCTGGCATGTCTCTTGTTCTCTTTACTGTTTATGATTCTGTATTTACTTTTCTTCGTAGGACATGGAAGGGCTATGCTGTAAGAAAAGGTCCTAATTATGCTCCAAAAAGGAGAACATTGGCCACTGATTTGACCCGAGATAATCTACAGAGGTAATCCAGATAAGCGGTAGATATTTCTCCAAGACATGTCTTTGCATACAAACTATTCGTAACCATGAATTGAAGTCATCATTCTGTCCGTCCTTTCACCTCCCCCACCCACCCAAAACCACCCCCAGCTACAGCTATTGGGACATTGACTTTTCAATGCTCTTAATTGTCAGCCGCAGGGCGAAGCTGCCCGAAGTGGACTGTCGGATCTTGATCTGTTACTCATTCTTTATATGTTTCATATATGTGAATCAGTGGTGTTTTTCCACTAAGGAGGTCTCATTCTTGCACAACACAATAGTTATTTCCAATTTACTTATCAAAATGAAAAATTTCATTTCCAGCTTTTCACTTTTTGTATAATAACAAAATCTTTTAAGGGGCGGCCTGTTTGTTAATGAACTTATGTTGATGTTGATCTACTAAGATGCATTCTCCTAACTGATGTCCGAATGCTTATAATGCTATGGATTACTCATATACCCTCTCCTAATGTAAGGTTTGATGTTATATTTGGGTAAATATGGAAATTTGATGTTTTAGCTTTTACTGTCATGTAGAGGATGATCTACACCAGTGAATGTCTATCATCTGTGTTCCATGAAAGGAAAGTGGAGCTTAGGTGTTGTTTGCTTATCTGCTACAGCCTTTGTTGTCAATTCCATATGTATTAAACTTACCACAAGTGGCATTCAAGGTTTGCCAAGCTGAGAGCTCTTTTTGTCTTCTTTTTTTGTTTTATTAAAGGGGTGATTGGAAGGATCTGGAATTCAAGGAATATAACTTTACTGCAAAAGGTCAGCCCATTGAAGCTGGCCATCTCCATCCATTGCTCAAGGCAGGGCTATGATTTTCTTCTTTTTATTTCTTCCCCCGTTTAATTTTGCCTTGGATTCTCAATGTCAATGTAGTGCTAAAAAACTATTGTAGTTTTGGAAAATGTCTGGATATTTGCAACTCAATTGAACAAGCATTAATCCGAATTTAGGAGTCAGCTATGTGAGTTCTTTCAAGTTTGTTGCAAAGCCATGTACTCAATTAAGGTGAAGTCAGAGAACTAGAATTTTGTTAAAAATTATGTTTGATTTGGCTATTTCTGTAGAGACATTTTTCTTTGGTGATATTAAGGTTTTGCTTTTATCTTGTAGTACACTGATTAGGGCCTTTCATCCAGAGACTTATGCATGATACAATAATGATTTCATAGCAAGTACAAAATACTTCGACTAGTGTTTTAAATGAGGGTGTTGAAGTTTTAATAGAGCTCACCAATGATGCAGAAACATGAATGCTGCATCCTTTGCTCTACTCCATCTCGCACGCACTAATAGTCTAAGCTATCTGGTCAGTACTGATTAATTGGAGAACTGCAATGAGTTGTCAAAGGTGGCACTTGGGAAAATGTTTCTTAATCAAGTAGTACTTAAGCGGTAGGCGTAATAAGGTGATTTCACCAGTTGACACCTAGTGGAACTTTTAGATTGACAACAGCAGTTGTATACTTGCATGCATGACAACTGCTAAGCTCCTAGGAAAACTTTTTGATCACTTGTTAATTGGTAGTTAGGTCATGTGTGAATTAATAACTGTTCATGTCTTCATAAGATTGCTGTTTCTAAAAATCTCTTCGTCTCAGGTACGACAACAATTCAAGATGATTTTTCTTCAGATGGGGTAAGACCTGATCATTGTTTGATGCGTGTGGCAAGCCTATGCCAAATGTGTATTAGTGTTAACTGTGATATATCATCTATCGTAATTTTTTATTATCTAGAATTTCTTTTCAGAATCTTATAAAAAGTTGTCAATGTTGAATATAACAAGGATATACTACTTTAAACCTAGATGTGTAATAAATATAGTGAGTCAGAATGTACCCTAGGAGCAGGCTATATTAGACAATTCCCACCCTCATTGTGTTCGTGCATGTTTACATGTGCATAAGTTTTCAAGGCTGACATTTTTTGCTCAATGGTCCTTGATGCAGATTTGAGGAGATGCCCACAAACAATTTTGTCGAAAGCAGGTAGCTTATCTTTTCCTTGATATGATGGTTGATTAGAGATTCTGATAACAGATAAGAAGCTATTTGGACCCCAAGATAGCTTTTAAGTTAATATGCACATGAAGACTTTGGTATATGTCATCCTAGTAGTAGGATTTTTTGCCTTGAATGTGAAAGGGGTTGCAACAAGTGCTGGGTGCTTTCCACAATAATGCTGCATTATAAATGACAATGAGATATGGTCGTCGATACTTTGTCATCAATAGATAATAACAAAATTGAATAGTGTTGGCTCTTTTGTAGTTATGCTTCTTGTCATTGCTAGATGGGTGTTTTTGTTTTTGTATTTTTAACTTTCCTAACAATGAGGTGCTTGGAAAGCCTCCCTGATAGTTAAATTTCAAACAGAAATGTTTTGTTGAACGAGACACTGGAAATACCATGGTATTATTTTCCAATTTACTCTCTGTTTAGACGGGTTATGACCACATCATATAATTTTGTCCCAAGGGTTTCGACAGCTTATAAGTCATGGCATTTTTGCATCTTCAAGTGTTAATTCATTTTTGCATAAAACTGCAGTCGGCCTCAAGTGTTAATTCATTTTTGTTCGGCTTTGCAGCTTCTGGAACTTTGATGCATTGTTCCAACCACAACAACATCCTGCTCGTGATTCTCACGATACGTTTTTCCTGCAAGGTTTGGTTGACTTTAGTTCAATGTCAGTGTCTCAAATTAATAGCTTATCTCTGATGCTTTGTTGGTGATTACATCTATAGTTCCTTCCACTACGAAGATGCTGCCTGAAGATTATGTTGAGCGGGTGAAGCATGTTCACGAGAGTGGTGGCTATGGGTCTAGGGGGTATGCAATTATTTTTTATTCTTTTTCAAACTATTTCAACTATCAATAGTGCGTGAGATGAGATCTTTCCCCGTAGTTATGGATATGACTGGAAAAGAGAGGAGGCAAACAAGAATCTTCTACGAACTCATACAACTGCCGTTTCTTCAAGGATGCTCTACTTGCTTGCGAAGGTTGGATCTTCTTTTCTTCTTTTTCCTCTTCTTAGAATCTTTAACTCTGAGTTTTTTATAATGATTTTGCTTCCATAATATTAATTAAGGACTGTTATTGCCAGGAAGGTTTTGCTCCCAAAAGATACTTCTCAATAGATCGTGTATTTAGAAATGAAGCTGTAGATCGAACTCACCTTGCAGAGTTCCACCAGATAGAAGGTACGTTCCAATGAATGTAGAAGTCTCTGGGTATTTTTGGTTCCCTGGGAATGCAATCATTCATCATGTTGGCATCAAAGTTGGCATTGATGGGAATGAAGTGGAGTGGACAGGCTTTCATGCTAGAACTATATCACCTCAATCTCTGCTTTACTTTCCTTGAATGGCCCCAATAGACACTGATTTTGTATTACAAAATGTTATGTGATGCACGGGGGTTATCAACTTCGATTGGTAGTTAGTGCCATATTTGATTTCATATGCTTTCAGCATAACTCTTTTGACCTATTTCTGATTTCAGGGCTGGTATGTGATCGAGGGCTTACTCTTGGTGACTTGATTGGAGTTCTTAATGACTTTTTTATTCGTCTCGGTAATTTTTCTTTCTCATTAACTTTTGGGCATTTTATTTTCTTGTTATGAAAGGACACTGCCAAAAGCCTTGTGTTTAAATGTTCCAGGGATTGTTTTAGAAAATAAGTATAATGAGAATATGAGGCGCTTCAGTGGTGCTCGTGACTAAGCGTGTGCGCTTTTTAAATCACTGGTTCCAGGGAGTGAAGCTTCTACTTGCCCACGTTGTAGTGCATACCCTATTTTATACCAATATATACGAAAAATACTGTACATAAGATTAAATGCTGATAGATGGGCTTTTGATGAAGCTAAAAACAACCGCAGAAACTGGACTTTCTTAAATTTTGTGTATTATGCAGGGATGTCGAAGATAAAATTCAAGCCTGCTTACAATCCATACACTGAACCCAGCATGGAAATTTTCAGGTAAGTATGTTGTAATTGTCTTCAACTCTTATGAGGCCAGTCGATATAGAACTTTGTTTTGTCTTTAATTGGGGCCCGCTAGTGGATAGTGAGATTGGTCCCTCAGATTAGTCGAGGTGCGTGTAAGTGACCCGGACACTCTGAGTTATCAAAAATATTGTAATTTGTCTATTGAGGCTTTTACATGTAGTGAAGCTATGTACATTATCATTGTTTTGTTTTGATCTTATTTCTGCAACTTGATTAATCTTCCATGCATTTGGTCAGCTATCACGAAGGCCTAAAGAAATGGGTGGAAATTGGAAATTCTGGCATGTTTAGACCTGAAATGCTGCTTCCGATGGGACTTCCAGAAGATGTCAGGGTTATTGCATGGGGCCTTTCACTAGAAAGGTAAGGAGAGTTTACTGTTACAGTTGTTGAGGTGTTTTTTCTCGTTCTTATTCTTGTGAATGAATCTTTTATAAATGATGAGTCGGGATGTCCTGAACGCAGATAAATAAGAGTGAAATGAAATTCAAATATTGCAAAGTAATTTCCGTACACTCTTCAAATGTACTGATATACCTCTTTTATTTTTGTGAATCAGACCGACGATGATATTGTATGGTATTGATAACATCCGGGATCTCTTTGGTCACAAGGTACATGCTATGGATATATTCACTTTTGTTTAAATGCTATAAAGCCAGCTCTCTTGGTTTAAATTTGGTAGTTTATCTTGTTATTCGTTTTTGCAGGTGGATCTTAGTCTCATCAAGAAGAACCCCCTATGTCGACTCGGCATAGAGTAGAATGCATATTCTTATATAAAGAGACTCCTGCAGGTTCATTAAAGTTTAGCAAAGGGACCAATTTCAATTGCTAGAAGATCAACTGAAATTACTTGTCGCGGTCGCAAGCAAATTCAGAAATGAAAGAAGTCCTTTTCTCATTTTTTTTATATGGAAATCTTCCTTGTGTCTACCCCTCCTTTTTGGGGGAATGAATTTTAGGGTAGATGCCTATTTTTTGAAGTGACTAATGAACTTGGAAACACCTTGGTGCTTTTTTTTTTTAGTTTATTTTTTTTCGTTTTAGGGAGGCATTTGCTTTTGCCCACTAAATGTAAGTGATTGTCTCTCGAATTGGATTTACCATTTTGGTTGTGGAATAGAGCAGGACTGAACTATTGTACTAGTCGTTTATACTATTGTTGTGTGGAGTACCGATTCGCGAATCCTCCTATTGAAGAGTTATACGACAAGCAATGAAGGGCTAGCTACGGCTTTCGCGGGCAAATATGACGAATCTTCTAAATAAGTTTCGCGACTAGGTGATCTCCTGGAATTTGATTTTGTTGACTCAGCATTCACATGTCACTCGCAGTCTGACGAGGTTTTGACTCATGAAGGCTTCTTTTTAAATGTCTTTTCTTCGTATACATTCGTAGGGACATAGAGTGCTTTCTTATCTGTTCAGGATGAAATATTTTCATTTGTAATAAACTAATAGCAGCTTATTTCATTTCTTTACTTGAGTTCCCATATTCCTCCAGTAAGCTTATGGTGTGCATGAGCTCGAGCAAACACGCTAGGACGAGTGTGAAAGTGTCTTCCAAAAATATTCTAAATTACATTGAAAGTGAGACGTGGGGCGAGAATTGAGATCCTGGTTTGCCTTAAAGTTATTATTTTTTTATCTTCATTTATTTTTTTATATATTTTTGTTAATTTTGTGTTTAATTTTTATAAATCATTAAATCCATTTTACGAAATGAATTTAAAAAGTAAATATTAATGTTCAAAAGCTATAAAAAGTTCACAAAATATGAAAATAATTCAAAACATAAATATTTTTGAATTTGTTAAAATTTAGTTTATAGTTTTTTACCTTTTTAAAGACCTCCTGTGGAGATAAATTAATAAATTTATAAACAAATAAATAAGGATTACAGCCTGTCGATTACATAATTTTGAGAATTGTAGTTTGGGGGTATTTGTGTGATATTTAAATGTTGTAGGGTAAAATTTATGAAACCAAGAATATTTAGCCCTAATTTAGTATTCGATCGGAATCGGTACCACCCCGAAGTCTAGTTCCGGAATCTAACAAAGCTCAGAAGCTCCGGCTACGATCGGCGGTTCCGGCGACGACAAGCACAGGTGTCTTTCTCTCCCTCTCTGCGTGCGCGTGTTCGTCTCCCTCACTCTCTGGTCGTCTCCCTCTGTGTTTGTTGTTCTTCGCGGGTAATTTCGATGCTTAAACTTAGTACTTTTGCACTCACCAGAAATGGAAGAATCCGGAGATATGGTATTGGAGTTACAGAAAAAGACGATTTGAGGCTGGATAATGGTGGTTAGTGAATTAGGGTTGTGGAAAGTGAATTAGTTCCTTGAGAAATTACAAAAAATGCAAGTCCATGAAGTCGTTGCATTGCAAGATATGCTACGCCCAGTCTACCTATGAAGTGATGTTGTTATCTCTTTACGTGGGTGATGAGATGGTTGTACTATTGAAGTCGGTGGTTACTTTACACTGAGCACGAAATCACTTGTGATGGTTTTTCTGTGAACATTAATTTGTACATATTATTTACATGCGCATTGGGTTCTTTATGATTGTATAAAATGTATGAATATCCAAAGTGAAGTAGCAGAATACACACGGGACTAGATAGCGTTCTAGCAGGCGAGATAAACACTCAAATTCACAAGCAACCTTGAAATCCAGAGGGAATAAGAGAGAAACTCTGAATATTATTGATGATTGAACGATTGACTCTTAGGCCTACAGCCCCATTCATACTAGCAAAGATACTAAAATAAGGCAAGTTCTTGGACTAGAGACCAAGTAAAGCTATTATCGATAAATGATCCTTGTACAGACAAGGGAACAGTATGCAGTGTTTGAGCCGATCCTTGCAATTATTGTGATTATATCAGTCTTATACGACTGCTCCTTTACCTTTGATCTTTCTTGCTCTTATTTATTGCTTGACATAGGCAAGTGTGGTTGAGGGCCTGTTCTGTAGAAAAACAATCAGACCATTTGACTGAAAAAGAGGTTCATTTCTAATTCATGACTTGACCGCTGAATGTTACATAGCTCGGTATGTGGTGTTAAGATTGAAAAGGTGCAAAATTAGAAGTCTGAGAACTTCAAGGATGCGCCACTCATAGAAAAGTGTAATCAGTTGGATATGTCGTTCGCCATCTCTGACCAGTTCAGACTAAGTAGTCACTGTCAACTGACCCACCGTATGGGACTTCATTATGCTTTAAAGCCTTAAAACAGCTTCAGCCCCAGCTCCAATCTCAAAAATAGGAATATAGGCCTTTGGCTGCTTCAGCTCTCCAGCAAGCTGGATTTTTCAATATATTCTTATCAAAACTTCCTCTGTTGCTTTGGTGTTTCTTTCAGTTCAACCTCCTTATACAGAAAAAACAAGAAGATGAATTTTATGAAGTCACTTTGTAGAAGATCGAATCTCAGTGAGCTGGTTACGAATGCTCCTGTCTACAGCTCTGCTAGTGGTAAAGTTTCCATTTCATTTTCAGAAAATTGAGCTTTCATTATTCAGTAAAGGATTGTTTATTGACATATCTAATACTGCATAGATATAACTGGAGGTGGATTAAGTTTGACATTCAGGCGCTGGGCTACAAAAAAGACCGCGGGATCCTCAAAGAACGGTCGAGACTCCAATCCGAAGTTTCTTGGAGTAAAGAAATTTGGTGGAGAGGTGAGTGCAGAAAAGGTTTTTGGAATCATATTTTGCATGTGAACATTAAGATTATATCATAAGCATATACTCATTTTTGAGCAGAGAGTGATTCCTGGGAATATCATTGTTCGTCAAAGAGGAACCCGATTCCATCCAGGGGACTATGTCGGAATGGGAAGGGATCACACCCTTTTTGCTTTGAAAGCAGGTTGTGTCAAATTTGAAACCCATAAGCTGAGCGGAAGGAAGTGGGTGCATGTTGAGCCTAAGGAAGGCCATCTCCTCCACCCTGTCTATGCAGATGCTTCATCAGTTCCTAAGATGGAGACCACTTCCTAGACTTCATCCTCCGTTTTCGTCTAGTTTTGAATATCTGATGCAACTTTAAGCGATTGATTGAGAAAATTTTGTTTTCAGTTTCTAGCTTTTGTTCCCAAGTTTTTGGAAACAGCCAAGTTACTTGATTGGAAACAAGCTGCATTTGATATCTTGTAGCCATAAGATGTTACCTTGCACTCATGAATTGGACTAAAAATTCTCTCTTGTGGTGCTATCGGCACATTTCAAGATTCGGAGTTAAATAATAAATTGCCTTATACTTCTTTGTTTCTCGATCTTTCCCCTTCAATTTCCAGAGATGAGTAGATGTTGGCTTCGTCTTTGTTATTTATTTATTTTTCTTTCAAGTGCGGTGTTCAATGAGGCCACACCCAGTGCAACCATTTCTCCAACAATCACTAAGTCTGGAAAGCTGGAAATAGTATGCTCAATGAGGCGAGCATAGTAGGGATCCTTCAAAGTATTGAGGGAAGTAGTGATTGGACGATCAATTTAACATTTTTGAGAAAAAAACAAACTCTATCGATTTTTTTGGGGTTGTCGCCGACAACTAGAAGGCGTGTATCATTAAACGTATCTATTTGAACGAAGCCTTGCACCTCCCTTGATGATAGTAGCTGGGTGGACTGTTAGATACGAAGCACAGAACTACAAGCGAAGTAGAGAAATTGGGGATTGGGTCTCGTCTGCTATGGTCTACCCTGTCAAAATATGAAGTTTGCATCCGAACGAGAGTTGTTCTGATTTCTAAATGAAATTCAATAGGTATTGTTTAAGTTTCTCCACATTGAGCTATACATATATATGTTCACAGAAAATCATAAAAAATGAATATGAAACTACTGAATAAATGAGAATTCTATATATGAATTTTATTGTACATTCAATAGTCTTTGAGGATTCTCATTTTCTGTTTGTGTATCATAGGAAGGACAGTCATTTACAGCTAAATCAACCTCAGATGAGTAGTCATCACTCTCTATGGAACCATCAGTTTCAGAATCAGATAAGTGGTCATCCATAATACCAGATTCAAATCTCCGGCGCCTCTCCACTTTATCCTGAACCCTCTGCTTGAATTCTTCGTCTGTGCCTGGCAACATGTACCGCAGTTTAAAATTTATCCGATTCTCAACCAGAATCTTGTGCCTTGGAATTATTCGTCCTTCGAGGGAATAGCTGAAGAACCTGTAAAATCATTTCCAACAACTAAATTTTCTTGTACGTTTTCAAAATTATTCAGCAGCATATTCATTTGCGTGAACACGAGATGACAAATTTGACAAACTGATCTGGAACTTCCAAATGAAAGAAATGCAACGTGAGGAGGAGTTTTTTACGTTACGCTTCAATAGAATGAATTATGTAGGTAGAATATGCCCCTATGGTTTGATTGAAGCTCCTGTGACACTTGAACTCAAATTTATCTTATCTTCGATCCATCTTTGTCTAGCCAGCTCATAACAAAATATTAGACCAATCTCAAAGTTGACACAACCGAATTGTTGAGAACAAAGGAAAGCCCAACAACCAAGCACTTCTGCCCCAAAAAAGTGGAGATTGAGCAACCGCCAAGTTGCCAAGTTTTCGAGGGCACTTCTGATGAGGAAAGCGGACGCCCTCTAAGTAGGGTTTGATTATTTAATTCCGTAAAGAAAAGGGATGACAAGAACAAAAATTCTAAGGGCAAGAAGAAGCTCAGTGGAAAGGTATGGGATGACTTTCATCTACATCTAAAAGCTTGTGCACGGTAAAGGTTCTTATAAAACTGAAAATGCCTTAACAATGCCTATGGTTTGATCGTTGAACTAGTTTTAAGAATGATGACAGTGTTTCCCCATAACAGTAGGAAAACCATGATTGTCAGTGAGGCTCACCTTGGAAACTCAATGAGATCCTTCAAAGGGCGGACCATAGTCCTCCGCAAATAGCGGTACTTTGGACGGAGAATGTCTATGTTGTACCGGAGAAGCATGGGAAAATCAGCGATCATTTTGCCCAATAATCGAAGAGAAATGCCAAGTGAAAGAAAATACTTCACATTAACTTCCAGCTTATGATATATGCTGCACCCCAAGAGCTCTGGGCCTAAAGCTATTGCCTTTCCAATATCCCTCTTAGAAACCCCGCCTTTTGTCAATAAGAATATGACCTGCGCGAAATTCCGAAATAGTCATCCGAGGTTATTGACATCTAAATCGAAGTAGTTGAGTAAAGCCATATAACATGAAACGAAAAGGAAGGAAAACTAAAAGAAACTGACGTACCACTGGCCGGATTTTCTTGTAGAGACTGTAAGTCAGTAATGGAGGGAACTTGACAAGCATGTTGCCTATAGCATCTTCTCGAACACCAATGTCGCGAAAAAATTGTACCTTCACCACCCGAAAAAATTATTTGTCATGAAAACTTGAGGGTAAAGCTGCATAATTTCAGCATATAGAATTACTAGTTTGAATTATGCGACTATCCTATGGACCGAGCTTCTGCATGCTTCCCCACAAGACTATTGAGCCTAAAAGAAAGAGTAGGGTCCCATTACAGGCGCGAAAAAGAAAATAGAAAAGTTTTTTAACAGAAGGGAACCCTGTCCTGAGCTCCGAAGTCTTTCATTCATACATAGAACAAAGTATAAATCTAAGTGCCTTAAACCAAACCAAACCAAACTGAGCCTTATGTCCCAAATCAATTGGGGTCGGCTACATGAATCCTTTTCCTCCAAAGAGTTCTGTCAAGTGCTGCTTGCTCTATAAATCTAAGTGCCTTACTACTATAAATTTAGATGGGGCTTCCAGAGCGAACAAGTTACACTCTAGAGAGAGATTTCTTTCGGCAGCCAAAAACTATGAAATCATACATGTAGACTCTTTAAGATATTTTCCATTCAGACTAGACTTCATTCGCGCGACAAACTACAGCATGTTAAAGCATACCTTTGGCACGATGGTGCTCTCCAAATCAATGCAGAAAATCATCGGTTTGATAGTAAGTATTCTTCTCATACCATCTTTGGAAATACCAAGGTAATAAAAATACTTGACAAGGGGCTTCCATCTTTCCTCAATGCTACAGCGCATCAACTGGGGCTTAAAGGCTATTAATCGCCCAACATCTTCATTGCTGAGGCCAAATTCCATGAGATAATCTACCTGAATGGACAAGGAAAAAATAATGAGAAAATACATATAGGGTTATTTCACTGAAGGCAATCTTAGTCATTACATATAGGGTCATGTTTGGTGATTGAAATCGCAATAATGAGAAAGACTATGGGAATTCATTCCTCAGACAGTGACGGGTTCTCTGCCCCTCTAGGGATGGAGCAATAGAAGTCTTGAGAATTCAAGAGTGGACGCTTAGCCCGGCCCTTCTTTTTGTTCCAACGAATCATAGATAAAACGATTTATTCAATTGAAACCAAAAATATTTGCAATTAAAGCAACAAGAAAGTGTGATTTCTTCTTATTTTTTATTTTTAGGTGGTCTACAGACTGCTGCTCAATTAATTAGTTATGAAATACCATTAACTTTACGTGTGTTGTCAATATATCATGGTCATGAACGGGAGTTGAACCCACATCTCCGGACAAAAGACAGTCCCTACAAACTACTTTCGCTAGGTCCTTCAGTCAAATCTGTGGGTTAGTACAATTATTAACAGTATTATATTTAGGACTCCAAGAGATATTGTGTCTGGTATTTCCATTGCTCTGAGCCTCCCACTGGGGCCGGCTATGCCACAAGCGGGATATGGAATATAGAATATATAAATATAAAAAATAAAGCGCAAGACGAGCCTTTTATTATTACTATAGGGGTCAAGTAGAAGTGCGCTGATGTATGCAGCTGTGACATGCCGCTAGACTCAAAACCTTTTTTCTACATGACCAGATCAATTCGATCTTGCAGCATCACAATTTTTTTCCCATAACGTTGTAGCAGCAGAAAATAGGGAAGACTGCTGGCAATATATGTTAAGAGTAATCACATGTCACCAATCTTATACTAATTCGAACATGAAAACTGGCATGATCAGATTTTGAAATAGTGAAAGGTACAGACTTTAAGTTATATGAATTAGAGATTATTACCTTTTGCTTCATCTCTTCCATAGAGAAGTAGCCTAACACCTGGGGATAATCGAAAACCATTGTTCCGAAATCTTTATCGCTCATTCCCATATCCAAGTAAAATTGCACGCGCGACTTCAGTTCGTCCATATTGTAAGACAGCAATTGAGGACATCGGCTCATGACATAACCCATCCAGTCCTTCCTCACTCCATGGCTCTCTAGATAACCAACAATCTCATCCAATTCTTCTGGACATCGCTCCAACATACTCTCTCCCGCTTTCACTAATGCAACCCCTATAAATCTCCCCTTCACATGAATTGATTTCACCCATTCAGCAACATGCCTTACGGCATCAAGATTCCCTCTTGACATGCATACGAGCTTCGCGATTTGAGGATATGACAGTGAGTTGTGTTTCAGCCACCTATAAAATTCAGTAACCCAAACAATAAAGACAAGTTTTGGGCTTTTATTCCTTCTGATTTTAACGAATATTGAGGTAGTTGAATAGTTTGAAATTGGACAGCAAACCAAACTTTTCTGATAAATTTGCCGGGTTCTGTATTCATGATAAGCTAGGACTAAGTAAGAAATTGATGACAATGTGTTACCTGGACCCTTCTACTTTCCCTGCAATACCCGTGTCCAATGGAAATGAAACAGGTAAAGGGTGTGGGGTTTGGGATTTGGGTGGTACATGTATGAGATTCCCCGCGGGTAAGGCACAGATCCACTGACCCGGAAAACCTAGTTACTTTCATTGGCTGGGCACTCACAAGAATGACAACTCACTACACCATACAAGACTAAAAGAACTAGCCTAGCCTAGATAGTCCGTGTAAGTGGAGTGTAACTGGAATGTAACCTCCCTGCTTCACTTCCCCAAAGGGGGATGGTCGCAGAGCTCGCTTGTTCCGCTATTTAGATTAAGGAACTACGGTACAACTTCGCTAGGTAGGGAAAGCAGACTAGCTACAGTCCCAAACAGGCCAGGTCCTGCAGCCAACCAACGCTGACCCTTACCATTCTATCTTCAGAATTGGCCCTCAACCTGATATACACAATTGGGGCAATCTCATTGGGACCATAGAACCACATAGCAAGTCCGCTCAAGAGAGACGTACTGAACTTATGGCCTTGTACCAAAATTGCCATGATACTTGAGGAAAATGAAGCTTAAATCAGCTTAAAAAAACAAATTTCCAACTTCCCACGTAGTTAGGTGATAGAAATTCCATACTTTTTCTGAATACCATTTGGTTTCAAGTACATTTCTAAAATTTAAATATTGGAACTGGCACCTAGTTCAAATCGGCAATACCTGAATCTAATCAATTCAGTAATGAAGTTCTTCTCCATACTTGGGATGCCTCGGGGAATAGGGATACAGAAACACAAAATGATATGAATAAACCCAAAACCTCTATCATCAAAACGAAATCAGCAGTTCGTATTTTCTTAGGTGGTTTTGTCATACCTGATAAGTGGAACGACCTTAGAATCATCAATGAAGGTTTTAGCACGAACATTATATGTCGAGTTTTCATATTCAGGTAATTGCTTCATCTCCGCAGCTCTAATGATGACGTAATCGATAAATTCAGGCAACCTAGAAACCAAATTAGTGGAATAGGTGATCCCAAATTTTCCCCTTCTCATCGCTTCCTTAAAAATCTCCACCGTCACGCTCCGCCGAATCTCAACTGCCCTCAGCAGCATCTCCTCGTCGGCAGTGCCGCCGTCGAATAGTTTGTGAAGAGGTGGTAAAGAGGAGTTCACGTCGACGTCGCTTGGGGACTGTATGTAGATAGAGCCTGGGAATTGAGGAGTTTTTCTCCTAACAAGAGACATTTCTAGAAGTTTAATTTTGTCCGCTTCGGATATGGAATCCTCCTCTTGGTGAACTCCGGGTTGTTGTTGGGGATTTGAGAGGCGATGGAGAAGGAAGGCCGTTGATTTGGCGTTTTGTTTTCGAAAGATTTCGTTTTCGTTGTTAGTGGTGGTAGTTTGTGCGGTTTCGTCGTCGGGATGGTTGTGCGGTTGAGTGTGAGAAGATGAAGAGATGGCGGAGAAGTGGGGGCGTGTGGTGGGGGTGGAAATGTGGAGAGTGGTGGTGGAATTGGAGTGACGGCGTAAATGGGGGTAGGGGAAAGCTTGGATGGAGAGGTGGAGGTGGAGGTGGAGGTGATGGTGGTTGTGGTGGTTGTGGCAGTGGTGGTGGTGGTGGTGAGGAGGAGGAGACGATAACATTTCGGACGTGGACAAACTATACAATGGCGCCACCACCCCGTAACTGGGAGCAGTAACAGGTGAGGAAATAAAGAAAGAGACAATTACAGGAGATCCCCTTATTTATTATTATTTTTATGTTTGGTACCTTTATCATTGAGTTGCTACAACATCTGCCCTGATTCACCAATTTATATTAGTGTTGACCTTCTGGTTGCATGCTGTTAGACAGCTACGGAAAACACTTATACTGTAATATCTAATTTGACGGTTTTAATCTAATAGCAAAATTGTAGAGATAGAATTCTAATATATGAATTTTGTTTTAAAAATAACCAAGACAGATATAATGGATGAAATAAGAGGTAATATCTTGTGGGACCTATACGTATTACATATTTGGTTTGTCAAGTTGAAGACTGTCGCGCCCGGAAATTTCCCGGCCCCCCTCGCGAATATGTGAATTGTTTGAACGGGGTTGAATAATTTCTTGACTTTTAATGCGACGTTTAATGAAAATTGTTTAACAGCTGAGACTTATTTAAAAACTCAGAGTCGCCACTTGACATGAATTTTAGGTGTGTCAAGTCACCCTCTAAGGCCATTTTCAAAGAAGATGTCCTTAGAAAAATAATTTAATTTTAAACTCAGAAATATGATTCTGTTTATAAAAATGACTCTTTTTAAAAGAAAACTGGTCTTGAAAACAGAGATGGGTTCGGAGATTTACTGTTACGAGTTGGGAAGGTGTTAGGCACCCAACATCGCCCTTTCGGTACTTTATTTTCCCAATTAATTTTATTTTATTATCCTTGGCCAAATTTAAATAATATGTAGTGATTGCTATACAATTGGATTAAAAAATAAAACAAGTGCAGGGACAGGACCCCGGCTTACGCAATTTAGCTTTTGGTGGCAAAAAAGTTGGAACGGATGTATGTTAAACTTTGACCGAAACATGGTATGCAAACTGGTATCTGCACGTCATGTTTCTATTCCCGTAGTGCCAGGTATCTTAAATCCCTAGCAGGAATTTTCAAGTTTAACAATGACCCGATTCTGTTTTATTAATGGATTATCATGTTATCCTTTTTTTTTTTGATTTTATTTATCTGCAATTCTTCATCCCGACAGCTACACAATCACTGGCGGTCCAAATTGTAGAACTTAACAAATGTTACTTTTTTTAACTGATTTTATTTATCTGCAATTCTTCATCCCGGCAGCTACACAATCACTGGCGGTCCAAATTGCAAATTTTAATAAATGTCACTTTAATCACGATATTCTGTCGTGAAAAGATAACGTGCATTGCCCGTTAAATTTTCATCCCAAAAACACTAACATGGGCTACGTATGTCACCCGCGTGTTTATGGAATTCCGAGATTATCGGGATTTTTAACTAAGTGATATGGATAGTGTGTCAACGTGAACTAACAACACTATTCATATAACTTAGCTATGAAGTAACGAATTTTTTTCCTTTTATTGATTTTACGTGAAATAAAAATAAAAAGAAAATTGCAGTAACTGTTACGGGGAAACGGGAAAGGGGTAAAAAAAAAAAAAAGTTACGGGATATGGGAAAGGGGAAATATTAGAAGTTAGTTCCGGCAGGGGCCGACGCAATCGAGCGATATGCCGGAGTATTATTTTTGTTTAAAGTGATTTTTGCTTAAATCAAGAAAAGTAGTTCGCAGAGCCAAACACCGACTTTCGTGATTTAGCGGGCTAAATCCTGACATTCTAGAAGTGCAGACTAGAAATTTTTAGAACTGCGGACTAGAGATGCGGATACCCAATTAGTATTTACATAAAAAAAGCAGAAAAGATAAATAAAAATGTTCTGTCATTCTAGAAGTGCAGACTAGAAATTTTAGGAAAAGGACTAGAAATTTCTAGAACTGCGGACTAGAGATGCGAACGCCAGCTCTTAAGCGTAGTATTTACATTAAATAAAAAATAAAATAAAAATAAATAAAAAAAAGAAATTAAATGTACAGAGCAGAAATTAAATAAGAAAAAGACAGATATTGAAATGAAATAAATTGTTGCAATTATACCTCTGTATTGATATTTGAATCAACTAGTTACATGAAAATAAGAAAGACACGCGAACGGCTAAGTAAAACCATAACCCGACATAACATTGGGTTTTAAAGCCCTGTTATCTCGAGCTATGCTAATATAATAGCGCGTTCGGATCTTCCTAAATCTGAAAATAAATGGGCAGAACCTCTTCTTGTTTTTGGGCCAAAAGTCCTATCTAAAAATCCTAACTCTAATTTATTTCGGGTGTCTAAACATTTCACGACTACAGAGTCGAAAAATATTTGACTAACGGATGATTTTCGCTCTGTATATCCTTCTCTGGAATTCCTACTGTCTGAGGTTTCCTAAAAAAATCATCTCTGTTTCGTTTCTGTTTCTCTCTGGTTCCTCTCTGTCTGAAAATTCCGTTCTCTGTTTCTCTCTCTCGTTTTTCCTCCAAAAATTCCTCCCTAAAATCTTGCGCAGAACATTTCATTTTATAGAGAAATAGAGTCGGTTTTGTAAGAGAGGGCAAAGAAAGGCGGTAAGAGAGAGGAGAGAGAGACAAACAGCCGGAGAGAGAAGAGAGAAAACGTGTGAGAGAGGAGAGAGAGAGGACACGTGGCGGAGTGTGATACGGAGAGAAGAGAGAGAAAGTGACGTCTGAGGGAGAAGAGAGAGAGAGTCACGTGGCAGAGGGTATCGTGTGTGGGTGAGAGGGAGAGAGAAGGACAGGTGGCAGCAGCAGAGTGAGATAGCTGGAGGAGAGAGGGAAGGCGGCTGAGAGGAATCAATAGAAAGCGGCCACGTCATCAACTGTAGTAGCGCGCGTCACACTGGATCTCCCCGCCGGCCACGGCATTTGCGCCGGGCACGGCTTCCCAGCCGGCGCGTGCGTCTCACGCGCGCGTGGTGGCGCGTCATCTGCTGAGTCAAGCTCTCTTTTGGTATTTACAAAAATGCCCCTGGGTTTAATAATGCATTCGCGCGCTATTTTTAATCTTCGGACGTCCAAACGAACTCGGATTTGACCACGGATACAGCCAATGAACTCGTCTCGTCGAGAGGATCATTTTGAGTCTAAAATTTGATTTACGGACATGTCGGCTCGTAAACTTAGCTCCCAAATAATCACCGGTACACTGCTACCATTCTTTAAAATACAATTTCTTGAGCTACCGAACTCAGATTTGACCATGGATAGAGCCGATGGACTCGTATTTCTGTGTTGATCAATAACATGTGCCTCTCGATGTCTGAACATATCAGCTCATAAATTGTGCCTCCGAGACCCCGTTCTGAGTAATCAAAAAAATCGTCGGCGTTGTCCGATTTCACCCCAATCACTGTCACTGGACTCGTATCGTTGTACTGATCAATAGCATGAGGGTCTCATGACTTGATGAAGTGGTCTCGTGAACAGTACTCCCGAACCCCGGACTGTGCAAGGGCAAAATAGCCTTTTTATGCACAAATTCTTTTAAACTCATTTCGATGGCATTTTTCATAATAATTGAGCGGTGGGGCCAAAATCTGGTATCAACAAAGACATGATATAACATTCGGATACTTTTGAATCGTCAAAATAGTTAAAAATAAAACAAGATGAAGGCAAGATATAATGAAATACCAATAGGACTAGTATATGTTATCCCATGTGTTAGGATATATAAAGAAACCTCTTTACCATTGTCAATTAGAAACTCCATTTTTTTTTTTGGTTGCGTCACCTCTTAGTTGTCCCTAATTTTCACTTGATCACTGATGATCAAATTTTCGTGTTCAATAGTTAAACCCATGTGCATCTCACCTGTTTTCCAATTTCTTCTTCTCTTCTTCTACTTCTGTTTTCAATTATTACTTTGTATTGTGATTTTTGTACTCACAAGTATCCGATATTAATTTTTATTTTAGTATTTTTTGAGCAATGAAAGTTTATATATAAGGTTATTGTTTTCTAACGAAAGTTCCTATTTCGTTTTTCCTATTTTCATTAGATGCTATTTTTTAGCTATTTGCTCAAATTTAAATTTGGCCATAATTTTGCATAAGATATACCCAAAATCCGTTTGAGGGATTGTAAGTTTGCAATTTCTACGAGGGTAAATGCGATAATTCCCATATAAATCCCTCGTGAACTTGCTTATCCGAAGTTATAAATTGTCCCCAACAAAGGATTCAAGTGATAATAACCGATACATGGAAGTGTTTCCGTAATTTCCTATAACACGAAGGACTGTACGGATAATTTCTAAATGAAACAAGAGGATTTTTTTTCCGTTCCATTTTTCTTCCCATCGGAACTTGTTCAGCAAAAGAGCAACTGAAGAAAATCCGAATTGCCGCGAGCAAGGTGTCTGATCTTGTTGAACGGAAAGCCGAATCCTTGACATGATACGGGGGGTGATTGTGATGAACGATCAAGGCAAGCCTCGTCTTGTCAAATTCTACGATTATCAGGTTACTTCTTTTTCCCTCCTTTAATCTCTCTCCGTTTGGTTGTCCAGAAAATGAAAGAAAATCTTAGAAGTTCAAGCATATGATTCTTTGTTTTGTTGTTCCTATAATGAAGAAATTAGGTCGGATTTTCAATTTCTTTTAAACTAGACGGTTAAAAGATTTCTGTCCTTCAACAGATTTGTGGTGTTACTGTTTTTTCCCTCCTTTATTATCTATCCGCTTGGCTTTCCAGAAAATGTTCCAAGTTTAAACATATGATTCCTTGTTTTGTTGTTCCAATAATGAAGGAACTAAGTCTGATTTTTCAATTTCTGTCCAACTAGACGGTCAACAAAGGTATCTATTGTTCATCCGATTTGTTTTGTTGACCGATTGTGGTTTGAATTGTAAGGTTAGCCTGTGGAGAAGCAACAGGAGCTGGTCCGGCGCATTTATGGAGGTTTTAGTGGATTCTCTGTCATCTATTTGCCTTTACTTTTCCATTCAACCACATACTATTATTCTCACTTCACAATAACTTTGTGTGTTTGTTCTTCGTAGCTTCATTGCCTTGGATTTAGTAGTGTAATTCTGATATGCCTTTTCATCGGGGAATAATTTTAGAAACCAAGACATTAAGGGAATGCCACCTGTATATGAAAAGGAGGTCAAACCAAAAAGCCCTATTTGTTCCGATGTGTATCATACGATCTATCATGTCAAGAGATTGATGAAGAAAAAGAGTATAATCTTCAGATTCCCAACTAGAAGGGATATTAATAGAAATACGCTAAAGTACATACAGAGAATTTTCGAGATCATAAAGTTTATCTGTGATTCCTCTCTTGCCACATAAAAAAAAGAGGGATCATTCGCATAGGTTCATAACGTATTGTTTATAGCATGATTAGTGAATATTTTTTAGTTTGAATATATTATCTCATTAGTGGGCGATTTCATCTTTTTGTTTCGTGATACAGTTCTATGCAGTAGGGCTGAGAACGTGAGCAACTTCATTCGGGCTGATTCAATTTGCGGACCAGTACGTTGTTTCCATCACCACACTTTTTCTAGTTAGTTTTCTTCTGCGGTGATTTTTTAGACCTCATCATAGTTGGCACTAGTGATTAAATGGGAGCTGCTTCACCAAATGTACGGTAGATGGATGTCAAACAAAAAAGGTATTTCATGCTTTAAACTAGTAAAGGTATTCAATTAGATGAATATAAGCAGAGAAATTATTACTGATTGTGTTGTTGGATTAAGCAGGATATGGTTGATCGATCAATTTTATGTCTCTGCAAAAATGAGAATATCTCACATCTTTTGTTATAATCATGTCATTTGTGGGCTTGATCCAGCTGTCTGGTTTTTCCTCTTCATTTAGCCTAGCATTCTTCTATGTCTTATCAGAACTAAGAATTGAGTAGAACGATGCAGCCCTACACAAAACCACTGCACAATCATTTGCATCATTAAACTAATTCTGAGGTCTACAATAATCTAACCATGGAAAAAAAGAGGCTAAAACTCTAATGTAGAGTTGCAAATTATAGTGGTTCCTTCGGATTAGAAGTTTGTATTCTTTGTACCCGAAAGTGGCAAATTATAGTAGTTCCTTCAAGTTAGAGAAGTGTACTGTTTGCACTGATTAACCAATTGAAGTGCAATTGAATTTCATAAAAAAGGTCAAATTCACCTATTGAAGGGCAATGACTTTTCATTCAAAAGTCAAATTCAGATAATCGCTTCAAATCAAACCCCTAGGATCCTGTGTGCATGCGTGTGCTGATGCTTAACAATTCGTGACATAAAAACTATGACCCCTTGGCGTCCAAGTTACATGAAATGCTTCCCAAGGAAAATTCACATATATATTGTTCCTTACTTGCAGGATACACAGCTTGTATACAAGACTTATGCAACGTTATACTTTGTCTTCATATTTGATAGCTCCGAGAATGAGCTAGCAATGCTAGATCTTATGCAAGGTACAATTAAATATATCTCCTTGAATAGTTCAATCAAATTTTGTTGCTTTAGTGGTCGGGGTTGTAGGTGCATAAAAGGTTTGTGGCAGAGGAAACCTTAGTACAATAGGTGAAAATTAAAATTGGGTAGGTGATAAAAAGTAATTTAGCTGGAAAATACAAATGAATAGATAAGCAAATAGACAATCGTGATACTAAAGAGGCAATTTTGCTGATAATCAAGGGCTTTTTTTTCTTCATCTAAACGAGTTCTTCAAAATGGATCTTTATAAACTGGACAAAAACCAAACCTTTGGTTTAGGCCAAGTCTATTCAACTATATTTTATGCTTACTCAGTACACATTCAAGATGTTTGAAATCGATCAAATTAAAGCTCTAAGGTCTTGAAGGCCACCGGGAGGGAGTACAAATTTTCACAATAATTGTTGCCATAGGAGTGATTTTTGTAGTTTTTAGGGTCAAACTATTTTGTGGTTACCAGGGTCTAACCAGAATTTTAAGCTGGGACAGGCACTGTTTTCATTCCCACATTTTATAAGCACCACATATTATGAAAAAATAGGTTTTGTTCTGACACATTTTAAAGAAAAGTGAGTGAGGTCCTAATCTTTCATGAACATTAGCAGTCATGTAGATCTGTTTCCAACCCCCTGATAAAATAGGGTTCTTCAATTTGCTGGTCCTGGGTTGACATTTCCTCATGGATGATCAACATGGTCACGGCAGACTTGTTAGTTCTTGAATCGATTATTTCAGTCTTGTTGCTTACTGGCCCATTCAATTTTGCTCTAGATTAGTAGTTTGATATCATTTACTAATTTACTCCGCTTTCGTCTTGGTGCCTATAATTTCTTCACATCTTGAAGGCAATAAATAACATTGAACATCTTTGATCTTGGGTGAATTGCTGATATCTTCAAAGAACTTTGTAATTGGTCTATAGTATGTTACATATTTTAATTTTGCACCATGATTTTCTAGTGGATTTCTTCTTTACTTGAGTTCTCTAGCGTTGCAGTTTTTGTGGAGACATTGGACAAGTGTTTCAGTAATGTGTGTGAGCTCGACGTTGTCTTCAACTTTAACAAGGTTGTTTCTTTATTCTTTTGCTGCCAGTTTATGTCAAGGAGCATATCTTAGTAAAACTGTAATGGATCAAATGGACAGTATCATTGGGGGTCACAACTGAACACTATTTGATAGTTAATAGGTGTATTATATGGGGTCCTTGTGATGTGTTTTAACAAGCTTTAAAGGTAGCCTATGAGCTGATCATCAGTAGAGTGCGTTTTGGCTTTTCTTGGGATTTCCAAAGAGACTGACCTCTGACGTGGCCATCATATCTTGTCAACATCTGGAAGTTTGAATTAATTATGAGCTGTCTGCTAATTTCTCAGTTAGATAAACAGCTCTATCTTGTGGGATTTTCAAATTGTTGGTTGGAATTTACATATTAGTTGAGAGCTAGTATGAAGTAGCCACCTAACAATAAGTGTAAGCAGAAGTCAATGGTTAAAATGGGCGTCTGCAATACAGAAAAATTTGCTTTCAGTGCTTACTATTTCATGCCATTTGTGTTACACTGGTTGGTCTGAGCTAGGTGTCAATGTCATCATTGCTCTTATGTATGGTGGACTTTTGCCCCCACTTCCTAATTCGGAGGACTTTTTCCTTGTTCTATATCTGCATGTATCCAGTACAAGGATGAATGTAGGGACATATTATCATGTGCATGTCATGTTCCGTTTCAGTGTATTGAGGTGTCCAGCAACTGATTTGGCAGGTACACACTATTTTAGATGAGATTGTAATGGGTGGTCAAGTTCTTGAGACAAGTTCTTCAGAAGTTATGAAGGCTGTGGATGAAATATCTAAGTACTCCCTCTCCCTCTCTCTCTCATATATATGTGTGTGTGTGTGTGTTCAGCCCAAATAAACTCGATGATACCAGCTTCTATTTTTGTGCAGGTTGGAGAAGGCCTCAAGTTCAATACTGCATGTCCCGAAATCAATTCCTGGCTGGCAGTCTCGATAGCACATTAGCATGTGATTTTCTAGTAAGCTGCTCTCCGATTTAAGGCGCTCACGCCAATTTTGACAAAACTATGAACTTGAGAATCACCAGATCGCTCATATTGCTGGGTACCTTTGATCTAGGGTGATTGTGGCACTGTGGTAAATATTTTGTCATGTGATTCCATTCTGTTCTACAGCATTAAAATGTATGGCAAATGCCTGCCTTTCTGAAATGCCTCTAAAAGATAATCAACTCCCAACATTATTGATGATGCTATGCAAGCATGCAATAAAAACATAGACGCCATCTTCTTAAATTCCCTGGATCATCTCGTATGTGATGCAAGACCTGTTACAGTTCCGAGGATAAACAACAAGACCTGACCTACTTTTTGCTGCTTTATTCATCATCCAATCAGCAAGAATCGCATGAAGCCTGAGATTATATCTCACCTACCCTCAAAGGAGATGGTTCTACTAAGATTCTAGTTCGTTCCGTCGGGGAATCACCTCTTGCTACAGGGAGAGAAACTCTGATCTTGTATGTTCGGGTTTCTTCTTAATTGATGATTGGGAAAGATCGCTTGCTTAGTTTAATAATTTCGCTTCATGGGACACCAATTGCAGCTTTATGTTGTTGAATCTTTGTTACTGGAATTCTTTCATTTTTCTGGAGTACATGTGTCAAAAGGACATGGGTAGGTTATCTGATGATAGCACATGTATCGAAAGGTCTTAGCGAAAACTGGATGCAGTACTGCATCATGCAGCCATATCCAAGCCATGTAGCATAAATAGCGTCCTATCATCTTGCTCCAGTTCTTACCAAAGACGGTATTGCTAACGAAAGGTTCAATGAAAACTCTGGTCTTTTTGTTATAAAACATAAGTTTCTTATTTTAGTCATTCTGCCTGGATTCACTACATATGCCTTTCTGCTTCTCTTGTATATGTGCTAAGCAGAGATTTGCTGAACATTAGTATGGACTACAGCAGCAATGTGCTTATTGCGCCTTCTACTAATTGAGTAGCTTTAGTGATTAAAATGTGCTTGTTTATTGACGTCAACAATGTTGATGCTGATTTAGGCTGGTGGAGGATGGTAGAAGGAATCAGTGGAAGCATATTGAAGGAGAATGAAAAGGATCATCGGGACTTGGATTTTAACATTCAGATCCATTGTGAAGCTGTAACTGCAATATGGTTGGTCTTAGCATTTTGGTTTCTTTCCCGTTCTTTGGTATCTAAAATCTTAACGACGGATGATACTAGGATTTTTTGGAACTCTTGATAAGAGTTAAGTTGACCTTTTGTGAGGTATCATCTGACTAACTTTAACTTTGCTCCCATTTGCGGCACCACCCCTTTTTAATTGTGGTTGATTTATGTGTTTTGTACTGAACTACTGAACAACATCTGAAAGTACTGAAGAAAATAGTAATTTCATCACACCTCACTTGGCTTCGGCCTTGTGTTTGCTGTGTGGTTAAGTTTTGGTAATGAAGACAATTATCGCACAACCCTTTTGTAGATGCACTTCCAAACTTGATGGTTTTCATATGTAAGGGTGACAGTCATTTCGCTGGAGTGGGAAGTATTTCTTTTAACTCTCACCTTAACACTCGAAGCTAGGAGCAAGGTTTGCAGTTTCGATGGTTTTGTGAAGAGAAAGTGTGCAAACAGACTTTGATGCACAGGTTCGGACATAAATGTATTTGGAATTGTCCGATGCATGTGAGATTTACAAAATAATGGAGGGCTTTACGCACATCGAACAGTTTCAGACACATCCATATATGAGAGTTGTGTGTAGACTTGTGTTTTGTAAAAAATTATGTAGGTCTTAAAATTTGTCAATGACGCTTATTAATGCTAAGTTTTAAGTGTTCGTTGAGTGATTGGCTATCATATAATAAATTACACTTTCAAAAAGTATCAGTCTTCTTTCCGGTCTACTAAAATAAAAGATTGCCTATTTTTATAACCATGTTTGTTATTTACTGGTCGAATTGATTAATAAATGATGATCTACATACCGGGATCCAACTAATAGATGGTCCGTTGATGTCAAACCAGTAATTATGCTAATTTGTTGAGCTTGTTGTCTCGATTTGGTTAGGAATTTTTCTCAAAAAATTGCAGCCATAAAAATGCCAGTAGACAGTTAAACCTTCACTATATTTTTGAAACGATTTATGAGGAGAGTAAGTACCAACTTTATTATCCCTATATTAAAATACCCAACAGCCTTGTTTGCATCCAAGGGTCCCATGGTCTAGTGGTCAGGACATTGGACTCTGAATCCAGTAACCCGAGTTCAAGTCTCGGTGGGACCTTAATTTTTTGTAAAACTGTTGTCTTTTTCTTGTCGCTGCACTTTAAATTTAAAGTACAATGGTATAAATATATCTTAGCAAGTTTACAGCGCTTGTGTATAAATTCAGATATATCCAAAATGCTTGATGCATGATTTTTTAATTACTTTTTAGACTTTACGTGCATCTTACAATTTCAAACACGTTTATATTCAAATTTGTACACGAAAGTCTGTATTTGTATACCTTCCCTAAATATATTTAGAGAATGCTTTGATCTTATAATATCACCTAAAGGAAGTTAGAGATATTCACAAGTTTTGACCACAAAGACCGTATTGCTACAATTTACATTCCATAACATAACTGTAAACAAGACTACATAAAAATCGCTAGCTTATTTCTCCACCACAAACAAGCCCTAAAACAAATTAAAGAACAAGAACCCTCTCTCTCTCTCTCTCTCTCTCTCTCTCTCTCTCTCTCTTTCTAAACCCATAATCAGTTTGACTTTGCTGGCTAGGGAAGCAATCAGGCCTTCAAAATTTCAATAACCAATGGAGCTCTATGCATTCTCTGGACACTACAAGCTAGGAACAAAAATGGCACAAAGAAAAAATAAATAAACAATCCCAATTTGGGGCACAAACAAAAGCGAGGCACACGAATGGGGAGCCTGCTGCTGTAGTATTATCAACAAAGAATCAACAATAACAACTAATCTCCCCTCAATTCCTCATTTGGTCTCTCTAAATCTTGCACATCGGATGGTTCAGGGTATATCTCTTTAGACTGCCGCCTAGTGGACGATGAATGATCACCCCCGTTTTGACCACTTCCCTGAGAAGCCGAAGTTGCCGAATTCTTTAAACTACTTCCAACTTCAGCTTTGCTAGCAGAGGCCGCTGGAACAGCCGCCGCATCAGACAAGCTATGACGCCAGCTACCAAACAAAGCAGCATTCCAAGATCCTCTAGAGGAAGCGGTTCTCAGCCTGGCAGAGCTAGTATGTTCTTCCCTTACTACCTTCAAAGGGTTTTCCAAAGCTTTTAGAATATATCTCATAAGTGGCCGCCGCGTAGGTTTGGGGTTTAGGCATGATCTGGCAACAATTGCCATAGCCCATACTTCTTCTAGTAAGTCCTCGTCGATTATTAGAGATGGGTCAATGATGGTTGCCACGAGTTCTTTGTCGTATATACTTATATAAGGCAATGTGGTTTCCAACCAATCCTTCATTTCGGATTCACTTGCTGCGCTCATTCCCAGCTTACCCGTGACCAGCTCTAGCAATACCTTCCCAAAGCAGTAAACATCATAGGCACATGTGGATGTTGGTGAACCTGGAAATTTCCGAACAAAGTAGTGAGAAACCACAGAAAAACTTGAAATCAATTAATAAGGGAAATAAAATAACCACCTAGAATCAATCAAGAACGTTTCGGTAATGAGAAAAAGAGAAAGGCTAAGGCTTCAAATAGCACAAACATGGATAGCACTACTTCCCCCTTTTTTCCTGCTCTCATGTACATCAACTCTCAAATATAATGACCGTTGAAGCATCTAGCATAGATGAACTATTGTAGTAAGTAGATGCGGAACTCGACAGGTAGCCCGTGTGTAACATGACTTGGTAATGTGGATGACTTTGAAGTTCTTTGCCAGAGTGATAAGCTTGAAGGGCAAGAATAATTTTAAAGCTAGGATAAGGAAGACAAAGTGATCTCGAGAACTTTATAAAACCCACGAGTTACTATGCATGGATTACATACTCCACAAAGGCTTCGTTTATAAAAGTCTCTGAAAACTCAGCCAAAAGTTGGTAGAAATTTCAAATTTGAAAATAGGTGTCAAATTTGAAAATAGTTAACTTCAAAGTAGCAAGTAAAAAAGAGCAGTACACAACCTTCCCCGTGTGTGGAGAGGTTGTTTTAGTGTTTCAAACCCGTGCTGCCATATCACAGTGGAGCAACCATACTACAGAACCTAGGCCATGGCAAGATCACGTAACGTACATAGAGCACCCGTGGCAAGGGCCAACGTCACAAATGTGTCAACAAAAAAATGGAGATAAAGTCCTTAACAACATTAAGAAAAAGTAGGAACCCTGTGGCAAGGAAGAACACGAAATATATAAAATAGATTAAGAAATATTTCAATCATAAGCCCCAAGGCTTTCGGCAATCCGGTATTGGATGATGTAGAACTCTGGGTTACACATTATTCGGGTAGCATTTCAAGTGACAATAATTGCAAGGTGCCACAAGCAATATAATAAGACATTTTATTGTGATGAGTGGACCTCAAAGGCCAGCACTTCACAGTTACTCAAATAGAAAACCATATAGGCAAATAAGAACAAAACTGAAAGGGGTGAAATTCAAAGATGCCAAATTGCACATACCAGAAGTGCCTTGTTCGGATGATCTGCACAAAACCAATAAAAAACTCATTACAACCCAAAATAAGTACTATAACTACACAACACAGCATTGATTTTTTGGAAAAAGTGTAACTTCCTATATTCTCATCTTTTTTTAGAAGGTGTCTAGATGATGAATTATGCAATAGAGCATAAGCCTTCACAAAAGCAATAGGCATACTCAAGTTGGTGTATTTGTCGTTAACATTAATTCAAAGAACATCAAAATGTCAGCCGGAACACGAACTATATGAACACTTTCGCCCCAAAAAAGAACAATAAATAGATAAATAAAAATACCTAAAGAAAGTGGGACCAACAGTTCAAACGCCCTCATCTTATGTCACAAAATGCCTTTTATGTTCTCCTCCTTCCCATTTCCTTCAAACTTTACGCTTGACCTAATACTACTAATTGGCTCACAGTCACAGCCACCTGCTCTATGAACTCTACGAACTGTGAACCAATCATCTACCAGTTTCAAAATGCAAGGGAGTTTACGCTCTTAAGGGATAAATTGTTTTCTTATGTCAGTTGACTCAAGGCACATCAATAGTACCAAACTCTCAAGCTTTTTCTGAAAAATTAGATGACAGCCTATTTCCATATTGCGCAATCTTAATGCTCACTATTCTAATGTAATGGACTACCTTTTTTATGAGATAAATAAAAAGTACATTCCTCACCTTTTTTATGAGATAAATAAAAAGTACATTCCTCTGATTCCTCAATCATTGGCACATACATTTGTTTGTTCTCCTTATAACCATCATCTTTACAAGATGTAATACATGCATATGCATGAGGAACGCATTTGATGTAGGAGCCGAGCAGTTTAGTCATGCCAGGGCCAAGAAGCAAGAGCCCTGTAGTAGGAGTGACGTTAATCTGCCTGCTCTCTTGTGTTTTCCTACTCCTCTCTGTTTATGAAAATTATGTTAAGAAGTTCATTTTCAGTTAATAAACATTTTGACTTTCGGCCTAAAGACACAGCAAATCATAATGTTGCTAAATTAACCATGGAATCTAAGTGCCTTGCTTACTCTCACAAGATGTAAAATTTAGGCATTTAAACTACTTGCATCAAAAAAAAAAAAGTCATATCAGGATATAATTAGGGTAGAGTCCTCTTAAATAGTCACAAAATCGATAGAGCATGCAATTTGATTGTCATTTTGCTTTCTAGTATCTATTAAATTGGAAATATCCAATCGGACACCAAATGCAAAATATTCAAAACATGGTTATGGTTTAAAAATCCTCACGAGTAAGATAAAATACTTACGGTGGCAACCGCAACAGCCTGGTAATCATGCTTTGATGAACGTCCCCTTCTTGAATACAAACCTCACTCAGACTTCCTAGTCGTACTTCAAATTTATCATCGAGAAGTATACTGCTGGCTTGAACATCTCTTCAACAAGCAAACGAATACATGTCATCACATGCACCACAAGGCATAACTTCTTACGGTTTAAGAGTTCACAAGTTGCACAGACAAATACATTAAGTCATGTAGAGGAGATAAAATGACTTAATTGAACCTCCCTCACTCTGCCCGTCTCTCAAACAAAAAGAACAAGGAGTCCAGTTAAATGCACGTGACTAAATGGTTGCATCTATTTCAATCGGAAAAAAGACTGAATGTGAATACGTGAGGACAACGGGTTATAACATGCTTGAGAAGGTGGTAGAATAACGTTACATTCATAAAGATCATGTTATTAGGAAACAATGTATTCTCAATATCATAGGTATACTCCATTGAGATATCGACATTAATGCCTTATTTCCTTGTCTAGAAATTGTCCTACCAAACCCCATCCTTTTCAACAGGTTCTATTTCTAAGGAAAAGTTCCAAAGAAAAGAAATTTCGGAAAAATATGTCCATATATCACCTAGGATTACTATGTTAGTTCATTGAAAATCTGCACCGTGGCTGGAATGAGCATTTGAAGATTCAAAGGTGGGATATACCAGGTTTAATTTGTAGAATATTTGTTACGTTTCTTTATTGTTAATTTACACCTTCTACCTAATATATCAAACGACCAGTAAATATTAATGCTAATTAGAAGAATATCAATATTTCTCCAAGAAAGGTCATAAAAGCAAAATCCTTTGCTCCACAAAAATAAGTTTGTAAAGCTAACCAATGTCATTTTCCTAATTGACCACCATAATTACTTCCAATGATTCACTAAATTCGAGTTTTGCGCATACCCTCTATTCCAAAAAGCAAGGAAGGACAATTAGGACAGTAGAGGGATACATGCACCACAGAACCAACAATGACTATAGGAAAAAGTTATTCTTTATACAAATAACTTGGGGGAAACTTATTGAGAAACTTTGAGAAAAGTAGTCTGAAACACTAAAACCTGTAGGGTAGTAGGGAAAGCGTGTAAAAAATTTAGGGGTGAAAAAAACGAATTGGACTTCTGCAGATGAAAGCTTCTGATTCTCTCTCTCAACATGCACACGATTCTGAAAAGAAATTACAGGAAAAAATTAAAGGAAGAATACATTTAGTATCTGTTCTTTTATGTTCCTTGGCATTTTGCAGAAAGGACCAAAAATAAATGTGAGTTTTCCACAGGTGATGGAAATATTTCTAGCAGAATATATTTTTTCAGGCAGATTTCGAAGGCAAGTATTGGGGCAGCACTTGCATGACACGCATACACAAAAAAGAAGAAGTCTGGAAGCAAGATTTTCAGCTTAGTGTTATCTCACTCTATCACATAAAACACTTCAAAAGAGTGGATCCATCATGCTTGGCATAACCAAGCTTTTTGTAGTAGTTAGTACCATAGATCAACTGGGACACATCAAAAAAAGAATATGGAAGGTCGCATATGCTTCTTAAAGTTTCTTCAGTTGCCTTAACAAAAAAGAGTATCTATCCAATGATCCTCTAGGAAAAAGAAATGGCGGGACATGTTTAATTTCTTGAAGATTGTTAAGTTTGCGTCCAAAAATGTTTATAATAACTTGCATGATATTCCAGAAAGGGCGTATGATGATCACTTGCACACCTCATAACAAGAAATTTGATGATGTTGATACTTTCTCCGGGCCTTGATCTCTTAAGATTAGGGATTAGATTGTTGCTAAATACAGGAACTGAATTATGTTTGACATGCATACAGATTCCAAGTAACATAGGCAATGACGATCGCGATATGCAAACAAGCTTAAGGTCAAACCATGTTGCTTGGATTGTAAAAGATGTCGACATACAGAACCGGTTCAAGAATCTTAATGAAAGCCCTATAAAAAAAGGAAAGAGAAAACAATGAAAAGATTTAAACTCTGTGTTCGTTCATTTGTGGCGTATCTAGATCTCCATTTAAAGCAACAGGACAAAAAGCGTTACGTCTATCAAGTATGAAGTATAAACGCGAAATATCCATAAGTACAAACACGAAATATCCTTTAATTTTTTCTGGATAGTGCAATCTGGTTCCGATTTCTCAATTATGTCTATAACAGATATTCTTTGGACCTCTCACTTGTCTCTCTGGCCATTTGTTCTGAAAATTTATTTCCTTCATTTTAAATCATCTTTCTCTCCACAGCGTCAGGAATTATCCCATCCAAGGCCAACATAACATCTTTAGTAGAATGCATCAAAACCCCAGCACATTTTCAGCCTCCTGAATATCCAGTTTTCCCCTTTCTTCAAATTTAGTTTGGCATGATTAAAGGTAAACAGACAGATAATTGGAAGAAAATAAGAGGTTTGAACACCATGACCTGCTAATCTCCCCTAATAGACTAGCGTATCTTATCCTACATGTTGCAGTTGCTTTGAGAAGAAATACGGCAGGATTACAAAACCTGTGACAAATACTGTCTGGGTAAAGAATTTTGCATCTTAATGAGGCAGAATAATATAACACTGGATAAGGTCATCCAATGATCTGCAGTACCTATTTGGCCAAGGATAGGATAGAGGGTAGAGAAATTACGCAGTCCTATAATTATTTGGCAAACATGAGATAAGGAGAGACGTTAAGAGTCCCGTGTTACTTAAACATGAGATTTAGATGAATCTTACTACCTAGACCCAATGTGACATGCAACTGGTGCGCCCCCAAAAAAAATGTCCACAAGTTCCCTTGGGTTGGTGATGTGTGCACCGCAAGATTAACCGTAGAGATGTTGGTAAGTGTTGTTAAGAGAGAGAGAGAGAGAGAGACTGAAGGAAAGAAAAAACAGAAAACAAAATTGGGTACATTATCATATGCATATTTCCAGCATTACACCAGAAGATCTGGCAAACCATGAGCACTTTGGAAGAAACTACAAGCACAAGGAGCAAAAAGCAAACGAATCCTGTAATACCTGTGAACAAGGGCTGGCGAACACTCATGATGTAGATACGACAGGCCCTCAGCAGCTCCTATTGCAATTTTCAATCTAGTTATCCAATCCAGAGACTGCAAACTGTCATCCTCTGAATTTGTTTTCCTGAACAAAGAACTTGACAAATCCCCATTTGGCATGTATTTGTAAACCAGAAATTTCTCATTCTCACTCTCCAGGCAATGTCCAAGAAGGGGAACCAATCTGGCATGAGAAACCTTACTGAAAAAGTCTAGCTCTGACATGTATGTTTCTTTCTTGACTGGGTGCAAACCAACCTTTTTGATGACCACAGGGAGCCCACCTTCTAGAATTCCACGGAAGAGATCACCCGAATGGCCATGTTTGATGAGGTTAACATCATTGAAATTATCTGTTGCCAGGAGAAGCTGTTGATATGTAAATCCATTGCCAAGACTTGAAAAGTCTAAAGCCAATTCGGGAGTTTGTGGACTTTTGCCAGCAGGAACAGCCTCCACATCAGTCCCTCCCTCATTCGTTGTACCTCTCTTGCGGGTGCATAAAATCAGCAGTACTACCACAACTGCAATAAAAGCTACACCACCTAAGACTCCAGCCAATATGATCCATCTGTGGCTTTTCTTCTTACCTGGACTCGGTGGAGGGGGCTGAGTGGCATTTGGGATACCAAAATTATCAAATATCAGGCCCCTCTCAAAATAAAATGATGCACATTCAGTGCCACTCCTCTGACTTGACAAGTTTCGGAGACAATTCCCATCCAGGGATGCATTATTACGAACATAGTCCGGAACCCTGCCTTCGAAATAGTTACCGGAAATATTGGTAAAACTAAACCTACTGAGTACAGCTGTGAGACCTCCATAAAACATATTATTGGAAATATTCAATACTGCAGCAGTGACGCTAGAACTCAAACTTGTGTTGGGCAGCATACCAGAAAAGTTGTTGACGGAGACATCAAGGTAAAGCAACTTGGGTATTGACCACAACACATCAGGAAGATCACCAGTGAAATTATTGTTATTTAGAAGTATAAACTGCAATTGAGTCAGAGTAGGAAACAAATTACCTGGCAAAGAACCAGCGAGTAAATTGTTCCCAATAACCATCCTTTGCAGATTCCTTAATCCTCCCAACTCTGGGGGAACCGACCCGGAAAAAGCATTCAAGCTGAGATCAAGGTCAACCAAACTAGAAAGGTCACCGAGTTGGGCTGGTATCGAAGAAGAAAGACTATTATTGGACAGATTCAAGAGTTGCAGGTTGGAAAGAACCCCAATGGCTGGAGGAACTGTCCCGGACAAGAAATTCGAAGACATGTCAAGTGAAGTAAGATTGCCAAGAGAGGCAAAAGATGATGGAATAGATCCGGTAAGCAAATTCTTAGACAGATCAAGAACCGAAAGACGCAAGAATTGACCCAAACTAGCAGGAACTACCCCAGTAAGATCATTATCAGATAAAAGCAGAATACTGATACTAGTTAAGTTTCCAAGGCTAGATGGAATAGCACCAGAAACAGAACAAGACCGAAGATCTAGCACTTGGAGTGTGGTTAACTGGTTGCCAAACCAGTCAGGAATTGAACCTGGAAGCAAGAACCTAGAAGCATTAAAGGATTCCAGTAGAGTCAAATTGGCTAGGGCATCAACTGAAAATTGGGGGTTTTGACTACCAATTCTGGTTCTCTTAAACCCTGATATATTGATCCCAATAACTCGGCCATTCTGGCATTGGATACCGATCCAGGCTAAGCAAGGGTCCCCCTTAATCGGCCATTCTCTGCTTCTTAACCCTAACGACGATCTGAGTCGTAATAAAGCGATTCTCTCAGTTCGAGAACCCAATGGCTCCAATTGTTGGAATGTGTAGTCAAACAGTAGGAACAGAATACCTAAAGCCACAACTACACTCCGTCGATCCACCATGACTAATGCGAAGAAACAAAACAATGCCTCAATAATCTACCTAAAGTTTGCATCTTCATGCACTCAATCATACATACCATGTTGTGTATCGGTGAAATAATAATTATGCATTGAAAAAAACGGATACAGGGATACACCCTCTCTCTCTCTCCCTCCCTCTAAAAAATACAGCTCTTACCTTAAAGAAGCAAGCAAGCTTTAATGGGATTTCTTCAATCTTTTTGCTTCTTCACTTCTGGCAGATTTACCCCACAATCTCTCTCTCTCTCCACCTACTCTTTCTCTCCCTACTACTACTACTTTCAGTTCCTTCGGTTGACGAAATAGAGGGAGGAGGTGATGACACAGCTAAAAACTTGGTCAAATGTATACTTTTAGAGAGAGAAAGTGATGCTTTCCACAGAGAGAGAGAGAGAGAGACTGGTCAAGTATATTGATATCAATCGCTCTCTAATAACAAACACAGCTAAAACCCCTGCGAAAAAAAGCGAGACGAAAAGCTTATATATATATGTAAGCCGACTTTCGTGAATAAAAATAAGGTTTTTATGTCCGATTCTGATCTTTTTGCCACGGCTTTTTGCTGAAATGGAAAATCACGTTAGCAATCTTTATAAATAAATTTAAATACAAATATATCTGAAATCGTTTCACGTAAGAAAAACTCTTTAAAATAACGTAACTTATATGTATCGGACGATTTCGGACACATATGTACCTGAATCTGTGTATGAAAATTTGAGACGTCCTTAGACTTTTTCTTTTGTTATTAGTATGGTACGTATATCATTGGTATATTTCAGGTATCATTTCAAATTTATCAATTAAAAACATATAATATTTTAAATAAAAAATAATACGAGACATGTAAAATAAAACTTCAAAGATTAAAAAGTATTTCAACATTTTTGGTTAGGTTTCATTGAAATAGGAGAGTTTGTTGCACACTAGACGTGTTTGTGCAACAAAACAATATCGTTTGGCATAAAAATAAAAACTCTTACCCGAGAGAGTCTACTTGAAATAGTATTTTATACACAAAAATAATATTATTTTGACGCATTATATGCTCAATTTCAATCTTACAGACTTTTAGTAGCCTTTTTCGTGGGAATGAGGTGGGTGTTTTGCTTAAACCTGTGCTTTGCCTTAAACCAATGGCAGATCTAGGTTTTTTACTTGGGTGTCACTATCAAAATAAAATAAATAAGTAAAAATAAAATTTGTATTCAATAATAAAAAAAGTGTTCAAAATATTATCAACCAAACTACTTTTCCCAAAATTTAAGATGCCCATCAATATAGAAAGAAAAAAATACCACAACGACATATTATTTATCAAAATGAAATATTACATTCTTTCGAGTCTCAAAAATCATTCAATACTGGAGAGAGTTTGATAGAGCGAAAAAGATATGGGGGGTGTCAGGTGAAACCTCACTCCCGTATATGGGTCCACCACTACCTTAACGGCTTATTTGTTAGCGGTTAAAATTATAAAAAAATAAGAGGATATAGTAAGAGGAGAGACATAGTAAGAATGAAGATTTATTATAAAGGGGTGTATAATTATAAATGGTTTGTTTAAGTATTTTTTGAGAAAGGAGTATATGGTAGATATAAGTATGTGAATGACATTCTCATAATTAATAATGACATTTGCTTGTAATTAATAATGATATTTTCATAAATAGAAAGGAGATATAGAAGAGGGATACGATATGGATAGAGAAAGAGGTGTCCATATTTTATTCGACTCTGGATGGATTAAATTTGGACATATCCGGAGTCTAAAGCCTCTAACAAATCCCGGATATGACAATCTGGAGTGTCATATCTGGGGTCCAAATCTTATACCCCTCTTTTAGCCTCTAATAAAAAGAGCTTAAATGGCATAGTTTTGGCCCCCCCAAAAACTTTTTTTTTGTGTTTTTCGTACACACAATCGGTTAAAAAAATTTACTTAAAAATTTTGAGTTCGCTGTTAATTTTGAAATATTATTTTAAGTTAATGGTAAATTTTTGAAATTTTTTCAAAAATAAAATTCAGAGAACACGATCAAAAGGAATTCAAATGAACGCTATTGATCATTAAAACGCAGCGACAAAAATAAAATGAAAACTACAAAAATATGTCTATTTTGTCGCTGCGGTATTAAAAAACTTTTTCTATACAATTACATTAAGTTTCCTTCCGGTACTTATTGATTGTATAGTACTTTGCTTGAAATGGTTGAACGGGATGAACCGGGATTAGACCGGTTGGTTTGGTCCGGTGGAAGTTGACCTCCGATTCTGATACCCCCGCATGCTCCAGCTAAGCTTCAAACTACTCCTCCTCCTGCTAATATACTATCCCAATATACTCTCCCTCTCTCTCTCTCTAAATCTCAGTCTAAATCTCGCTCTAGATCTATAGATATAGACAGAAGAGCTGATAATTGAATATTCATTTGCATATCTCATTTCAATAATTTTTACTTCTATCTTTTTTGTCCCCTTTTAAGAAATTACTAGTTTATATTATCGGTGACGTATACAACATTTGCCAAAATAGAATTCTTACAAGTAATTTTATTAAAATTAGAGGCAATGAATGAATATTCATTGCATATTTTAACCTCTTTTCAATGGTTTTTATTTCTGTCTTCTTTTAAGGAATTCCTAGTTATATTGTCAGGTCGAATACATAATTTCTATTAAAATAAGATATGTATTTAAGGTTTTAGCTAAAAAGTGCTCCCGGAGTATTAAATAAGTCATAATTAGTGCATTAAATTTGAATTTATTATATTTTATAAAAAGAGAAAAAGTAACAAACATAACAAATTTGAATTTATTACATTCTATAAAAAAAAAATTATAAATCTACACGTAAATTCAGTAATCAGTAATTATTTTAGTAAGTTTGATGCATCGAATATACTATAACCAATGTCCCTAGAGTACTGTTTAGCATTGTCCTTAAAGTAACATTATTCATTATTCAAAGAGGAAATGATTACATATATACTTATTTTTTGATAAATTAAAGGTTATAAGTGAGGAGGTATCATCCCCTATTCGTGGGTCACACTAATACCATACACCAAGAGTGTGTGTTACACCAAATACCTCATTTTTTGTAGTTGACTCTCCTATATATGTATATACCAACCCTAGCTAGGACTATATTATTGAAAGAGGACAAGTAGTTAATGAGGCATCAATGCATTATGAACATGAAATCAATAAGGTTGTTGATGGTAGGCCAATTGTAACATAAAATGGGTGATAAATTTAGGAATCAGAAATCTGTTGTGCGTTGTTCACATTGTTCACAATAGGGTATGGTGAGTTTTAAAATAACGCAATTTTGGCTACTCAAATAATATCTCACTATCTGGTCAGCATTTTGATGGCCAAAACTGTGTTGTTTTAGCGTACTATACACCTTATTTGTGTGTTGCGCAATCTGGGTCTCCATTGATGCTGAGGGACTCTATCTCTTGCAAATGGCCCCTGACTCTTTGGTTATCTGGGGATCTACGATATTGTATTCTCTTGCTCTTCTAACTCTCTTTCACCAACCCAAAAAGAGAAAATTGATAAGGAAGGGAAGAAATAGGACGACGTAATTTGGTGTGACCACAACCCTAAGACCGATCATGTTCTGTAAATTATTAAGTAGAAATTAATGAGGCATCATTGCAGTTTTATTGCAGCACTTTGAGGTGGTAACATATAGAGAAAGATTCGGATCAAATATTTGTTGGGGGGGGAAATGGGAAAGAGAGACATATTGAAGGAAATAAAGTTATGTAAAATGCGTTTCCTTTGTTTGGCTAATTTAGAAACTGTGAGGAAATTAATTTAAAGAATTTAATTTTTGAGTTGGTTACCTAGAAATTAAAGTACTGGATATTTAGAGGTAATTTCATATTATTTTCTGCAATAAAAATATAATGTTAAAAGATAAATATTATAATATAATATTCTCTGTTGTAAATAAGTTTTCGTAGAAACACGTATGTTATCAAACTTACACGCTAAATCATTAATGATCTTGTACATTATTTACCACATCAAACGCTATATAAATAAAAGTTCATGTTGCTCCTTTTTATACGTGATATAAAAAGCATGCATTACATTTTGTTGCTTGTTTGATGGACTTCAAATCAAAATTAAACTGAGTTAAAATTTATTTGAATTTAACTCTATAATTAAAAAATACTCTACAATAATACACGATCTGAGAGTGGAGCCCATAAGATCTAACTCACTTTCAGCGATAAATCTCATATGCTAAATAGAGGTGACTGGCATTAATAATTGATTAAAGCCTACAAAGTATTTGACAATGTTTTTTAAAAAAATAAATATGATTTAGATCACCAATGTCGTTGGGTGAATTTGATAGCACTAATTGACGAAAATATAATTATAACAAGTGATATTATTTTTGACAAAAAAATCTAATACATGACAACAACGGCACCAAAACACAATACTTGAAAAGACTGACAATTATAATATGCGAGATGATGCTTATTAATACGACATATATTTACATGTAATAGAAATATAGCAAAAATGATGCTTGTGGTGTTTTCGACAATATTAATTGCAGTCGAAGGTCAAGATGTCACGATACTTATACCTCGTTTTTCTCTTAATTGTAATAGAGCGACAGATGTAGATGCATGATGTAAGATATCCATGCCGATGGGGATCAGTTGTGGATATTAACTACAAGTTTTAAATTAATTTTTTTTTAATATTATCGTACATATCTCCAATGTCTAATAGAAAAATCACTAATAATTCAATCTAATAGCATCGTATTTAGCACGTACTCGCACCCTTCACTAGTAAGTAAAGACGCTAAAGCTTTCGCGAAAGACTTTGATTTGCAAAGATTTTATATGCACACTTATATATCACACTATGCCAGCCATCGATGCACTCTTTAATACCAAGCTAAGAATGGTCCCATATATATATATATATATATATATATATAGAGAGAGAGAGAGAGAGAGAGAGAGAGAGAGAGAGTCAGTCCCTCTCAACATTGAAGATATGTGTAAGAGTATAGTTATAGTGTTTGTAGGTGAGAGACATTATTCTGATCCGAGACAATAACCAAACAAAAGAAATTGGGTGCGTAGGGGTCCATATGGATTGTGGCTTAAGCATATAAGACATTGCATATGGATTTTGGTTGATGCTTAAGGCTTATCCTAAGTCCTACCACATTGATGTTAATGTTACATATAGCCCTTTTATTTTTCCTCAACTTGCGACCGCAAAAGAGATGGAAATTCCCGCCTTCATAATTGCCATAAGATCTTACTTATAATTAATCATCAAGTGAAGCCAAACAAAAAAGATTAAAAAATTCTGCAAGGTGTTGATTTAGTAGTCAAGACTTAAGATTGAAGAATTTGCGGTGTAATATTCGAAATCTCTTATATATGCTATTTACTCTTATGAGACAGAACATATAGAACTTTGATATGATTTTGATTGAGTTCCCCGCTAGTAGATGATATGATTTGTCCTCTAGAGATTTATCGAGATAATTGAGTCCGTCACTAGTGGATGGTGAGATTCGTCCCTCAAAAAATAGTCTAGTGTGCGTGTATGCTGACACAAATACTCCGAGTTATAAAAAAAAAAGCTCTTTTCACGTCGAGAAAAAAAAAAGGCTTTATCTTTGTTTGAGTGAACACGTAGGTGTTAGTGTACGAGTATTCAGATTCAGGATTTTACATAGTAATTTAATTCAACTAACAAACTAACTTTAAACGTGCGAAAAAAAAATTATCAAACAAGTATGAACAATCAATTGGGGGCAATTATGGAATTATAGGAGAAAATATTAAGAAAAAAAATTGGAGGAGGTTAATTGGTTCAATATCCATCTCCACTCAAGTCTCGCTCCAGGGATGATACGATACAGGGCGTGTGAGGGACAATAGAAAGTCAAACACAATCCATGGGTCAAATCTCTCTCTCTCTCTAAAAAAGTTGATTTTATTTGTGCATCTTAGCCAATAGCTCTCTCTCTCTTCTTTTATCAGAGGTCGCAGCAACAATAATAAAAGATAGCCACAACAACACCTACTAAAGGTGAGTTTGTAGTAAATTATTTTTTTATTAAAGACATTAGATATAATTTAAAATTTTGTTATTTTGTGGGTAGTTTTTCATTAAATTTTTTGCGCTTTCACATATGGCTTGAGGAGGTAGAGGAGAGGGATTCAAAAAACATACAAAAATATGAATTAAAATTGAAAGAAGTCTAGATAAGACGACGCAAAAGACACTAAAAATAATAAAAATATAGTTTATTTTTTAACTTCTTCTGTCTTAAGTGATTGATTAGAGACTTTTGATCGTAATTTTATACTTTTTGAATTCCATACGTAAAGACAAATGAGTAATCCAAAAAAAATCACACAAATTTTATAAAATATCATTAAAAATGACTAAAAACGCGATAATAACACTCAAATTTTAATATCTTTGAACTTTTATCCATCTATCTATTTATATATTATACACTAAACACGTGTCATTCTTTTTTAAAAAAGAAACTAAAAATACACAAAACTCAAATCAACATCAATACTTTTATTCTCTATGTTTTGCACGTTTTCTCACTTACCAAAAAAATAATGTTCAAACTTCTCCTCAAATTCAAATTTTCTTCTTGATATAATTTTAACATCAACATTAAATCCTAATTCAATAAAAATCCAAGCCGACTGTTGTTTGAATATTGTAAGAGAAGATCAATCGTCTCACTCTGGTGAACATCGTCATGCTAGAGGCATAATAGGTCAAGGATGGATCCGAGGGCTTTTTTTTCTTTTTTCGCAAGAGGTGATTTCGAGAATCAACCAACTGACAAAACTACAGCTCGCCCAAACAGGTGACAGATATTATTTTTTTCTTGTCCATCTAATAATGATTGCGAGGGAGATGATAATAAGTAAACAACTATTACTTTCCTATTCAGCGGTAATCCCTTTGCACGTATACGCGTAGATATAAAACTACGCGTATCACGCTTGTTAACTAAGCACTACTTGTGGTTAACAATTTTTGTTTCTCATTCTCCAAGAAATGATTTGGTCAGTCAACCACCACATAGTGCTTAGGTGAACCATATATGGTGCTGGCCGCAAATGCTTTGCATATAATTACCCCATATGCCATGCACTTACCTTTCACTTTGTTGAGTGTTCACATACTCAAACATCCCATCACTTTAGTGTTCACAACATGCTCTGATAAAGCTAATCTGAAAGGAAAAAAGGCTTCTTATTAGCAAGTTCTTGTTTGGCTACCAAAAATATGTTCATTTGGGGAATGGGAATCCTATTGTGTGGTGTACAATACAGAGTGTGCTGCACATCAAAATAATATCGTTTTGGCGTGTGAAAATTGTTCAAAAATTGTCCAAATTTTCGGATAATTTTTTACACGCCAAAATGACGTCATTTTTACGCATAGTGCACAACAGGGCTCCTTGGTCCATTTCATTAGGGCACTGGCGTGTAAAAATTGTTCAAAAATTGTCCAAATTTTCGGACAACTTTTTACATGCCAAAATAACGTCATTTTTACGCATAGTGCACAACAGGGCTCCTTGGTCTATTTAATTAGGGCACAAAAAATCTTTACGTGATTTTGGTGCGTATTACATCTTATTGCATACGGTGCATAATAATGTTTCCTGGTCCGTTCATTAGGGCACAAAAAATCTTATACTTATTAAAGGCAGTCTTATTAACGATAACGAACAAGTGATATCTCGAGCTAAAAGTAAGAGATTTGTCTTAACTCAAACTTATATAGTAGTAAATGTGGAAAGTCCAGGACAAAAAATTTCGAGACATAAAATGTATTTTTGAGTAAGATTTTGTAATGAGGTCAGCAATAAAAAGAAAAAGTCAGTAAAAAATTATAATGAATTGTTTTTACTCGTCAAGAAAATAAAAATATAATGAATTTTTTCTCAGATCTTTGATTACTATATACTCGAGCTAAAAATAAGAGATCTATCCGAACTCAGACTTGTATAGTAGTCCACCGGCAACAGTTGGAGCAAATTTTTTTGAGACATGTAATGTATTTCAAGTTGTGATGAGGTCAACAATAAAAAGAAAAGGTATTTAGTGGACAATTATGTGAGGGTTGAGAGCGCGTTATATTCTTTTTTAAATATGATGAATTGTTCTTACTCGTCAAGAAAATAAATAGATAATGAAATTTTTTCTAGATATCCACTTAGCCGTAGCCACCCTTCACGAATGAATATATACAGAAAATTGCAGATTTTTTATTTCTTGATCAAATTTTAATGATCTGAAATAAAAAACTACTTGAATCAAGCCTTTTTCGATATCCACTTAGCCGTAGCCACCCTTGACGAATTTTGATAGTCTAAAATAAAAAACTGCTTTGATCAAGTATTTTTTAATATTTTTTGAGCTAATTTCTCACGGGTACCCTTAAAAATATGTTTTAAACGCATTGAACGATTTGGATCATCAGGATTTAACAAGAAAAATGAGAGATTTACATTTTAGCAAAATGAGGAATCCCTCGTTAGAAGGGGACACACACTCTCTCTTTCTCTATCTTTATGTATGTATATATATATATATATATATATATATATATATATGAATATTGATTATATTTCTGTTTTTTTATTACTTGTGTGCATCCATTTGTCTTGTTCTTGAACCACATCTGTCACTGTCCTACTCAATAATAAAACCTCCCAAAAATGGACCTTGCAAACATTTAAAGTAGGTATGGCGGAAATGGAAAATAGAGAAATCAACTTTAGCTGCCTAATGGAAAATGGGTTCGGATCTAAAGCCTATATATCCTCTAAGTTTTTTTTTATTATAACTCAAAATGTCTAGTTCAATTTATGGACACCTCGACTAATTTTAAGAGGACCAATCTCACCGTCTATTAACGAAGACTAATTAAAGCCCGAGCAAAACTCTATATAAACTAACCATATAAAAGAATAAGTTCCGAAACTAATACTTTACAAAAAAAAAAAGCAAATGCCTAAAAAAGCAAACGTCTGAGTCCTAGACCGACTATATCCTCAAGCTTTGCATCAACATGTATTCAACCACTAGATTTATAGAGTGATTCACAAAGCTAAAAGAAAGAAAAAATAATTAAAATGCCAATTTTTTTTTTTAACCTTTACTAATTTTATAATCCCAGAAAAAATCTCTTAAAAAGTTCTAAGGTGCAAAGAAAAACCTACCAATGAGAGGGAGACGAGTAAAGATTCCAAGTATAGTTGATAGCAAAAGTCTGAGATCTCTATGATTAGCCTTTCTAATCCTTTAAATAATGATCAGGGGATTATATATAAACTAAACAGATCTCAACTGAGTCAATGATTAGCTTTCCAGGCAAGTGTGTGACCAAAAGTGACACACAGTGCATATTACAGAGATTGGAGATTTGACATTATTAGACTCTCTAACCACAATGAATAAGTCTATTAACACAACACGTTATACGTTAACTCGTATATTGTGTCTGTGTAGCATGCCATGCAACTTATATTTTAGGTATAAAGTGTAAAAACGGGTTTTATAAATTTTGATTATTTGTTCAAATTAGTGGATTTTATGAGTTGTGTAGCATGTCACGTAGGCATGATGTACGACGTGATGTGTTAATAGCATTGTTCAACCCACAATATAAAACCCCTATAGTATAAGCACGGTATTCATACTATACACGGAAGTACGAGAACTCTTTATCGAGGTTGTACTAAGACGGGGACTTTTAGTATTTAAAAACGTCTCTTGATTTTTGAAATAAGGAATTTAATTCTCTTAATTCAGGGAATAGTTTAGGATTTTAATTTATCATAATTTGGAACATCTCAAAAAATGAATGAGCGGAAAAAAGATATATTATGGTGTGCACTCCTTAAATTGTATAAAAATTCATAATATTTGAACATAATTTTTTTTTTCTTCTGATTATTCAAAATCTTTTTTCATGCCTTGAGAAACTCAAGAATTTATTTCATGTCATAGTTAGAATACCATGGCTGCCCAAGCGAGCTTCCAAATGATATTATGAAAGGATTTACAAATTCATAACATATGACTTTGTACAAAAATTCACAATGTCGTCCTCGAATTATAACATTTATATAATATTGTGAGTTTTTGTCTTGATGTTATGAACTCTTTATACAAATATTGTTAGTTTCTACACGCAAATAGTATGAATTTACAAACAATTCAACGAGTTATATATACTGTACAAACCCAAATAAAAATATTATATTATAGCACTTCTCCGGCCCTCATTAGAAAATAACTGTCACTAGAACTCACCAAACAAAGACTAGTTATTAACGATGTCATTTCGATTATTTTTTCTAACACTTCTTCAACACTCATCAGATAATAACTATCAATAGAACTCGCCAAAAAATGACTACTTATTAATGATGTAATTACTATTCTTTTCCCTACCTAATTATGTAGACCCACTAACCCATATAATGAAGATATATAAATATTGCAAGGAACCTTTGGCAGGGCAAATGGACAACAATGAAAAACAGGTAAGTTAGTCTATTGTGGATTAATTCAAATGGACAACAACAAGAGAACAAGAAGCTATCCACTTCAGAATATTGTGGATATTTTCATTTGTATGTTAGCTTCTTTTTCTTCACCCGCTTGCCACTTTCTTAAGTTATGTACACACACACACACACACACACACACACACACATATATATATTATATAGGTGATTAAACTGATCTTCTCTAAAGTTTTTGACAAATGTAATGTCCCCTAAAGTTTTTAAAATTATTGTGGCTTCCTTACTTTCAAACTATTATATACGTTACTTCTCATATAGTTAGAATTAGTCAAATTGTTATTTAAGCTATTAAAACTCTAAATTTGAGATTTTTTCCGACAAAACAAAATGTAACATAATTTCTATCATGTTTGAAATAACATATGTTGAATTTTTGAGATTTTTCCAAGACTAAAATTCGAACAAATCTCAAAACTCTATCCGAATTTTGACTTTACGAAAATCTCAAAAATTCAACATAGACTACTTCGGACGTCATAGAAATTATGTTACAATTCGATTTGCCAAAAAAAGTCAAATTTAAAGTTTTAATACCTTAAATAATGACATTTGATTGATTTTGACGATAGTGAAGACAACTATATAATGAGTTTGAAAAGTAAGGGAGATAAGAGTAATTTTAAAAAACTTTCAGGTGCATTGTATTTGTTTATCATATATACATGTGTGTGTGGATCATACATCTAGAGAGCATCGTTTCTCTGTGTTACTAAGTCAGATCACCCGTACAAGGTTCAGAACTCCTTCCTTATGAAAGGGTCTTGCTCTATTGTATGGATTTTCCCCAACCCATCCTGATGAAAAAATCACGAGACAATCTCAGCGTAAAATATATATTTGCAACTTATATATATATATACAAATCAGGCCCCTAGATCCTTTTTAAGCCTCTGAGACAACCAATATTCAAGTTAGTATAACTTTGCTGCAGTAAGTTCCATGTGCAATTGGGTCAGTATTAACTACTACAAATTTTATATGGTTGGTTGTAGGTGTGTGTAGCAAATAGTCCAATAACATAATTGGGTAGGTTTATCTATCATCACCAACGCCATTAAACTTTTCTATGGCTTTGAATTTAAATTTGCATTGTGGTAATATAGACACGTTATTTATCAAAAACAAAATTGGACTCTTCATTCAAGTTTTAGAAATAGGAATATACATGAACAGTATTGAGAGATCAATTCGGGATTACAGATTTTTCGTAATAAAAAAATAAACTCATTTCTCTTAAGATAAGATCTCTATCTTCCAATTCACTCATAAAACACGATGTGGGCGAGAATTTAAAGGGATGAAGGATGCGAAAATATCCTACAAGGAGGACTCTGTATTACATTTGAGACCAATTGCATGTTGTGAGCTCCATTGCGTGACATAGTGATTAGCGTGGCCTTGGTAAACTAACTACCTTTAGCATCGGTTAGGCATTGGCCTTTTCAGTCAAAGCACAACTTCTTGGTATATATAGACGACATACTCTAGTACCTCGAAGACTAGCTATGCTAGTGTGATTAAGGGGCAATTATGTAATTTTATGAAGACATATTCTCGAGAAACTACAACCTTAGACGTTACGCAAGTCTCTCAACTTATCGGTTGAGTCACTTCAATGCACTCTACTTAAAGAACTAAGATGTTAGATGACAGAGATGGTATCTAATTACATGGTACCAGTTTTACAAAATTATTTTATCACTAGCAAACAAAAGCCATTACGCTAAATTAATATGCCCAAGTCTCTCTCTCTCTCTCTCTCTCTCCCCCCCCCCCCCCCCCCCCCCTCTCTCTCTCTGATTTACATTTCTTCTACTCTTTGGTATAAATGTCTTAATTTTCTTGGGGGTGGTAGTTTTTTCACCTAACTTACAGGAACTGCATCTCTACTTTCAGTAGAATGGAACTGATTGATGAGTTATTTATGAAGGAGAGCAGCAAAGAACTAATAATAAACAAATAAATGCAATTAATGGAGTTATAGGCTAAAGTTGTAAAAGCACACCACCTAAATAATTAAAATAAGTCTACAACATATGAAATGGTACATTATGTCTACGTGGCAAGTTATTTCAAGTATAAAGCGTGAAAACAGATCCCATGAATTTTGATACGTGTTCAAATTAGTGGATGTTACGTAAACATGATATATATAATTTAATGTACAACGTGATGTGTTAATGACATTGCTTAAATAATTACCAGGAAGAAAAATATAGGCCCCATGTCAATGAGAACAAATATATTTTGGGGATACATATTAAATAATTCTTTGATGTAACCTCTCAACAAATACTATGAATACAATTAGTTGTTTGGATCCACACATCCTGGTAACTAGAATATTCTTGAAAATGAACCAACCACCCAATGGCCATTTTCTTTTAGTGTCAACTCAAGGGTTGCTTTCTAAATTTTCAAGTTAAAGAACCTCTCGGGTATTATCAATTATTGTAGGGTCAGTTCATATAGAATTTTATTCTAATTTTAATTAAGTCTCAATGAACAGTGAGATTTGATAGCGGAGATTAATCAATATGCATGTAATTAAACTGGTCCGAACAAGAGCGAAACCAAGAGCTTAATTTACATTGGACTAAAAATGAATTCAGCTTTAAATAATAAGGCAAGCTAAAATAATTTGCATTTTACATACAATCAAAAGAATTTTGGAACACCCTGGGCTAGAGCCCACCACACAACAATGTGGTGGTTCCGCCATTGGGTCCAAACACTCTGGGTTATCAAAAAACAATTCTTTTAGTGTGCCCTTCTTGGTTGAAACTTGTGGTAAGGAAGGAAATGGAATGAAAAATTAAAAAAATTCCTCTTCCGTTGTTTGGTTTCAGAAGAAATAAGAGAAACATAGCAAAATAAAGTGCTGATCACAGTAAAATTTTTGTCTAACACTTTCTTTCTTAATTATTTTCTCTCTCTTCTCTTCTATTCGTTTCCTCATGCTCCAAACAGGGTGTTAATTCTTGAACCGGATAAACTCCATTGGGTAAGCCTGGACTTAGGATTTACTTCCTCCTAATGTTCTGGTTGAAAACTTTTTAGGTATTATCAATTCCTATAAAACTAATCCATTACATGTCGTTCTCTTAAATTTGATTACCCTCTCCGCCAGTGGACCATAAAATTGGTTCTTCAAAGACTAGTTGAGATGAGTATAAACTGATTCGAATATTCTGAGTTATCAGAAAAGTCTATGAACTGGATAAAGAAGGGGGAAATGTTCAAGTCAATGAGGAGGGTGATTTTGTTGGAACAGAAAGGGCAAAGGAGGGAATGAAATGGCTGCATAATTTGTAGTTCTTGACTGATTGAAATTATTTGGGTTGGCTGAATTTATTTAATTTCCATTTTGACCTAATTCTTTGATATTTTAATTCGTACGGACCGATTGACCACAAAAAAAAAATATTATTCTTATAGTTGTTAGGGCTAAAGCCTAACATAGATTTAGGCTTGACAAATTCAACAAAAGTTTCCTAAATTCAACTAATAATTATCTGAAAAAACTAATCTGAATGTACATCCATTAGGTCAAAATCATGCAAATAGTCCTACGAAAGTAATGATTGTCTTTTAAGTTGACAAGTTAAGTATTTCTGCTGTATTCGTTGAAAAAGTCCAACTGAGGAATCACAGAGAGTAGTTACTCTGATGCATAATAATCATGTGAATAGTTTGGCAAATGGCCCTTATGGCTCGTTGTTACTTACTACGGGTTTGTTGGTGATCAAAATTTTATAAGAAATACGATAAATGTAATAAGACGCGAGATATAGGAGGTGAGATATATTGGAAAAAGTTGTGAAGGGTTTGTTTAAATATTTTTTTAGGACAGATGATATTGTACATATGAGTAGATATATAATATTTTTATAATTGATAATGCCTTTATTGTAAAAAATAACGACACCTGTGTAGATAGAAAGAGAATAAAATATCAATAAAAAGAAGATAAAATAATTTTATCTTTGTTCACGGAGTAAAAATAGTCTCTTAGATATTATATCCGGAGTGTAAAGAAATAAACAAACCTTAGATATGGTAAACTTTAATAGCCATATCTAGGGTAATAGTATTAGACCATTTCTATGATCACTAACAAACATGCCCTTCATTTCTATGATCTCTAACAAAACTTTATAGATGCTATCAAATATTATAAGGTAAGTTCCGACAAGAATTTATCTTATTCATGTAAAAATTAATTGAGATACGTATAAATTAATTCAGACACTCTCAATTATTTGAAAGGAAAAAAAACAACCATTGGCATAATTAGAACTACTCTTCTCTTAATTGGGGAGATTGGCAGACGGAGACTATAGAAACAATAAAGCAAAAACTTACTCCAAAGAAACAATTAGAACTAGATGTTTATTTATTTAATCGAATACCAAAATCGAATTAAACTATATATTGAAGAACAAATAAGCTCAGAAATTTATAACTCCTAAAATAAGAAGATGAAAATTGTTCTCCCACCCACTTCTTTAAAAAGGCCAGAATTTTATGAAGTGTTTGGAAGCCAATTATTTTTTAAATTTTAAATTATAATTTACATAATTTTAGATTGTAATTACAATTTGTGAAAGTATTTTAATGATAATATCCACGAACGGTTTTGTAAAAGAATAGTGTATAAATTTATATAGAGAATTAGAAAACTCTTCCAATGGTGATTTTGAAATTATATATTCTTCAATTTATTTTTCAAAATATATTTTTGCAGAATGATTTTTATAATCTGCTATTAAACATTCCAAAATACAAAATTGCATAATCCAAAATTACAAAAAAAAAAAAAAAAAAAACAGTGGCCAAACAGCCCCATAGGCCCCTGCACATTAATTTGAGGACAGTTGAAAGGCGAGACGGGTTGAATTTAATGCAATGAAACAGGCCTTGAATTAAATTTGGGCTTAAATTGGTCCAACTAACAATTAGCCTCGAAATAATGTTTCGTCTCCAAATATTTTCTCCATTTTCAGATTGAAATAAAAAAATCTTCTTAGAGAAGGGAAGAAACTGTTTATATAATAAGATAGCTATGTAGGGAGATAACAAAAAAGAAAAAAAATTAGGTAAAAGAAATGATGAGATTGGCCTCGTGGTCAATGCATTGGTTCATTCGCAAAATCTTAGGTGCTATCAACTCCAAATCATAATATTTTAAGAAAAATAATACGATCAATTGTATGACAAGAGAGTTCTTTCATCGAAGGGAGCAATGGAATCCAATTGTCTATGTCTTTACTTAACACTACCTTATGTGGACCATTCAATACTAGTGTCATGAGGAGAGAGTGACAAGAAGACCAGGGACGGAGTTAGAAAATTCACTATGTAGGGAGTGTGAATATGCATTGACTACTATTTGAATTTTTTTTCAAAATATTTAGCAAAAACAAGCTTATATAATTCATAATTTTTGTTTTCTTTTTTCTATGTCATAATATAGGTTGTTAACTTTTTGGCTGGAACGACTACCCCTACGAGCCCCTCCCTAGCTCCATCCCTGAAGAAGGCGATGATCAATAGCTGTTTAGAGAGAATCATCAGCTACACTAGAATTAAAATACAACTGAATCTCTAGTATTTTACTAATTATTAAATAACCAAAGGAACCAACTTCTCTTAACGAATTTGCGGGCCTTAATTATAAAAGACTTCCTCTATGCTGATAAATTCTAGGACAATGCCCTTAACGGCTTGCTACATTGCAATGATGACTTAAATTGTACAACGTTTTTGAAATATTATTAGAATTCAAAATTTCAAGGTAGGACTTTTTTTTTTTTTTTTATAAATATAACTTAGGGAGTCCTCAAGACCTAAAAGATAACGACCGAACATAACACCCTACAAGCAAAGGGAGTATAAATGTATATTTTTTGTCTAACTTACTTGTAGATGAATGTTTACTCAACGTTAGAGGAAAAGTATGAAAAACACCTACAAATAGTCGTACAAATTTCGAGAAACAATCAACTGTATGACTGAGGCAACAAATGCGAATTTTGAACGAACGAAGTCAAATTCTTTGAGCACGTTATTTCGGAGCAAGGAATCACTATAGATCCTAATAGAGTGGAGGCAATATTTTATTGGAAATAGCCCAAGACAGTATTTCACACCGTCTGAAGTGGGCTCAAATGCATAAATCTGACAATTGAAAAGCCCATTACAATGACACCTCAGCATTAAGGGCCAATGAGAAGTTAGAAGATTGTTAAGCCCAAAGGGATTGAATCATCCTAATTCCTAGGCCGACATTAGTTAGGGAAGAGCCTTGATATTGCTTTTTGTTGGGCCAACATGATTAATGCTTTTCGGGGCCTTAAGGCCTCCTTTTCCAAGAAAATTTATTCTGGTTGTCGATTAGATGAAAATTTCAACACAAATGGCAGGAAAATTTGCATGAAAATTAAAGGAAAAGAATTATAAAAGAGAAAGTCTGTGTACATAGATCCGGACACAAATGTGTCGGATCCGTCGGATGCACGTGGAACCCTTGAATTATTAAGGACCCCACGTGCATTCGACGGATCCGGACACATCTCCAGATCTGTGTACACAATCTGTGTACCTAACATTGTTCATTATAAAAACACATGTTCAACACAGTGAAAATCGATTTGTTGGGTTGAAGTACAAATGGATCCGAGTTTGATTTGGCATTGGCTGGACTGAAAAATGACCGAAGACTCAAATCATCTACTTATGATGGTAGGTCTCCTCAACCCAATTTGCTTTAGAATTGGGCTAAAACTGAAAGCTCCACGAGGATAGCATTTTGTGAAACCAACACATGATTAGTGTGTTGGTCAAGACAAACAAAGAGTGGTCAACAAGTCCACAATACAGCTCAACTTCAATAACTCTCCGTAGGCATTAGATAGCTTGACAAGACAGCATAGAATACAACCTAACGCTCGATACGTCATAAATGACGTGAGAGACAGTGGTAATTATTTCTGACATCGTAATGGATGGAACAATTATCCTGAACGTTGTAGTGAATGAAACGGTTATTTCATGTCGTGGTGCATGAGGTTCATATTTTAAACGTTATAGCATGCACGCAGAGACAGACCCAAAAATTTCACTACGCAGGAACAAGCTTACTATTTGAATTTTATTTTCAAAATATTTAACAGAAACAACCCTATATACTTCATAGGAAAAAAAAATTCTATATAATAATAGAATTTTTTTTTTAACAGGCGCAACCGCCCCTACTAGATCTCCCAGACTCCATCCCTGCATGCGCCTAGATATCCTAACTTGAAGCGCAAATCCAGTTTTCTATATAAGACAACAAAGACAGTTGGCATAACATATGGCCTATTTTCCAATTGAAATTCTTCTTTTTCAGAAATTAGCTTATAGAACGTGATATGATTACGTGTCCCATTGAGTGAAATATCCAACCGGCAGGCCTGGAAAAATATCCATTTTAATCGTCTCTATCCACCATGATCAAATATCAAGGCGTCGCGTTCCGTAGGACCCACCTCAATTATCCTTTCCAAACCCATGCCTTTGAAAAAATACTCCCCCTTCTATTTTCATAATCTACTATTTTAATTTAAGACGTCCAAAAATAAAAATTTATTTTTTAAAAATAACAATTAAATTTTTATTTTACTACTTTATTTAAATAAAACTTGTACTGTACACATTAATTAAACTTTTAAAAAAATTCATTTAAATTCTATCTTAAGGGTATATTTAGAAAGAAAAATACTTTTTACAGTAATTATTATATTTTTCTAAAAAATTAAAATCCCGAAAAGAGATTATAAATTTGAAACAGAGAAAATACTATTTAAAAGAAAAATAAAAAAATCTAGACTGAAATAGAAAATTTTAAATAAGACAATCATAAATATCGTAAAGATATTAAATAATTTTTACTTTTTAAATTCTCTTTGACACAAAAATTAAATAAAAAATTTGATACAAATCTTATGAAGTTTAGAAAAAAACAATCGAAAAATAGTGTCAATTATAACGAATATTTTTGTCTAATATCATAAGTTCATTTTATTTTTGTTAGATTATGAAGTTAGTAAGTGTACATCTACCCAACCAGCCCGCCATTACTATTTTGTTTAAGTAATCCTATAGTAAATAGAACAATTCTATAAAAAATTCACACTATTACGATTCAGAATTAAGAATTTATAATAATCAAATTCTAATTCATTTCATCAAAAAAATGTACGGAGTCTCTATAAAGGATTCAATAAAAAAATATTTAATATGAACTAACCAGATTTTAGGGCCAACCAGAAGTGAGAATTAACCAAAGCGTAAGCATAAATCAAACTATAGATCTAAGCTCAACAACTCTAAATCACAAGCATTCTATCTTTTTTATTTTTTGCTAACCAAATTAGCCACGTTATTGAGTTCAATTAGACAGGAAAGGCAAACTTTGAACCCCAACAACAAACGAACTTGCGGGCGGACGGGGGTATTTTCGGGGAGTTTTTAGTTAGGAAGATGAATTGATTCGTGAAGCACGTTGCTGAGCTAAACCTGGGATACCAGATAAACGGAGTAGCACATTTGGAGACGCTTGTATAACCCCAGCAACCAAACAATGCCAACACCAGCTAAACCAAAAACGGCAAGGGCGCACTGCGCACACGGTTTAACTTACCCAACCATGGTTAACTTCACCATATCCAGGCACTATAACTAGGGCACGGGGTTACCGTGATCTTCGTGCTCTTTCCGAAGTGGGGTCATTCGATTCCCCTTCTTCCCGATATTTCCATTTTTTTTTCCTAGCGTTTCAGTTCTCTATCTCAATTCTCTACCATGGGTGAGGCTGAGTACAGATGCTTCGTCGGCGGCCTAGCCTGGACCACCGATGATCAGTCCCTTGAGAGGACGTTTTCTCAGTTCGGTGAAGTCCTCGAATCGAAGGTCCGTTAGATCAACGTCGCAGAGATCGGATCCGTCCGATTCGGCTTTGTTGACTCAACCGATCTGTTCTCTGTTACTATCTCTCTGGTTTTACTGTTCTCTGTTAACTCATATATGTTACGTTTTTTCATCCCCTTAATCGGTACGTTCATCTTAAGATGAAGATCGATCGATTGATTTCTTTTATTAGATTTATCCTTATATATCGCGGATCTCATTAGATCTGATTGATTTGTGGTGTTTATTGTGTAATACAGATCATCAACGACCGGGAAACTGGCAGATCGAGGGGGTTTGGGTTCGTGACGTTTAAGGATGAGCAGTCGATGAGGGACGCCATTGAGGGGTTGAACGGCCAAGAGCTTGAAGGCCGAAGCATCACCGTCAACGAGGCTCAGTCGCGCGGAGGCGGAGGCGGCGGTGGAGGTGGATTCCGGAGCGGTGGAGGAGGAGGAGGCCGTGGTGGTGGGGGTTATGGGCGCGGAGGCGGTGGTTATGGTGGTGGCGGAGGTGGATACGGCGGCGGTGGAGACCGATATGGAGGTGGGGGCGGTGGCTACGGAGGTGGTGGTGGGCGTTACGGAGGCGGTGGTGGCCAGGGGTACTCGAGGGGAGGCGGTGATTCTGGTGGAAGCTGGAGGAGTTAAGATTTACTAGGGGTTTGGGGTTCGGTCTGTTTGTGGGTTTTTGCTACTGTTCTGTTTGCGTGATGTTTTGTTCGGGTCGGGTCTTGTCCTTGTTATTGTTCTCGTCAAGTCTATACACAGATGTGTGTTCGCAGACTCTTTCTATTGCACTGGTTCGTTGGTTGCTTCGTCGCTGTATTGTTTTTGATCGATAGTTTCATGTTTTGCGTTTTTTTGAAAATTTCCGATATGAGAGAGAAGTTTCGATGAATATGAAAGTATAAATTAAATGGGTTGGACTTCAATTTTGTTTCCTTTATGCATTACGTAAGTTTATATGATCGTGCTGTGAATTATTTTGGTGTTGAAGTGTCAAGAATTTTAGGTAAGACTTTTGTGCGCACAGTTGTGGAAATACAAAATGTCTTTTTGACCTTTGTGGACCGTCATGGCAGACAAAGACGATAGCGATATAAACTATTAGAGCATCTTTGGACCAAATTAAAGAGGATTTCACATTTTTTAATTTTAGAGTCAGATGCCTTTTGCATTACTCTCTAAATAGACTGAATAATAATTAGTTTTAATTTTATATTTATTAAATAAGGAGGCTATATCGTAAACATTCACAAAATAGGAAAAATATCACAAGAAATTGATATAGAACATATTTGAAAGAATTATTTTCCAAAATAAGAAAAGAGCGCAAGAGAGACTGGGACAATTAATTTTTGGTCCGTTAATTAATTTTTTATTTCATCGTTATTTTTTTCCCTAATTTTTAAAATATTAAAATTACTCATAGTTTTAAATTTGCACCTATTAAATATTTAATCGATAAATCATGAGATTTTTTTAATAATATTTTAAGATTCCTTACTATAGAAGTTGTGGCCCAGCTTTTTAATTATCAATTATTTTTAAGTGAAATTGTCATTGTCTTATATGATATATTATATTTTAATATAAAAATTATGATAAATTTAATTAGGATTTAGCAACTTTACCATCTACTCTTTTAAATTTATTATATACTATTAAAATTTACTATCTTCGAGTCAAAATATAATCTTCTTCATGCGAGGAACATATAATGATATATTTGCTGGTTATGATGTTAAATTTGATGAAATAATATATTTAGAGTTTGCTAAATGCAAATTTATTTGGTAATATTAAATTTAATTAATTGAGAAAATTAAGTTCTCATCTAATTATAGTTTCGTATAATAATATTCAAGTGTTCAATTACTATCACCCTAAACGGATGCTAAAAAGATGAAACAAAAGTAAAAGAAATAATATCCATCGTGTAACAAATGATAAATTTACCATCATGCCATTCTTATTGATGGTAATTTTGATGAAAATTCTTTATTATTTGTAATAGTAAATTTGCATATTCTTCCCTACTTGAAATGATAAATTTACCTACCTAATAGTTGATTTGTTAGAATTGATAGTAAATTTGCTATAAATCTTTTATTACTTGCAATGGTAAATTTATTGTAAATCATTCATAGAATGTCCAAATCATCTTAAAACGGATACTAAAAAGAGAAACAAAAATAAAATAAACTTACTCAACGCGTAATAAGAACTGTCTTCGAAAAAATTATTTACGTTTGGCGATAAAGTCCTCCTTTTAACTCGCAACACTTAATTTTCTTCTTAATATGAATAAAACAAAGTTCCTCTCAAAAAATTTTAAAAACACCCAAACAAACACGCCCTAAAATATAACTTGAAAATCGTAATGGGATGAAAATCTACGTTGTTTGGGCTCATAGCACCCTAATTTAAATTATCCTACTTAGTGTGTTTTAAGACACTATGTGCATATAATAAGTAGGAGGGAAGTATAAAATCTTAATTTGTGAAGTTAAAATTTTAATTTGAATTATACAATATATTTTCTACTGAAGTCAACTAATTAGTTACACACGGATTATGAAGGAAATTTTGACTAAATTCACTAATTAGGAAAGAAAATTAGACACGATGAATGACTTGATCCTCCTAACATAGAAAGAGGAGCGTAACCAGCGACCATCAGCATATGTCTTCCATCTTATAAAAGGGATCAAGGTCTAGGACAGTATATTTTCATAGCCTCCTTGTATCAATTAATGGCTCAATCGTGGGATGATACTTGATTAAAAAATCATCCCTATCTTAAGACTTGTGTGTAAAAACCATCGCAAGGACACGAAGTCAACCATCATATTTTCGACATCATCGCTATCTATTCGGAAACTTTGTTGAGATAGTATTTCTTTTGCATAAATTATGAAGTGTTATTGTCACTTTACCAAAGCATAAATCTCTGATTTCTTGTTCTTTGGCCTTTTAATGGGGGCCATCCATATCGGATTTATATGCTCATCATAGTGACAAAAATCCTTTCTTCTCCTTGCCCTTCCCGCTGCTTAATGGCCTGCTGGTTTGTTTATTCTCAATCCCTCAGCCTCAAATGAAAATGTTAAAAGCTTGAAAACGACCATACTCCAAAGGGCCAGATCTACTTTATTTAGAATATAAGACCCCACCCAAATCCAACTACCCCGGTTGAAATATCTCGAATTAGAGTTCGTATCTCTGCTGCCTCCAGGAATATGCGCACACCACGTGAGGATGGCCCCACCACCTGCCCCACATCACTCCAAAATATCTAGTATTGCGGAATGTCTGTCTAGATGCTTGGATGATTTGCTAGCATCTCCCAAAAAAAAAAAAAAAGTCAAATTTTTTTATAGTCTACGTGAAAATTTAACATTCAAATTTTTTATCTCTAATAAAGATGTCAAATTAAGAAATTTAAGGTAAAAAAATTTAAAATTGGAGCATTTAAGGCAAAAGATATTTGACATTTGATGTCAAATTTAACATTAAGTATTGTTTTTCAATTGCCACAGAGAATTTGACAATACTTTTGACATCTGTGTTGGAATTTATTTTAATGTTATTTTTTAAAATCTCAATTGCCATATTGAATTTAACATCTTTATTGAAGATGCTCTTATCTAAGAGTAAACCCAACAAACTCTATAAATAAATAGCTTTACGTATTTTACTTAGCCAACTCTAAAAAATAGAGCTCCAACAAGCCCAACAAATAAAAATTATTTTAATTTTTTCCTAACTACTATTTACAATGTATTAGATTTTATTATTATTTCTCTCTCTTCCATCTCTTTTGAGGAGAATGATTTCAATTAAAATGAAAAAAATAGATATAAAAAGATATTTTAATGATAGATTGGTAAAATAAGTAAGATTGTTAGAATATTGAAAGAGCTGTAATTAGCTTAAATAAACAATTTATACTATTCACAAGTTAATTTGTCCATCTATTGTTGTAGATGCTCTAAGAGCAAGTTCAATAGTTTCTAACTATTTTGGATAGCGAAAGAGAGGAAAAAAGACACTATTATAACAACCTCAATAAAGGCTAGTTAAAATAATTTTTACTATAGTTCATAGTTTTATTTGGCTAGTCACTGTTCATGAGTAATAGATTATTTATTAATATATGTAAGCAAATGACAATTAAAACTCCATATATTTTATGAATATTTTACTGTTCATGGTTGTCAGGACAATGAAAAAATAATATTTTAAAAAAAAGGGTAAAATTAAGAATGTTGGTGAAGTTTTGGAAAAAATAATGTGTAGCTAAACTAAAATTATGCACAATTGAATAAGAAAAATAGCTATGGATTGTTGCACTTGCTCTAAATCTATGAACTTTGTTAGCAAAAATAGCTGGCTAAATATATTTTTCTCCATTTCAAGGGGTCCTCTAATGGCTAGGTATGAGTAGTCCAAATTACTCCACCTCACCGTACAAAGTAAAAATTCAACATTGATATATGAATGAATAGAAAAAATAAAAAGTAAAATTAGAATACATAAATAAATAAGCAAATATACAAAATCGAGATTGTCTTGTTTTATACTTTTAATTAGGTAAAATAGAGATTGTCTTTTTATACTTTGATTAGAGATGTTCTAATCTATTTTGCAATTTCGCAATGGGTATATATCCTTGGGAAATAATATACAGATCTGATTAACTTAATCAAATAGGATCCATTTACTTTCTCGGATCTATACATTGCCTATGCAAAGGATATGTAGCAAAACTATATATTTTATACTATCTTCTGTTATAATGGCACCCACATCAAACTCTCTAAACACCCTTTTTCTCCAATTTGAGGAAAAAATTTTTGGTTCAACCCCCACATCAACTTCTCTATTCTTTCTCCCTATTTTTCAAAATAAATAGTGACTCCCTAGTTTTAGAGTGTTACTATTCACTCCTAACATTTTTCTTTCCTCCTTTATAACATTTAAATTAAATATAAAAAGAAAAAAAAATATTTTATTAAAATAGAGATAAAATAGAGAATCTAATACAAGAGACATTATCAAATATGACTTCCTAAAATAGAAAAGTAAGATTTTATCTCTAATTTGATAATAAAAAAAAATAGAGAGACTGGTGCAAATGTTCTAACAAAGGGAAAAAATAGTACATTCCTTTGATCTTTTTCATTTGTCGAAAAAACTTATTTCGCTTATTTCGTATCCAAAAAATTATTATTCCAGGGTTTGGGCCTAGGTAATGGGCTGGGCAGGGGTTTCGGCTTTCCATTTTTTCATAGGTCTTGCCGAAGGGCATGTATAACTCGTCAAAATATTTCATAGTTTAGGGTCCCCACATAAAAGCACAAGAATTTATATTAGCCGTCTTCAGGAACCTGTTTTTTTTTCTTTATTCCCCTCTTCTTCCTCTTTCTCGTCTTATAAAATTGGTTATTCTTTCTCTTTCCTTTTTTCTAGAGGAATTGAGTCATTTATTTTAATCTAACTTCATTATTGTACCTTGGTCTCACTCCAACAGCGTGGAGAAACTAATAAACAATTCCAGAGATTTTTGTTCTCAATCATAGATAATTAGAACAAACTTAATTAGAACAAACTGGAACCTTTGTCATCTTGAATTTCTTCTTATATCTATTCGTTCAGCCACATGCTGAAGCCAATAATCTTAAACCCAAATAAGGGAAGGTCTATCTTTTAAGCGGTTGTCTTGTTTTTAAATCCATAGTGTAGGATTCGTATTCTTTTGGTTTAGCTAGGATAGGTCATAAATTGTCAGCACTAAAATTATCAATCTCGTACCGGCAAGTATATCAATTTTGTACCGATATATTTCCCTTACTCAAATAGGGCTTTCGTGAGTGAAAAGCTCCTTTCGAGTTGGAAAGGAGGGGAAGGAAGCAAGAAAGGAGAGTGAAAGCTAAGTCATGCCTTTCATGGCACAATAAAAGGGAGTTTCGTCATCAAATTGTTGATGGATAATTTCAGGTTCATTGTCTTGCTTATCTTTTACTTGCTATAACATTCTCAACAAAAGGATAGTATTTCACTCGGTTCAACCAAATACCGCCTAATAACAGTGAATACTCAGAATCTTTGCTTGGAAGTAGGTAATAGAGCAGTGCAACCGATAGGGAAGTTTCATATCAATTTGTGACGTAACCGTAAGGTATATGTCCTATATAACAAAGGTATTGCACAGTATAAAGTCATTTTCCACAGCAGTGCAAGAATAAGGAACTTTGCAAAATAATCACATTAATCAATCAAGTACCTTTTGTTTGAGTCAGTCTTCAACAATCAACACGGGTGGTTTGATCCTTTCTGCACTTCCGACACTCCTACTAGGGATGAAAAACCTGAGCAAGGGTACAGGCGCTGCAATTTACTGGAATGATAATGGCCACTTCTGAAATTGCATGTACAGAGTAGGTATGCGTAAATTTGGAAATCATAGTGACAAAATAAGCAGAACAAAAACCACGTGGGTATTTTACGAAGGTAGGGGAAAATGCTACTCGGTGATCATTCCATAAGTTTTGGAAAGTTGCATAAAAAAATCAAAGAACAGCAGTTATCTCCCTAAAACTACTCTGTAAGAGAATGCACCAAATTGGTCATTGGTTAAAGAGAGAATTTTGGTTAACAGAATTTTATTTTCTGAGAATGACAACACAACAGCATGATGATAGGAGAATCCAAGCCCCACAATATCGCAATCTTGTAACTTTGGTATCTGAACACGAGTGTAAGCATATGATCCCTTTAAAAAACAGTTTTGAAATTGTTAAGAACTTAAACTTTCTTAATTCCTAGCCAACTGTGATCCAGTAACTCAAGCATATTCTTCATTAAATAGGTATGTAAAACTTCAACGACATAGCTGCAGGAAAGGAATTTTGATGTATACTTTGCAATTTTTGGAACCCTCATGTTTGATTGAACACCATGTCATACCTAACTGATAAAAGGCAGATGTGCATCATCACCTGAGAAAGCATTTTCTCATCAGATATGAGGTACAGCTTATTAAACAAAAGCTTCGGAAAGGCATTACATGTTGCCTTTAAAACCTTCCCTTGAGATCGAATGTACAAAAATAGATCTAAACAAGTACAAAAAGGAAACCTCGTTTCCAACCCAATAGTGGCCGTGCAATACTAATTCACCGGAATGGGATGCCCTGCTGCTTATTCCCCACCTATTAAGTTGGTTGACGTGATTCCCTCTAAAGGAAGATTATATGGTTTTTGCATGCAAGTTATAGGGCCATGTCAGGGTAGCCAACTTCTTTCCCGTCCACATAAAGTCACATATTTCGCTTTACCCGTACTCATTAACAAACATCATAAAAGCTATCAAAATCTCTCCAACCAACCAATAAACAAATACATGGCGTGGACTGTCTGAGAACCCAAGGTAACCCAACTTCTCCAACTTGGAAGGAGGACCAGCAGCAGTATAAGGACCAAAGGGAGAAGGAGGGAGAAGAATTCACAGATGTTACTTTCTGTATGAGATATATTGGATGATAAGGTAGGGATTCTCAATTCTTAACGGTTTACTTGTTATTGTACAAATTCCTAGAAAGTTGCAGATGCCATTTTCAACAAATGATCATCACCAGCCTCACTAATTGGTAGCAGGTATCCCAATGACATGACTTGTGCAACTTGGTTATTGGGGCCACGATTACTTTCTATTTTTGCAACTTCACTACTGTGTAACCCATAGCAAGAATATTTAAAGTTAAAATTATCACACAATGAGCTATTTTATCTATGAACAACAGTAGCCACTAGTTTTCTCAGAGATTTTGCTCCAGCAATACATTTTTTACAGTCCATCTATATGCATATAAGTTTTTCAGTCTTTTCTTTTTCTCGGAGAATAGAGTTGTTGCAATCCAATGAATGTAAATAGCACTTTTACTATTGTTGGAACTTATGGCATGGAGAGGGCCAGAAGCCGAGCGTAGTGGAGCGGAGCGAGAATTTTTGGGTGGCAAAGAGGATGAATAGAACCATAGTAGAAAGGGCACAGTACTTAATGCAGGGCTTCCAAAGAATTTCTGGGCAGAGGTGGTGAATATGGCAGTCTTTGTTATAAACAGGCCGCTAAGTATTGCTCTGAATGGAAGGTGGCAAAAGAGGTGTGGACAGACAAAGAGGTAGATTATTTAGTTCTGAGAATTTTTGGATGTCCAGTTTATGTTCACGTTCCCAGAAACGAGAGGTCAAAGCTTGATGCCAAACCCAAATAGTGTATCTTTATTGGGTATGAAAAAGGGGTAAAAGGGTACAAGCCTTGAGATCCAGAAACAAAGAAGATGATGATCAGTAGGGATGTGATATTAGACCAAGCTTCTATAGTCAAGATACATTCAGAAGTTCATAAATCCGAGTCAGGAGAAGGTATCAAGCAATAAGTTATTCAGGTCGAGACTATAGAATTGGATGATTTTTAGCCAAGGAAACAGCTTAATAAGCAATAGCAGAAGCAATAGGAAAGCATAGCCACAAGGAGACCCAAACGTGTTAACAAACCGCCAGTGAGGTCTGGGTTTGGGGATTTAGTTTCTTATGCATTGCTTACTACTAGTGGGGATCCGTCTACTTTTCAAGAGGGCATCACTACTTTTGAAAGGGACAGATGGAGGAGGCCATGTTGGAGGAGATAGAGTCCTTGCATAAAAATAAGAGTTGGGAGTTGAAAAAACTGCCACAAGAGAAGAAAATAGTGGAGTGTAATTGGGTTTACAAGGAGAAAGAAGCTACATCTGAAAAGGAAAACAAAAAATTCAATGCTCAGCTGGTAGGGAAAGGATACTCACAGAGGAAGTAGATTGATTATGTTGAGAACTTTTCTCCAGTGGTGAGACATATTTCGATCAGAATTGTCTTGGCATTGGTGGCTAGCTATAATATGGAGTTGGAGCAGATGGATGTGAAAACGGCCTTTCTCCATGGTGATTTGGAGAAGGTTATATATATGGAGCAGCCGGAGCGGTTCATGCAGCTAAGGACTAAGCACCTTGTTTGTAGGTTGCAGAAGTCACTTTATGGGCTCAAGTAGTCTCCGAGAAAATGGTACAAGAAGTTTGACTCCTATATGATCTGGATTGGGTTCACACGATATGAGTATGGTAAGAGTCTTGATAATGGTTCATATATTTTCTTGCTATTTTATGTGGATGATGTGCTTATTGCTGCAAAGAGTATGGTTGAGGTAAACAGGTTAAAATCTTTGTTGGGCAAGGAATTTGACATGAAGAATTTGGGGAGTGCTAAAAAAATATTTGGGATAGAGATTCGCAAAGATAGGTCAGTGGGCAAGCTGTAGTTGTCTCAAAAGGACTATGTGATGAAAGTGTTAGAGAGGTTTAGCATGGGTAGTGCCAAACCAATTAGCACAACTTTGGCGAGTCATTTCAGGTTATCTGTCAATTAGTGTCCAAAATAAGATGAAGAAATTCAAGATATGTCAAAAGTGCCTTATGCCATAGACCTGATTTGGCACATGCAGTTAACACAGTCAGCAAGTACATGGCCAATCCAGGCAGAGAACATTGGAAGGCAGTCAAGTGGATGTTCAGATACTTGAAGGGTACGGTAGGCCGTGGTCTAATGTTTGCTAGGCAACAGAACCAGACTTCAATTATGGGGTTTGTGGATGCGGATTATGCTGTAGATGTGGACGACAGGAGATCTACTATGGGCTATGTATTTACAATTGCGGGTAGGCCTGTTTGTTGGAGATCCATGTTCCGATCTCTAGTGACTCTATCTACTACTGAGTCTGAGTACATGGCGGTGACAGAGGCTGCTAAGGGAACTTTACGGTTAAAGGAGCTAGTGAAGGAATTAGGCATATATCAAAGTGAAGTACAGTTGTATTGTAACAATTAGAGTGTCATCTATTTGGCGAAGTATCAGGTGTACCATACTAGGACCAAGCATATTGACGTGAGATTTCACAAGGTGCGAGAGTTGATTGCTATGGGTGATTTGATATTTGAAAAGGTGCACACTTCTGAGACTACAGCTGACATGTTGACAAAAACTGTGACTACAGACAAGTTCGAGTATTGCTTGAACTTAGTAAACGTCTCTAGGTCATGAAGAGGAGGCATCCCCCAAGTCAGTTGGATCAAGATAAGTTATCTTCTGAAGGGGCGAGGATATTTGCCAAGGTGGCAATTGTTGGAACTTATAGCTCATATGGAGAGGGCCAGAAGCCAAGCGTAGTTGAGCAGAAAGAGGGAAGCGAAGCCCCTCGCTAGACAGTACGACCTAATTAGAGTTGAATTCTAATTAGTGTTGGGTTACCTAATTAGAGTCGGATTAGGGTTAGAATAGAGCATTGGCTATAAATACTCTCTATTGTAAAACCCTTTACATCATATCAAATAGTAAAGATCACTCTGCTCTCATGGATGTACCCGGTCTTGGAGAACCACGTAAATCTTGTGTTGATCTCTTTACTGTTTTTGTATTCTATATTATGTGTGTGATTGATCGATTATGCTTACAACCATGACTGATAAGATCACAAGACAGTAACATTATTGTTAGTTGTTATGTTACAGATTAGGTTATGTAACCCTAATGGGCCTCAGTGATTAGAGCCCATTAGGTTAACCCTAACCTCGTCCGTTTTATTATAAATAAACGTCTCGCCCCTCTCTAAAGAGTGTGGGTTTTCATCTTTACATGGTATCAGAGCCTGGTAAAGAATAAAAAAAATAAAACCCTAAATCTACTCTACCACCGCCGCCGCCGTCCGCTATCATCCCCGCCTCCAGCCCATCCTCTGATCTGCTGCTGCTCTTCTTGCTGTTGTGCCCTTCTGTTTCTGTAAGGCAGTGGATGACCTCTTGATCTGACCCCTCGGTTGCCTGACCACTGCCCTCGCCGCCAGCCGCCGCCGCCGCACTTCTCCTACCTTGCTTCCTGCTGATCTCCTCTGTCTTGGTATGACCGTAGACTAATTTGTCCTCTCCAGCCTTATGCCTACTTGATCTCCGTGTTACTCCTTGGTTATGTTTCTGTTCTTGGTGAATGTATGCTCTGATCCTGTGATTGGTGGTTCATCGGGCTGACATAGGTGTCAAAAGTGGGTTTTGTTCTATATTATCATAGTCATGTCAACTACTGATTCTTCGCCACCATCGCCATTTGTCTCGTCTGCCCAGCTCGTGGTGACTTGCGAACCTACCCGACCCCAAATCTTCTTCTCATCCACTCGCTTGGTGGAAACCAAGCTGACTGGCTCGTCCTTTTATGTGTTATGGCAAAAAAAGGTCCTAAAATCTTTTCAGGATATGGATCTCAATTCACATTTGACAGACTGTGCTCCTCCCGAGACTTCACCTCAATACCGCTCTTAGATTCGGGATGATGCTCGCCTATTTACGTTATTGCTGAACTCCATGGATGAATCTGTTGAGGTGTTGGTCACAAATGCTGATACTGTACGGGAAATTTAGCAATCTTTATCCGATACCTACTCCACTACTAATGATTTGTTTCGCCTCTTTGATGTAATGAAAGGGTTCTTCCAACTCACACGTGAAGGAAAAACTCTTCAGGAGCACTATGCTGGGTTCAAAACTCTTACTGATGAGTTTGACCGTTTGCTCCCCTTTACTTCCGATCCCACCGTATTTCGCCGTTAGCGTGATTAGATTATGGTGGTGCTCTACTTAGCTAGTCTTGGTGGTGGTGACTGTGAAACTGCCCGGTCATAGATACTTGCTAGGGTTGATATTCCATCTCTCCTGGAGGCCTTTCGACATGTAAGTCGCTCGGTGAGTGTAAAGACCCGGAAAATTTTGAATTTTTATATTAATGTTCGGGTTAATAAACTTAATTAATGTGGAGTATACGAAAATTTGTGTTAAAACATGATGTGGGGTCAATGTGATAATATGGTAACTTTGGGGGCTTGTGGTAGTATGTTGTGAAACCTAGGGGTGTAAGTGTAATTTTGGTGTGTTGAATTTGGGGTATATCAGACAAAATATTTGTCTAAACCCAAACCCATTTCTCTCCTCTTCCCCTCACGTTGAAACCACTTTCAAAACCCTCCATCCGAAAAACTTGCTCCAAACTTCGATTCTTTCAAGATTATACGCATTTCCTTCATCCTTGGTTGATATCCGGTGGTAGTTTGCAACCATTTGCTTATAGGAAGTGTATTTGACCTTTTACATCATTTGGAAGCTAAAGCTTGAAGTTGGAATTTTGATTCTTGAATCCGGAAGTGGAGATATGGATTTCTCACACTTATTACGCGTATAGAACTTGATTTGGTTGTCATTTGATGCTTTGATGTTAAGTGGTAAAGCCCTAAGTCCATCGTTGAAAATCTGTGAGAAATTGCCTTTGTTCGTGCTCGATGCACCGATGCCTTGTTTTTGGTGACACCGGTGCCAACTGTTCTCTGTATCTCAGATTTGTGCTTGACATCGGTGCCTTGATTTTTGATACACCGGTGCCTCCTTTTAAATTTGCTCTCTGTATATTAGACTTGGTACTTGACACCGGTGCCTTGATTTCTGATACACCGGTGTCTCCCTTTAAAATTCTCAGATTTTGGACTAAGCACCGGTGCCTTGTTTTTGGTGACACCGGTGTCACTTGCTCCCTGCATCTTGGCATTTCACTAAGCACAGGTGCCTTGTTTTTGGGCACACCGGTGTCTTCTCCCTTGAAACTTTTCATTGTTTTGACTATGCTTTGGCACTTATTTTGATGCATTCTTTTATCAACATTGGAACTCCGTGAACTCAAAAACTTACTTTTCTTGGACATTAAATGTTGTCTTTTATTTATTGATTTAGATCATGTTAAGTATTGTATCATGCCATTAATGAGAACAAAAGAAGTGAATCATGTGACCCACATTGATATTGAACTTGGTGGGTGAAAGTGATGAACTTTATGATTTGTATGCACCTTTTTACGATATGACACGAACGTTATGAGACACATGACATATGTGAACACCGTACTGGAATGCCTTCGGGAGTGCCAGGAACATACTGGAATGCCTTCGGGAGTGCCAGAAATGACACTTTGATACACAATGAGGACAGATTGGTGACACATGACATTCGTGGATTTGAAATGAATGGATTAAGGAATCATGGTACACAAAAGAGTTATCTATATGTTCTCTCAATCTAATATTGCTTCCGTTTACGCTATCTCTCTTTGTGTTGATATAAAATGTTCGTGCGACACGTCATACCATGTCATATGCATGTAATACTTGTGTAGACTTTCCTACTGGGTTGTCGAGCTCAACCCTTCTTTCTTTTCAGGTACGACCTTGAAGTGATAGCATGGGGTGCTTGGCTTGCATGGATCGACATGCATACTTTTGAAAACTGCATCGGATGAATTGCTTAACATCTTTATTTATAATTTTTGAAAAGATGTAATGAAATTCATACTTTATTTATTTCGGTTCAAATGATGTAAACCACTCTACTCCTTTTTGATTTTGGAGATAATGATCTTTGGGCAACACGACCACTTTTGTAATCTATTTCCGCTGATAGAGTTGCCTATTTTTCCATCCCGGGTGGGGCCCGTGGCAGCCGTCAGGGCCTAGGTGAGTGTACAGGTGGTTGTACTGGATCTCTGGAGAATCGCACCTGTCATCATTGTGGTGTGGTTGGCCACATTCGTCCCCATTACGATTTCTAAAGTCGACAGATTTTCCTCTTACTATAAATTTCATTGTTGTTGGTATTGACATGTAGAATGGGACTCCATTGTCCCCAGTTAGGCTCTAAGCCATCTTCTATGGCTCATGCTGCTACTGCACCTGCTTCCTCTTTCGCAGGTCACGTGGTCCATATGTCTAATACTGAGTATGACCGGTACACTCAGTCCCCTGTGCTCTCTTCTCCTGCTGTTAGTACATTTATTACAAGTAACTCTACCGCCTGCATGGTTAATCCGTGCACTTGGGTTATTGACCCTGGTGCTTCAGATCATATGACCGGGACTACACGTACTCTTTCTGAGTACTCTCCTTTTAGTAGGACTGGACAGGTTACAGTGGCCAACGGCTCTTCTCTTGATATTCGAGGTTGTGGCATTGCTACACCCACTTCCTCGTTGGCCCTGCAACATGTGTTACATACCTCTGGCTCCCCTTTTAACCTGCTTTCTATTAGTCGTGTTACTAAAAATCTAAACAGCTTCGTAACATTTTTTCCTGATCATTGTGTTTTTCAGGATCTGGTGACGAAGCGGACTATCAGTTGTAATACCCCTATCCTTTAATTATGCTTAGAACTTAATTACGTGCAAATTTTATGAATTATATGCATTATAGGGCTTTGTTATACTTGCTAATTAAAAATAAGAGCACACAAAATTACATGGCACACACACTATATAATTTTCCCTAAGTAGCCTAACAAAACAAAAGGAAAAAAAATATCTACGTTGTTTTGTTTTTCCTTCCACCGTTCATATTTTCATCTTCATCTTAGAGAGAGAGAGAGAGAGAGAGAGAGAGAGAGACACGGCAGGAAGGAGAAGAAGGGGAAAAGAAAGAGAAAAAAACCTAGGGTTGCTTTTGGCTTGGAATTGAAGTTCTAACTAGGTAATTTTTGCTCTCTATGCTTGATTTCATGCCTTGTTTACTTGAATTCATGATGGGAATAGTTGGTTGCAGGTTGAATTTAGGTTTTTGGCAAGTTTTTGGTGAAATAATGGACCTAGGATTGAATTCTTGCCTTTAATTTCGTGCATATGAAATCTGTAGTTTTGTGGAACCTGAAATTGTCTGATTTTGGCGAATTTTGTTGGGGTACTTCGGATTCTGTTAAATTTCTGATAATTTTACTGAAGGTTGCTCTGTTAGTTGTTTGCTTGTGGTAAAAATTTCAGAACCTAATTCGAAATATTGAGCCCTGTAGAAATTATTAACCTAGCTGTGCGCAGATTTGTCGCTGTGCTGACTGCACTGCCATACTTTGGGGAAACGGCCATAACTCTTAGCTCGGGCGATGAAAAAGCGAACCGTTTCCTGATTTTGAAAGTAGACTCGTAGAGCTTTCAGAATATGTAGGGCTTGTGCCTTTAATTTTTGTGAGCACATACAAATTTTGAGTTAAAGTTCCCAAAAGTTACAGATTTGAAGTTGGTTTCGCTAAGTTGGTTTCCTACCTTATGTTTTGATTTTAGAATCATTGTTAATGCTTAGGATACGATTATTATGCCTTGAATTGTGTCTAATATACATTCTTGATGCTTATTTGTTATAGGAGACTTGTGTGAATACGCAAAACGAGGTGAGTGATTTAATACCTAAACTACATGGTTTTACATAAGTTTTTTTTCAATTCAAAGGTTGTTCTACTTGTTTTATACTATGATGAACTCCATGGATATGAATGAAAGGTGACCAATGTTTTTTTTTACCTAGTAATGGCATCCTCACACGTCCCAGCTTGCTAGGGGACATGTGCTAAAAGGCTAGCAAGGCGTAATATGAATATGATATGGGGTAACGCTAAGACGTCTAAGCTTATCCACACCGGGGACGCTCGGTGCTATGAAACGAGACACGAATACGAGGATGTGCATTAATATGCTATGTTGATATGAAATGTGTTTCTTTCTAAAAGGTTTTATGGTTATCCATGGAAAGCATGTTTGTTTAAGCATTAATCATTCACCCGAGCTTTGGCTTATGAAAATGTTTTTCACCTTTCAGGCAATGACGAGTAGGATGGCGTGACTCTTTTGTGGATAGCTTGTAGATAGGAGGCTTGTTTATATGTATAGATAGGAAGTTGTATTTTTGGACATCTTATGTATCTGTAAGTTGTGGACAGTTTATAGGTTTGTATTAAGTACAACTCTGAGTGGTTTGGTTGTAAGATCCTCATGTAAAGACACGTCTTAATGGTTTTGTAATAAAATGGTTTGTTCTTCCGCTGTTCGTTACTCGTGTCCCTTTTAGTCGATTGCTTTTGGACAGGTTAATTATGTGAAATGGCCTTGGTGATGGTTTCACCGGCACTTTGTTATAGCCTAACCCTTAAGGGGCGGGTCAGGGGCGTGACATCAGTAAAGGGAGTGTTATAGGGGGCCTGTATGTGCTTGATCAACCAGTTGCCTATGCCGGGCTCACTTCCTCTACTTATGATGCTCAGTGTCGTTTGGGTCATCCCTCTTTAGCTAGTTTACAGTCTTTATGTCCTGAATTTAAGTCTATTTCTCATTTATCTTGTGAGTCCTGTCATTTAGCCAAACACCATCGTGTGTCTTATTCTATTCATAATAATAAAAGAAGTTCCATTCCTTTTGTTCTTGTTCATACTGATGTGTGGGAGTCGTGCCCCGTTTCTACGCCCTTAGGCTATAAATATATTGTGACATTTGTGGATGACTACTCTCGTTTTACTTACATTTACCTTTTGAGAGCTTGCTCTGAAATCTTCTCTATGTGGAGTTCTTTCTTCTCTGAGATTCGCACCCAGTTTGGTCATACTATTCGTATTCTAAAACCATTTGGTTGTTCATGTTTCCCTTGGCTTAAACCTTACACATCTAACAAGTTGGAGCCCAAATCAGTTCATTGTGTTTTCTTGGGTTACTGTCAGACAACTAAAGGTTATCGATGCTATGATCCAAGTACAAACAAAGTATATATTTCACGCCATGTTAAGTTTGATGAAACCACCTTTCCTTATCAATCTCTTGTGAGGTCAGATTCAGAGGACTCTTCCTTCTCCACCTTTTCTGTTCCTCTTGCAGTGTATGATCCTATCACTGTGGCTATTCCAATCCCAGTACCTCTAGCCACCATACGTCCGGAAGTTCCTTCAGATTCTACAAACAGTTCTGTCTCACCTACTGATGACTCAGGATCTTCAGCTTCAGCATCACTCTCTCAGACTTCTGTTAATTCTCATGGTCCAGCTGCAGTTGTTCCTGTTGTTACTAATCAGCATTCTATGATTACTAGGGGCAAGCATGGAATAACTAAGCCTAGAGTTCCTTTATCACTCTTCGCTAAAACCATTGATGACTCACTGGAGCCCAAAAACTTTACTGAAGCTTCCAAACATGCTGTATGGAAATCTGCAATGGATGAGGAGTATGCAGCCTTGCTAAAACAAGGAACTTGGTCCCTTGTTTCCCTTCCTCCTCATGGTCATGCTATTGGATGTCAATGGATTTATAAGGTTAAGCGACACTCTAATGGACAAGTGGCTCGGTATAAGGCAAGGTTGGTTGCCAATGGGAATCAACAGACTGAAGGTCTTGATTATGCTGATACCTTTAGTCCTGTGGTTAAACAAACCACAGTTCGAATGGTTCTATCTTTGGCTCTTACCAAGTCTTGGTCTTTGCGCCAACTTGATGTATCTAATGCGTTTCTTCATGGCGTTATTGAAGAAGAAGTGTTTATGAAACAACCACCAGGATATATGGATCCTCACCATCCTCAATTAGTGTGCAAACTGCACAAAGCTTTGTATGGACTTCGTCAGGCCCCACGAGCATGGTATTCAGTATTTAGTCAGTTTCTTATTACTCAAGGGTTCAAGAACAGTACAGCTGATACCTCGTTGTTTGTTCTCAATCAAGATGGGTCCTGTGTTGTACTTTTAGTATATGTTGATGATATCATTCTCACTGGAAATGATGATGGTCTTATTTCCAAATTCGTTGCCACTCTAAGTACTAAATTCGCCATGAAAGACTTGGGTGATCTACACTATTTCCTGGGCATAGAAATCCACCGGTCTCCTACTGGTTTATTCTTGTCTCAGCAAAAATACGCCACTGACCTTTTAAACAAAGCAGGATTGCTTCATTGCAAACCAAGTCTGGCTCCTGAATCCACCAAACAACCTCCTCTGATTTCTTCTCCCATGTTCACTGATCTACTTTGTATCGTACTTTGGTTGGGTCTCTTCAGTACCTTACCATTACCAGGCCAGACCTTTCTCATGCTGTTAATAAAGTGTGTCAACACATGCATGCACCTACTGATCTTCACTTTTCTGCTGTGAAGCGGATATTGCGTTATGTTCATGGTACAAGTGCTCATGGGATGTATTTTACTCCAGGATCCTTCAATTTACAGCATACACAGATGCAGATTGGGCTGGAGATTCTGTGGACAGAAGGTCAACCTCAGGCTTTTGTGTTTATTTTGGTTCCAATTTAGTATCATGGTCTGCCAAGAAACAACCTACTGTGGCTAGGTCCTCCACTGAAGCAGAATATAGGGCTTTGGCTAATACTGCTGCTGAACTCAGTTGGTTTGCTCAGCTAGCTTGTGATCTTGGCATTCCTTGCTCTGGTCCTGCTCTTATTTGGTGTGATAACCAAAGTGCCATCTCTCTAGCTTCCAACCCTATGTTTCATGCTCGAACCAAGCATATTGAGATAGATTATCACTTTATTCGTGAAAAAGTGTATTCCATTTTCCCCGCCTTCAAACAAATACAAGAGGTCCTATTTATAAGAGGTCTTGTGCGGGTCACAGCCCTGCATAACCAACTAACAGACTAACACCCATAACAGATTCCAAAATGACTAACAACCCTTCTAACAAACGTTTGCTGAGCTGGACATATAGGTGGTTTAAACAAACTAACAACTTTCTAAACATTGCTTCTGATCTTGTGAGCCCGAACCTGAGCCTGAGGTTACACAAAAACGTGAGGCACCAGTAGTATGGGCTTCATCAGTAGGTGTATTGTTTACATGATAATGGTAGGGAATATGTATCACATTGGTTCCAGAACATTTGTCCCACCATGGCATTGTTCACTAGACATCTTTTCCCGACACCTCCCAACAAAATGGAGTTGCCGAACGCAAGAATCGTCATCTTCTCGACACTGCTCGTGCTCTCCTTTTTCGCATGGGTGTTCCCAAACACTTCTGGGATGATGCTGTTCTCACTGCCTGCTATCTCACTAATCGCTTACCTTCCTCCGTCCTTTATGGTGTCACCCCCTAAGCTGTCCTCTTCCCTACTCTTCCTCCCTATAGTCTCCCTCTTCGCCTGTTTGGCTGTGTGTTATGTTCGCGATACTCGCCCCAGTTTGTCCAAATTAGATCCACGTTCCCTCAAATGTGTCTTCCTTGGGTACTCCAAAACCCAATGGGTACTCCAAAACCCAAAAAAGGTACCGATGTTTCTCCCCCTTAGTTGCGTCAGTATCTCACCTCTCGAGATGTGGCCTTTGTCGAGATTAAGTCATTTTATCCTTTCACTAGTGTCTCGGAGTCCCCTTCTCCGCTTGAATTTCTTGTCTATCTTCCACTTCTCTCGACTCCTGCGGCACCACCTCCGGCCACGGCACACACCTCCTCCCTGACTTCCTCTACTAAGCGAGTCCCTTTGCCGCCTGATCCAGCCTCACCCTCTATGGATCCCCCTGCGCCCCCTCCCCCCCCCCCCCCCCCAAGTCGCCCCTGCCGTGATCACCCCTTATATGTTACCTCCTACTATGGTTTGGCAACTCCTATTGGCTCCTTGATTGTTAGCTTGGACTCTGTGCCCCAGCCACGTACTCTTGGTGAGGCTTTGGCTCATGCGAGATGGCGTGCTGCTATGGAGGGGGAAATGCAGGCCTTGAGGCCAACCATACTTGGGATCTTGTTTCTCTTCCCACTACCAAGAAAGCTATTGGTTGCAAATGGGTTTACGCCGTCAAAGTGCATCCAAATGGCTCTATTGCTCGCCTTGTGGCCAAGGGTTATGCCCAAACCTATAGTGTCGACTACTTTGAGACCTTCTCCCCAGTGGCCAAAATAACCTCCCTCCACCTCCTTCTCTCTTTGGCGATTACTCACTCGTGGCCATTATACCAGCTAGATGTGAAGAATACTTTCCTTCACGGTGACCTCACTAAGGAGGTGTATATTGAGCAACCACCCGGGTTTGTTGCTCAGGGAGGGGACCGTCGTGTCTGTTGGCTTTGCCGCTCTCTTTATGGGTTAAACCAGTCTCCAAGAGCCTGGTTTGGTCAGTTCAGTCAAGTGGTTACTAGCTTTGGGCTAATACAGTCTGGGAAGGATCATTCGGTCTTCTATCGCCACCATTCTTTTGGATGTATCATGCTGATTGTATATATGGATGATATTGTCATTACCGGTGATAATGCACAAAGGATTATTGATCTCAAGTAGTTTCTCAATCAGCATTTTCAAACCAAAGACCTTGGGCAGTTGAAATATTTTCTTGGCATCGAGGTGTTGTGCGGAAAGAAGGTTATTGTTATTTTCCAAGCCAAGCTACTGCCTGATACTGGTGAGTTATTCCCTGATCCCGATCAGTATAGGCGATTGGTTGGGAAGTTGAATTATCTAACTACAATGACTAGGCCAGACATTGTTTACCCTGTCAGTGTTGTTAGTCAGTTTGCTCAGAATCTGGGGGTTCCTCACTGGCACGCAGTTCTACATATTCTCCGGTATTTACAAAGCAATCCAGGGAAAGGTATTCGGTATTATAATCAGGGATACACCCGGATAAAGAGATACATCGATGCCGATTGGGCTGGATGCCCAACTGATAGGCGATCCACCTCTGGATTTTCGGTCACTATTGGGAGTAACCTGGTCAGTCGGAAAAACAAGAAGCAAGTAATGGTGGCTCGTTCAAGTGCAGAAGCTGAGTATAGGACCATGGCTTTAGCCACTTCCGAGATTATGTGGATTCAGAAGATCTTCTCCGAATTACGGGCAGCAATGAACGGACCAACCCAACTATGGTGTGATAATCAGTCTGCCATACATATCACCATTAATCGTGTGTTCCACGAATGCACGAAATATATTGAGATTGATTGTCATTTCATTCACGATGAATACAAGAAGGGCACGATCACTCCTAGCCATGTGCACACCGGTGAACAATTGACGGATATCTTCACTAAACCACTAGTTGGGAATTGGGTTTCATATATATGTAACAAATTGGGCATGATTGATGTATATGCGTCAGTTTGAGGGAGGTGTTAGTTGTTATGTTACAGATTAGGTTATGTAACCCTAATGGGCCTCGGTGATTAGAGCTCATTAGGTTAACCCTAACCTCGTCCATTTTATTATAAATAAACGTCTTACCCCTCTCTAAAGAATGTGAGTTTTTATCTTTACAATTATGAAGAAATATAAAAGAGAATCGTCATGGATTTCCGGTGCCATTCTCACCCTCTTAGCTCCTAATTTTCAAGAGTTTATCCAGCAGATTCTAGATGGAATTGAACTCATATGGAGTCTACTAGCAAGATCTTATCTAACATAGGCCCATACAGCTGTGACTATCCGTACAATTGTACAAAATCTGATACTCTTGACAGATTTCGATAGCAATACAAACCGATATTTAAGGTCCCTCAAAGATTAGGTCCTTTTCTCCGTTGAGATAACTCCACCAGTGAGAATCTTTTGAAATATGAGTCTGTTCTCCTTACCGTGTCATTGACAACTAAGCAGAGAACTATGCTTCTGATAACATGAATTATAATACCAAATTTGTTGCACAAGTTCACAAAATACAGTTAACACTTAGGCACCATAATTTGTTTATGAATTCTAGACAATCTAAGTGGTGGGGGGAAGGAGAACCAACATTTTTCATGAAGTTAACATACGTTGGACTGTTGCCATAAAATTGGCTAATCATTGGTAACCAATTGCCCGCATAATCCTATATAAATTAACAAAGTGGGTTTCCCAAGTAAAACCCAAAAGGAGAGAAGAGTAAAATCTCCCAAGTGAACCAATTGGACTTTTGCTTCTGGGCCAAAAAAAAAAAGATTCTATTTCAATACATCATTACATTTTGGCTGCCCATGACTAACCTGATATCAGAAGTTATATCATTGCAGATCTCCATGAAAAGCCAGTGGAAAGGTAAACAGCTGAGTGGGCCAGTCCAAACTCAAACCACATGTGCTGCCAAGAGAGGTAAAAATCAAATCAGTTTTGCTGTAACTTGAAAGAAAACCAAAATTAGCAAATCAATAGCTATAGTTTGTTTTGGATAAACAATAGCTGTAGTTCCTATCCTATAATGAGTAAAAATTAAAGAACAAGTTGGACAGTGACATTGGCCAATATTTCTGGTCTCCGCACACATTCCAAAGTAACAGCTAAGAACAAACCACGAAAAGAACAGAAATCGTTCACAGATATCCTTGTTATATATGGTTATACTGCAATTTGTTTTTCTTGACACTTGCTTTAAATCTGTTTGGCCAATGAGAGAACTAAATCATTTTTCTATTAGGAAAAGATTTCTTGCTGCTATTTACTTAATACCCATTTGGTACGTTTGTTTGTGCCTTATGCAAGACCCAGAACCATGGTTTCCATAAATATGTTTAAGCATGATCACAAAGCCTACCTCCTCGAGCATTTAAACCCAGGGGTCAAGCGGCTCCAGAAGTTGTGTTTCATGTTCTAATTAACAGTCAAATCAAGCAAAAAGGCTCTAACCAACTTGGATGATATCAAATCTCGTGCAACTTCAAAACAGAATTTAGTGTCTAATTATATAATGAATGCTGATACTGTGTTGATTGGAGCAGACAACGAAAGCATTCCTGGATAGTGGAAGGAACAAGAGACTTTTTGGCCCAAGCGGCCGAACACCATTCAGGGCGGAAACTACGTACACCTGTTATGACTTCCCTTGCTAAAAAAACATAAGGATTCAGGATAGAGTCCAGCAGGTAACACGTGTTGACCTTTCCTTGGACAAAAGATATAACTAAATCATTGTACGGACTCTGCTGGCCAGCTAGAAAGTTTGGAATGTTGTTCAGGAGAATCAGGACAGAGTACAGATATATGAACGCCTCTATTGAAGAAAGTCCCAACGATTATTGAGCCAACTCTTTAAAGTATGAGGACCGGAGCACCCTCGTGAAAGCATTCTGTACGGTCAGTGGATTTGGGCCCACCTAATTCCAGGAGAAGGAGATAGTCTTTTGAATAAAACAAGGAGGGTAGCCTGAATGAAATTCTTTCAGATATTGAGATCTCTACAAAGATATTCTTTTCTCTGTTGTGGCATGCTTATCCTCTAAGGCGCGTTTGGCTGCCGGACAATGCAGTATGAGCTTGGGATAAAGGGCCACCTGGGTGGAAGACAGGATTCAATATGGACAAATAGGGGTAACTCATTTGTAGGAAAATTTATTGGGTAGTTTTTGGAATATTGTCACGTGGTGTCCCAACATCATTTTTCACCATAAATTCACGTGGGATCCAATATCAATTGTACGAATCTCATATGAAGGTTTGATAAAGAAGAGTATTTAGACATCACATGACGGTGCTCTAGATCATTGAAAATTTTGTAGAGCGTAGAGTGGGGTAGGATAATACAACAATTACATGCCTAAATAATACTCCCTCTACTCTGGTCACTGCCAAACACGGGAAGGGATAATAAAAATTGTTTCCCCAATTCTCCGATACTCTTTACGCATAATCTCTCCAGTGATTGCAAGAGTAATCCTTCCCGTTCAATCAGACAAGGCCTAAGGCTCTAACCCAGAGAAAATACCTTACATTCAGGAGTTAGGCATACCAAAGAAGGAATACCAAAAACCAAAAAAAGCATGTGTCCAGATTTTGTTAGTCATAGATAATGCTGTTTTTGGCAGAGAGTGGAGTTTCCTGGTCTGGTGGCCAGATGCTGACATCTTAATGAATAAAATTATACCTAATATAGCATCTAAACAACAAAATGAAAAAGAGGGACTAAAATTTGTCCGTTTGTTAGCGGTCAAAACTTTAGAAAGAATATAATAGATATAGTAAGAAGGAGATATAGTAAGAAAGAAACATAGTAAAATGATAAATTTATTACAAAGGGGTAAATAACTATAAATGACTTGTTTGAGTTCTTTTATAACTTAGGATAGGGTAGATAGGGGGAGGTGGATTTTATTTTTGTGATTGATAATGGAATATTTGTAACTAATAATGACATTTATGTAAATAGAAAAGGAGATATAGAAAAAGAATAACATGTGGATAGGAGACGAAGTAGGATAATTTTATCTGGAGGGAATGAAATAGTAACCGGGATGACATCCGGGATGCAAAGAAGTGAATAAACCTCAAATACAACAAATCTGAATAGCCATATTCGTAATGATCGCATTTGACCACCCTCAACCCCTCACAAACAAGCTCTAAAAATATAAAGGAAATAATATTTAAAAGTTTTTGGTGATCCTGATTCTTTTACCTTGTTTATTCTTTGTCGTCCTCAATTTTGTGGTTCTTAAGGAGACAAATCATTAAAATTCCACAAATTTTGCAAGTTTTCAAGGCCAACTGGCAAGGACCCCCACCTCAACCCCCTCTACTCCTGGAGCTTATAAAGATCAGCCGTTGCCACCTCTTTGCACATACAGCCCTTGACTAGCTGTAGTCTTTCCTGTTGACTCTCTTCATCTTTCTCTGCCTTTCAAGCTTTTCCGATTCATTTCCCCACCTTTTCCTCCTTTTTTATGTGTCGGTAATTGCATTTCCTCACCTTTTCTACCTAAAAATCATCAACGTTGTGGCTCTTATATAATCACCTTATACTCTTCTTTCCTACCACAATTTACTATTCTAAACTTGCAGTAAGACCTGAACCAGGACATGGCATCAATGTCCTCCCGTGGCTCTGGCTCTTGGACTGCTAAGGAGAACAAAGCCTTTGAAAAGGCTTTAGCTGTGTATGACAAAGACACCCCAGACCGTTGGTATAATATTGCCAATGCTGTTAGGGGGAAAACTGCAGAGGAAGTGAAGAGGCATTATGAGATCCTCGTGGAGGACGTGAAGCACATCGAGGAGGGCCAAATTCCCTTCCCTAAATACCGGAACACTGGGGGGAGTAGCCGCGTAGACACTACTAGTGAAGAGGAACAAAGGTAGCCGCTACAATCTAGAGGGACAAAGGAACCCATGAAACTAATAGACCTACCACCTGCTACATTGATTTAGCTTTCACCTTCAGTTTCTCAATAGCATGTTCTCTTTCTCACCGAAATTCATAAAATTTGAATATGGCCTTGTGTAATCCCTTCTAGAGAGCTAATTATCTAGGATTCTGGGAACACTACGTGGCCTTGTGCCTGCCATAACTCCTTGTGACCATTTTGCTCTATCCTAAAACTTTCGAAGAAAAACATAAATCAGTATTCTCCCAATAGTAACTGACAAACTGAAGATAAGAACCCAATGGTCCAGCATAATTAGGCCATATTGGATATATATAAGACTTCTGGTCTTCCAATAATTCCAAGCTGGTGTGGCACCTTTGGCGTGAATTACATGGTTTTTACGCAATTAACTTCAACTGGAATTGAGGTTTTCTTTGCACATACTCTAACTACTAATGAATAAGCCTTGAGCGTGAGTGTTTGCAATGCCCTATAACGCAATTAATCGCCGTATTTTACATCTAACTCCTTAATGCATTTCATGATTTCATAATCGCTGATGATAACTTTCGAATATGCAGGATGAAAAATCTAAACCTCCGGTGAGCCACAACCTCAAAGCATGGATAACAAATAAGCTTTGCGCAAGCCGCATTTATATTGCAGTTCAAGAATCATTGTAGATGATTCTCCTTCCTGTAATCGTTTCGTTTGCGACCTAGTACTTGCCTATTTAGCTTCTGAAGTGTACGCGGAGGTAAAATAAAGCCATTCTCTGTGGTTGCTTTGATTGTGTTCTGTGTACAGCATCTATGAAATGAGAAAAAAGTTGATCAATATGTTCAGTCGAACAGATTTGGAACTCCTATTTTTACCGATAATAAACGAACTAGAAATTGCTATTTATGGTTCAACAAGGAAATTAAACAAGGGAATTAAGAGTTCTGACCTTGAAATCGGTGTTTAGACCTCTTGAATCCTCCTGGATCGCGAGGAGAACATCAAACTTCTCCAGACGGGAGAGAAACAATTCCAAACTGTATGTGCGCGCGACAACGAGAGAGAGAGAGAGATGAACAGGGATAGAGGCGAAAGCAAATTGAAGAGCGCGGGAAAGAAATTTATTTTGGAAAGAACTGGCTGGGAAAAAAATTCCTACCCCTTTTGGCGGGATAATTGTTTTTTTATTTTTTACGACTTTCTTTTGTAACAAATTAAGATAAGTATCTTTACCGGGCTTCTAAATTAGGGTGTGTTCGGTTATGAGTTTGAGAGACTTTCTCTCAAACAAGTTTCTGGAACAGTTTCTGAAACAGTTTCAGAAACAGTTTCTGGAACATTCTCCCAGACAACTTTTTCTCTCTATAAAAGAAAAAGTTTCAGAAACAGTTTCTGAAACAGTTTCTGAGACACTTATAACCAAACAACGTCTCAGAGACATGTTTCTAAAACTATTTCAGAAACACCCTAAAACGAACACACCCTTAGAGTAATTTTCTACCTATTTAAAAAGATTATGCGATTGAGATACAAATATACATATATATATACTTATAAATTTTAATTTTCAATTCTCGTCTAACAAACGAGGACTCGTTTGACGCTAACCTCCATCGCAATCGCAAGTGTCCATTTTCATTCTTTGAATGATAGAAACAAAGTACTAAAGAAGTTGCAGTTTAATTTTTCATTATTATTGTCATCATCATATGCTAACATGAGATTCCTAACTCAACTCGAAACATATCCCTTTTCTATTCATATGTACGAGGGCCACACATTAACCTTGCATAATTATTCGTTATTTACGAGATAAACAAATGTCAAATTTAATATATTTACGACAATGCAATATGCCTAAGTATGTAAATATATTCTCCTCTTTCAAATGTTAGTATTGAACAAACAATGTACAATATAGCAGTTTGGATGAAAACACTGTTAAAAATTTAAGTTATTGGCGTAAAATTCGAACACACAGCAATGGAAATGAAACAATCTTTCAAACTCTAGAAATGCAATCTAGACAACGACCTTACCCTTTTGATTGGATTGACTTTGAGAAGGAGTCAATCAATCTCATCTGGAACATGTTTTACAACTACTCATTCATCTTGGCCCAATAGTATAATCTATCTCTTAACAATTATATATTTTCTCTGGTAATCACTCCTCCCCAACCAGCTCGCACAATCAACCTAGTAAGATCGACTAATTTGAAGGAAAAATCAAAGGCAAAAAAACCTCAAAGGAATTTCCTTTGTGGTCAAGGCTTAAAATTTAAGAGTTTGTTTCATTTTAAGATTTAAAGTTCGAAACTTCTCATTTGCTATTAATTTTTATGGGACCAATTCATACAAGATTTTGCAAATGACGGTTTTGATATCTAAATAATAATTAATGTACGCGTAAATTGACTTGAATACTCTAAATTAATTAAAAAGCAAAAAAGACATGGTATACTCTTTCTCCTCGAGCCTACCTTCAAGGCTTGTACAGATACTTTTACATTAGTAGATCGTTCCCCTTTTGGCTTTAAATCGTATTTTTTTTTGTCTTTATTTAATAATTTTTGTTGCATTTGTTTTTTTTTTTTGAATTATTGATTCGTATGGATCAAAGAAATCTAATCGTTATTGGGCCACTTTGATTTGTCTCACCTAGTTATCATCTCTGCAGTTAAAATATTTTATTGGGCTTTTAAGCCCGTGAATATGGCAAGGCCCACTCTTTTGTCAATGGATCTATAAAGTTGGATCAGCCTCTATACCGAATGAAAAACAGCAATAGCAATAACCTTTCTGTTCTGACTTTTTCTTTTTCTTTTTTTGATAGTCGAGTCTGCTTCTGCTTCTGTTGTTGACTCACTGGGACGTTCTGAGTCTATAGGAGTTGCTATTTGATATGAACCTTAGAGATCTACCTTCATTTATTCTATTCCGGTGCTTAGTGACAGCCTCGATTCCCTTTACGTAGCTATAGTTGGGCTAGCTACGGAAAATAGGGGATTATCGTCCCCCTGTCTTGAGTTCCTCCGAGATGGAATTGAGAATTCTTTGGGGATTCTCCAGGCCCGTGCATGCACTCCAAGAGAATAATAATAGCAAAAAAAAGTAGAAAAAGTCTAAGGACACAGATGTGTCTGGACACCGTGCATTTAATGGCTCGGGACACATTTATGTCCATAGCATTACTAAAAAAAGTAGGACTAGAGTCTTATTCAATGTTTATTGGTCAACGTCTTGATACATGAAGACAATGGGTTGACTCGATGAACCATGGATGCACCAGCAAGCGTACCATTCCTGTTACTTATATGGTATGTATAGGTACTGGTATATTTTGGCGTATATCTTTAGATTTATCGTTAAAAATTAATATACATTTCTCAAATAATTTTTTTAATAAAAAAATTATATTTGACATATAAAATAAAGTCTCACAACTTAAAACATAAATAACCAAAAATAAAAAGAGATAATTTTAGTATTATTTACGTGTAATTACTCAAAAAATCATCAATTAAAAAATTTTAAAATATTGTACAACCCGACACCGGTACAACACGGTGAGGATGGTAGGATACAAAATCAATATTTTTGGTCTCGTGACCATTACATTTTTCTAAAAAGGGCAACTAATAAAAAGGACTTGTAGGTAAGAAAAAAGAGAAGGGTTTGTTCATTAAACAAGAAAAAGAAAAGAGAAGGATTTATTTATCTTAAGGCAGGTGAATTGCTTGCGGCTTTATGCCTATTAATTTTCTATAATTAGGAAGAGCCACCTCATTGGTATGAAGTTTCTATTTTTTTAAACTTCTGAGTTTTACCATTAATGAGTTTGAATTGGCTTAACTCAGAACTTAGGCTGTGTTCGGTTATGGTTTTGAGAGATTTTCTCTCAAACAATTTCTGGAACCAGTTTCTGAAACAGTTTCAGAAACAGTTTCTGAAACATTCTCTCAAACAACTTTTTCTCTCTATAAAAGAAAAAGTTTCAGAAACAGTTTCTGAAACAGTTTCTGAAACAGTTTCTGAGACACTTATAACCAAACAACGTCTCAGAGACATGTTTCTAAAACTACTTCAGAAACACCCTAAAACGAACACACCCTTAATTTCTCCGCACTTAGTCACTTAATATTCAGTATCATTCGCTCACCACTCATTCATTTGACACACAAGTAACGTTCGGCAAAATATCATCTCATGTGCTTGCATTAACCTTTCGAGAGACAAGCCACTGCTCGTCCAAGAGGTATTATTCACGGAATCCGCTCAGTAAAATTTCACAAATGGTTCCTAAGAGCACTCAGAATTTCAAGAACACAAAACCCTCCATAAATGACACGCTGTTCCCAACAAAGAGAAGCGTGATCGGAGGCCATCAAAATTTCCTACAATATTTTCATTCTCCACTCTATTAAGAAGACTATTAGGCCAATGACAATGTATGTCTTTTACATACTTGATATACTCTCTTGCATACGTTTTCTATTTCTCTATTATTGACTTGATGTCACATAGTTTTCTACTATAATTCCACGTCAATAGCTTGTGAAATAATTAAGAACTAGGAAGACGGCACTTGGACGTATTAATCAAGCAAATATATATATAGTCATAAACTTCGGCAACTGAGAGTTAATATTTGATTGGCTAAGGATACGAGAAAACTATACGTCATACTTGCGTAAAATGTGGTGGGGAGAGAGAGAGAGAGAGAGAAGTAGAGTAAATTACAAAGAGAAAGCCTCATCGTAAGATCATCCAATTGGTTACCATCATGTACGTACCTTCATAAATGAATTTCGTAACTCCACAAATTATATGGTGGCTGGTGATGTAGCTGCATCTACCTCTTCCAAACCACCACCCAACCCCTCTCTCTGTCTCTAGATCTTTCTCTCTCCACGTATAAATATAAAATACTGTTCCATAACCCCCTAGCTTACCGGGTACTGTTACTTGAACTTAATTAACACTCCTACTCGATGAACACAGACCCATCGCTTCAATCCGCCGCCACGGAAGGCGGCGTTCAGATCAAACAACCACGTAAACTCATGAAGTACGTGAAATTAGGCTACCACTATCTAATAACCCACCTGTTGACTCTCTCTCTAGTCCCTCTCATCTCCGTCGTAATCGTCCAAGCTTCCCAAATGGATTACGACGATGTTTACCAACACTACCTACACCTCCAGTATAATCCCGCTGCAGTCGTCATCTTCTCCGCCGTTTTGGTCTTCGGGGCCACCGTCTACGTCCTGACCCGACGCAGACACGTGTACCTCGTCGACTACTGCTGTTACAGGCCGCCGGACCACCTCCGGGCCCCGTTCCACCGCTTCATGGAGCACTCCAAACTTACCGGAGACTTCGATGAGTCGTCGCTAGAGTTCCAGCGCAAGATCCTCGAGCGCTCCGGCCTCGGCGAGGAGACGTGCTTTCCCGAGGCGATGTACTGTATTCCACCTCAACCATCCATGGCCGCCGCGCGAGAGGAGGCGGAGACGGTCATGTTCGGCACGCTGGATAACCTCTTCAGTTCCACAAAAATCAAGCCCAAGGATATCAGCATATTAGTCGTCAACTGCAGGTTTTTTTTCCCCCTCCTAATTTCAACCTTTTTATATAGTTTGACATAATTATTTCCAAAGTTGGTACTAAAATATTTGAGAAATATTTTAATATGTAACCACTATAGTTTTTAAAGAATTATATTCCTACCTAGATTTTGAACTTTCTTTTTTTGTTTTACTATGCGGGTGTACATGTATGTATTTGACTATTTGAGTAGTGCTACACATGACATAGGTGAACATTTTCAAACACATATGTGTACCCGGAACTAATCGATGTACTTTGAATCATATTATTTTGTGAATTTTATGTGTATTGAACGTTTTTTTGATACACATGCTTTTTAATTTGTGTGCTCAGACTTTCTCACAAAAAATATTCTTTCAGTTTTATTTATTTTGATAAGAAATTAGTCTTAATTCACTTCAATAGAACGTGGTTATTAAAAACCAATATTATAGATTCAAATTCTATCGAATCCAATTTTCTTCTTAATAGATTGAATTAGACTGAAAAAACTTCATTAAGTTGAACAACGATCTAAATTTGACCTCAGGTTAGGTTGTTTAAAGAAAGGAGAAGGTCAATAAAAAAAGAGATGTCAATTAACCTCTGATAGTAATGACAATGACATGATATAATACAATATCTTCTGTCTCCAGAGATTTAGGAATTTTTTAATCCTCAATAGATTTCAAATAAATATTATTATTAACAAAATATTATTATTTTTGTTTACTTTTCTTTATTTTTTTTTAATTTATGCCTCTGTAAAATGCAATGAACTTGTGAATTGTTCTCTCCATACCCATTGGTTTGTTTACACTCTCACAATTTTAAACCTTTCAAAATTGTCTATATTTGTAAGTTATAGTAGTTGTTATAGACAATTTATTTGATAAACCTCTATTAGATGAGTTCTATTAATTAAAAAATTTAAATCCATAAAATATATTATAAATTATGAAATAATATTAATTTTTAAAAAGGCACGAATAATAAAATTTAATAAATAACTTAAGTGGAAAAGAATGTCAAACTGCAAATTTTTATTTTGCCGCCACTAATTTGAATATATATGTTACTATCTTTTGATAAATGATTAAATTGCATAGAATGGGTTGCATTAGAACTAATTGGCTCATTATATCGCAAGTTGAATAGAAGAACTTGTAATAGTGCTTAAAAATAAAAGCTATAATACAATTCTAAGTGGTTGTTCGAGTGATCGAGCGGATAAGCTGTAAACTCAAACATTATACAGTCAAAACTCGATAACTTAATACTTTGAATTATTAGAGAGTTTGCCATGTCGTTCTCACTCAAGGCTTCAAGAACTAGTCGGTAATTTAGGTGGGAGCTCCCGTAAACTTTACTCCAATTTAATCTCAAACCAACTGGATATATCGATTATTAAAAAAGAGAGACTACAATATACTTAGACCTATCGAACCCAAATACTGTTATTCATGGTGAACTGTTTCGAGCCGGATCTGATCTGATTTCAGTAGTTAAAACTCCTTCCCGACCTGGCTATTCTCTCTCAGGGCTCGTTTGGATGGGGGAAAAGGAAGGGGGATAATTTTTGGAGGGGGTAAAAAGATCGACGTGACATGTTTAGCATGGTTTGGGAGCAAAAAATACAGGGGGATAATTTTTCACCCCTCCAAAAATAATCCCCCGGAGAGGGATAAAGGGGGATAATTTTTGGGCCGGGGGGAAGGTGCCCAAAAAATAAGAGGGGGTATTATCTAAGAATAATACCCCTTCTCCCTCATTACAACTACAAAATAACATTATCCCCCTATTTTATCCTCCATCCAAATCAAGTACTATTTTATCCCTCATTTTTTAATACTTCATCCAAACTATCTACTTTTTATTATCCCCTTTATAAACATCACATCAATGTGGGCCAGTCTTTTAAAAATAATACCCCCTCTTATCTTATCCCCCCTCAATAACTTATCTTCTAAAAATAATCCCTCATCCAATCGGCCCCTCATGTCTGGGAACATTGCAGTGGTAGTTAACTATATATATTATTTGCAATGGATACTTAACGGATTGAAGGCTATAGTTAATTAGTCATAATATATATAGGCCCTATTTGGCCAAACTAGATTACGGAGATTGTCTAAATTATTAGGGAAATAATTTAGCCCCATTTGGCCTAAATTATTCACCCAAATAATCTGAATTAATCTAGCTCTAAACACAACATAACCAACATATCCACAAATAATTTAGTCCAAACACTTTGAGCTAGATTATTCCCTCCGGCACCCAACATAATCCAACAATCCAATAATCCCATAATCTAGTTACGCCAAATGGACCTCGATTCGGTAATATTATAACAACCGAATCGGTTATATAAATTATACTATAATATATAGTATAATATCTATTACCAAGTTGGTATATTATATATTTTATATTCCTATATATATATATATATATATATATATATATATATATATATATAGGTTCAGTTATTAATCTCGGTTCGGTTCAAATAACATTTCAGTTCAAATATTGGTTTAGTTATTAATCTCGAACTGTATCTGAGCAAATATTTCTCAACCACTACCATATTCGTGTTCACGGAAAAAAATTCAATTATAATTCAGAAAGAAAATATAAATCGGTTCGGTTATCCATTGTGTTGGACCAAAATATCATTCATAGGATTGTAAGATATAAAAAAATTATTTGTCATTAGTGTAAGAAAGAGTAATGAAGCTTCGTGTAGTGTGTATCGTAAGGAAGTGTAAGCTTCTTGTATTGTATGCATGGAAGCATATCCTTATGTCTATAAAATTGACCGTCCCCCGTATATGCTTTCAGACTTGAGGCTTGAATAATATTAATCCTTAGTGTGTTTATTTCTCCCTAAAAGTTCTCTCTGTAGATAATTTTCCTTCATTATAATTGTTACTCAAATGCAAGCACGAAAAATGGACAATCACATGAAATGAGGAAAATGATTTAAAGATAGAACTTTAGAGAGAAGTAAACGCACAAAAAATTAATATTATTCAAGCTTCTCAAGTCTGAAATGAAAGCGTATCCGAGAAAAGATCTCCTTTTATAGGCATAAAAAGATGCTTCTACGAAGCTTCCTTATACTTCGTTGCATTACAAACAATTTTTTTATATCTTACAAAAACACACTATAAATTATCTTACAAGACACATTACATGACAAATAATTTTCATTCAAGTAAAACTTGCTAAGCCTAGTTCCATCCATTACTAATTAGTTATAAGAAAAAGTGAATACTAAAGTGGAAAAAGTCTAAGAACACAAATTATTTGTATACATTTGAATATAGATGTGTATAGAATATTGGATGCATGTGAAACTCATCTAATTAAGAAGATTTTTACATACATTGAACGATTCTGTACACATATGTGTCCGAGCGTGCATGAATAGTTTGTGCTGAGTAGATTTGTTCTTGTGAATATGCAGCTTATTCAACCCGACTCCTTCTCTCTCCGCCATGATTGTGAACAAATACAAGCTCCGAGGCAACATCAAAACCTTTAATTTAGGCGGGATGGGATGCAGCGCCGGCGTAATCTCCATCGACCTCGCTAAGGACATGTTACAAATCCATCGAAACACCTACGCCGTCGTCGTTAGCACCGAAAACATCACGCAGAACTGGTATTTCGGAAACAAAAAATCCATGCTAATACCCAATTGCCTCTTCCGAGTCGGCGGTGCCGCCGTTCTGTTATCCAACAAACCCGCCGACCGCCGCCGATCCAAGTACAAGCTCGTCCACACCGTCAGAACCCACTGCGGATCCAACGATTCCGCCTTCAAATGCGTGTTCCAAGAACAGGACGACAAGGGAAAAACAGGGGTTTCGTTATCTAAAGATCTAATGGAAATCGCCGGACGAGCATTGAAAGCAAACATCACGACAATGGGTCCACTGGTATTGCCCATCAGCGAGCAACTCCTCTTCTTCGCAGCACTAATTTGGCGAAAATTCCTGAACCCGAAAGTGAAGCCGTACATCCCCGATTTCAAGTTTGCGTTCGAGCATTTCTGCATACACGCAGGAGGGAGGGCGGTAATCGACGAACTGGAGAAGAATTTGCAGCTTTCGGCGGAGGACGTGGAAGCTTCTAGGATGACTCTGCATCGATTTGGGAATACTTCGTCGAGTTCGATTTGGTACGAATTGGGGTATACGGAGGCGAAAGGGAGGATGAAGAAGGGGAATCGGGTGTGGCAAATTGCGTTTGGGAGCGGGTTCAAGTGTAATAGCGCGGTGTGGGAAGCTCTGAATAATGTGAAGGCGTCGGAGCATAATCCGTGGGCGGATTGCATTTCCCGGTATCCTGTGGAGATTGCTAATTGAAACAGAGGATTGTGATTCGATTTATTGTGTATCATCACCTGTTCATTATCACCATTCTTTTGCTTACGTTGTTATGTTTATGTGAAAATTTGGACGTGAAAGCAAAATCTCTCTCTCTCTCTCTCCCCCTGTTTTCTTTGATCTTGTATGTATCAATGGTGTCAAAATATATTGAAATGTGGTTGTTTAGTATGATCTTTCTGGAGTCCTCAAATTGCTGGACCTTTCTTTGGATTGGTTGTAGTGAATTTTATTTTATTTTTTGTCCGAAATGCCAAAAAACAATGAATTAGTATTACTCGACGGAAGGTACAACGAAGCTTAGTTCTTTAGAGAATGAAGAGTCTAATTAAAAAAGTACTTAAGAGGAGGATAGTAGCAGGTACCTTGTACAAAAGTGCGTATATAGGCGCACGTATTATGACGCCTGAGAGAGTCGCATAGCACACCAAGATGTACTGATAACCAAAATACCAAATCGCCTTGGATACCATGTATGGAATAAACGTTCTTATTCATGACATCAGAAATAACTATGTACTTCTTGTAGTGCCCTTGGAATGATAAACCCAACACATACACACTCAATTACAAAAGACAAAATTTACGTGGTTCTCCAAAATCGAGTACGTCCACGGGGGCAACGAATTCATTAATATAGAAGAGTTATTACAAACTCTCACACCTCTCTAATCTCTCTGAGAATTGCCTCAGTTCACTCTCATACCTATTTTGCAAGATTACATCAACTTATATAAGATATGAGGGTAGACACATAGGTATGGTGAGCAATACATAGCCATGCCTTCCCCCATACTTCATTAATGATCAACTATACTTGGAAGATATTGTGATATCCAAAAAGTCAAAAAAATCTTCTTTGGAGGATTCAAGCCAAATCTTCAACACTTCTGTTGTCCTGCGTCATACTCTGAGTATTGGATCATACTCTATATGGTTTAGTCGAGCCACCTGTCCCGTACATGGAGTCACATAACTATTGTACGGTGATTACGTGATCAATCTCCATTTGGTCTGACCCACACACTGATTGTGCATGTTAAAAATTGATAGGTTTAACTCAACCTTAAAAATCGACTTTAAAGGTAAGGAATATTAAGATTTTGGAGTCTGGTTGATCTAGATTCTACTTCGACTGGTTTCGATTCTCATTCGAAAAAAACTCGATTTTTAGTGCAGCCCTGGTTCTTCACAAATCGACCCCAAAACGATCCAATCGTACTAGTAGAGGTATATGGACCGACCGAACCGCACATAATTAGTTTAACTCTTATGCTTGATTTTTATTGATCTAAGCTTGTGGCCCCTAAGAAATAAGATTTTTGACCATTGAGTTCATTTAATAGTAAGATTGCAAGTGCATGAATTATAAATTGTTATTCTTTTGCATGGCCCAAACGTTTTTACTAGGCCTAAACCAATTGAAAGTTTTTAGTTTTTTTTAAAAGGTTCTTTTGGTACTTTGGGTTAGATATTTGAAATTTGCACCCTGCTAGCTTCCTTTTGTTTGGTGTTTTAGTTTCATTTGGAAAAATAAGAACGAAGCATGACAAGTTTTTTGTCAAAAAGATGTCGTTTTGACACATAAAAAACTACATGAAATTGCACAATTATTTGGATAATTTTTTGTACGTCAAAATAATATTATTTTGACACACAACATGCAATGCTGTAGGCAATGCATAACAGAGTCCCAAGTACAAAAAAATAGAAGGTTGAGGGTAAATTGAATTTCTTGTGAATAGCACCCACCACTAGGAGGGTCCATGTTACTCTTCGAAACTCTTTCTTTACAGTGCTTTGCTTACTGTATAAATTTTATATTTTTATTTTTAAGATAAATAAAATTTTCTTTCACGACAAAAAAACATTTCTTCTCCCAAAACGTAACCCTTCAGACTATACTAATTTACTAATATAGATATAGATATAAATGTAGAGATAGATTAGGTAGATTAATTTCGTCTTAGTTCCTTGAACGAGGTTGTTTCTTATTGGGTCAGATTTTATTTTTATTCAAATGTCAACGTTAACCAGATCCAGTGGGCTTCGCACGATATTCCAATATTATTTCAATTTGGTCAACGAAATTAGAATATGATTAATCAATCGTGCAACGATATTGAACAAACAATTCATAAAGAGAAAATGACAACATTTATCTAATAAATTATGTATTAAATATATATACACACACACATACACATACCGTTATAAATTCAAAAGAATAGCGAAAGCATAATAGGTACGTTTAGACTAAATTATATCTTATTTTTATCAAACTCTAATTAAACCCTAAAAAAATCACGAAGCAATATAAGTCACTAAGTCAAAATAAGTTAAATTGGTGCAAGTTGGAGTAGGTATAGTGCCAATTGTATTGTATTAACGGAGTTTGTGTTATACGAGGTTGGATTGAAGAAATCGAAACGAAGTCATCAATTTAACCATTCACACGACCTCTTTTAAGACTGACCCCTTTTTCAAACGAACCAAATCCTGATGCCACGTTCATCAAATTAGACGTCCATCTATACACGAACGACGTTATCTGGAACAATGTTATCGATACCGTACCGTACCGGCCGGTACGTACCGTTTTGGCAAAAAAACGGTACCAAGTACCTCTAGTACCGTACCGTTCTCAATACCGGCCGGATACCGGCCGTACCGGCGAATACCGGCCGTATCGGCCGAATACCAGCCGGTACCGGATTTATTTTTTTTTTAATTTTTTTAAAGAATTGCAGAAAAAATTAATTTTTTTTGGCTTTCTCTCTATAATTTATATATATATTGATAGTTGCGATAAATCCGGTACGGTATCCGGTACATGACCGGTACCGGTACGTACCGTACCAGTAGAAAAACCGGTACGCAAACCGATCCGATATTCAGAACATTGATCTGGAAAGGAAATCTATTTTCTAAGTACTGTTGATAAGTGCATAATTATGTACTATCACCATCGCCTAATGTACCTTTGTTATCGTCTTACGAGCCTTGTTATTACTAATTTGGTTGTTTTCCATGATTTCAGGAGCCCGAGCTAATAACCAAAGAATGAGGAGAAAAAGTGACAAAAACATGGACAGGCGTCCGGACGGCACTGATCCCCGTCCGGACATGATTCAAACATACCTTCTGCCGGAAATCCTAGCACAGGCGTCCGGACGGACCTCAACCGCGTCCGGACGGAAGTTCCTCCAACCATCGGGCGCCACCGGGCGCCACCTCACGCACCTCTGGACCCAGCTGTCACACAGGCGTCCGGACGGGACCGCTTCGGCGTCCGGACGGGCCGACTTTTGCACATCTGGACACAGCTGTCACACGTCTGTCACACGGCTGTCACACAGGCGTCCGGACGGACCGCTTCAGCGTCCGGACGGCTTAGGGCGGTGGAAACGTCTATAAATAGCAAAGTCCGGATTTTCAGAAAGAATTTCATATTTTATCTCAGATTTTCTTTAGTTTTCTCTCTGGGAGACCACTTGTAATAGAATATCCTTCGCCTGGGGAAGGAATTCAGGGTTAGATAGGAGAGAAAGAGGGAAGGATAGGAGGTGAGCGCTATATTCAGGACGTTGTAATGACGGTTTTCACTTCTAAATCAATGGAATCTGCTTCTATGGCCGGCTAATCTTCTGTCTAAGGTGATGATGAAACTCTAACCTATTGTAATGAATATGTTTCATTAGAACTTCCTGCTTTCATTATTCGAATCCATGTTGTATGATATAGAACCAAAAGATCTTCTCTTTCATTATATGTTAGCATATTTTTACGACATACAACCAAGGGCTCGTTGATTCATGCAACTCAACTAAGATAAATTATGCCTTGTAAGACGCGTTGTGCTATCAGATAATCCGTGCCTTAGAGACGGGTTATACTGATAAGACAATTCGTGCTAAGCAAAGATAATCTATGCTAGTTGGTATACATGAATAACTTAAACAAGTTCAGTGCAGATTAACTATCTTCACAGTGCTCAACGGATTCGAATAATGAACATTCATAAAATGGAACATTCATGTCATTACAAAAAGATTAGAGTGGATTCAAGCCTTAGATATTTCTTCCCGAAACTTTTTAAATCAATTTATTACTCGTGTTTTCATTTCTAGTCTTAAATCACACAACAAACCAAACAACGTTTCGGGACAAATTAAGAGTAGGATTCAATTAAAAGTAATAACCAATTCACCTCTGTCTCTGTGGATCGATACTCAACTTGCTGCTATACACTTTTTGCTCAAAACAAATCATAGCACAAGTAGTTTAAAATACTCTGATATGGTCTAAACAACGACATATTTCGAGACCGACCAACTGTCTTCATGTATAGGATGTATTGGATCAAGAAGAATAAAATCAAGGACGTATATCATCCGAGCTATTAGGACAGACAATGAGGTCATAGACTAGAAAGAAAAGAATCAAGGGCATTTGTCCCGTATACTATTGATGAAAGTATTGTGCTGTAATTTTTTTTCACTTCTTAATATTTTTTATCTATAATTCTCACATTTTACTCTCAAAATTTCCTCCAAAAATGGAAATCGTAAAAGTTAATTCTTTTTTTCTTGGTGCATTTTTATTGACCCCGTTTTAAAAAAATGTCCGGGTCGCCGGTGTACGTACACGCATGCCTCTTGCTCTATTATAAACAATGTAGTCTCTTCATTTATAAGGAGAGAGAGAGGGAGAGAGGGAGAGGGAGAGGGAGAGGGAGAGAGAGAGACTATTCTGTACACAACAATCTCTTGAGTCTTGACTCTTTATTCAAAAGGGGAGAGAAAAGAGAGAGAGAGAGAGAGAGATGGTAAACTTTGTGGCAGCAGTACTGAAGCCATTGATTCATGGGCTGGTGAAGCTAGTCGGGTTGACTCCCGAAACGGTAGAGATCGAACCGGGAACCGTCATGAATTTCTGGGTCCCCAAACAAACCAAACCGAAAAACCCGACCCAAATAAGAGACAAACCAAATAAGCCCGTCGTAGTACTCGCCCATCCATTTGCCGCCGACGGTATCCTTATGTGGTTTCCGCAAGTCCTAGCTTTAGCACACCACTACGCCGTCTACGTGCCCGACTTCCTCTTCTTTGGCGTCTCAGCCACCTCCAGGGCGGACCGTTCGCCGGAATTTCAGGTAGCGGCCTAGCCTTCGTAGCCTCTCTGGGGCAGCTGCCCGTATTCAGAATTTTCTTTATCTGTGATTAAATTATCTATTTTCTAGATTTCTATTACCACTTTGTAATCTATCCTATCCATTTGTTGGGTAGAGATCCCTCCAAATCTTCACAATTCTATTAAAATTAGGCCCCTCTTAATTAATGATTTATAATTTATCGTTGACATCTTGTGTTGGCCAATAACTTTAGCCATTACACTTTTATTATAAACGTTAGTCATGTGTAAGTTTGGGATTTGTTCATCAAGGCTTCCTCGCTATTTGATCGATAGGGGAGATATTCTATAGAAAGAGAAGCTCAAGAATTCTTTTCGAATTGAAGAATTTTGTATGACGCTTGCTCATTTTTATTTCTTGATCCCAATAAAAGTTCCTAAAAGTCTCATGGGATGAGAATTGTTGAGTGATTAGAATTCTCTAGGCTCACGTTGGCAGCTTGCTCAGTTAGTTGCCTTTTTGGTCTCGTTAAATTTGAAAAGATTTTCAAGCCGAGCAAACCGTGCTTGGTATGTCGTCAGTTACATACCTACAAAGTACAAAAGTTAAAAGTAACTCGTTTTAGGATCATCCAAAAAAATCTAACATGTTAAGGGAGAAAGCTAGCTAGCCACTCTAACATTCCACCTACTCCATAGCTTGTGCCCAATCTCTAAGTTAATTTTCAAGATTTTTTTTTCCTTCAGGCAAAGTGTTTGGCGACGGGACTGAGGAAATTGGGAGTGGAGAAGTGCACATTGGTTGGGCTTAGCTACGGAGGGATGGTTGGGTTTAAAATGGCAGCGATGTATCCGGAATTGGTTGAGACCATGGTGGTATCTTCTACTGTTATTGAATTAACAGAGTCTATTAGTAGTCGGAGTTTGAAGAAGATTGGAATCTCGTGGTGGTCGGAGCTTCTATTGCCAGAGACGGTAGAAGGTGTTAAGTTTCTTTTCTCGGTTGGTACTCACAAGTTGCCATGGTTGCCTAATTTCTTGTACAAGGACTGTCTAGAGGTATGATCTTCTCTCTCTCTCCCTCTCTCTCTTTCTCTCTCTCTCTCTCACCGACTTCTCTCTGATAATTAAATTTATGCACTACTCTTTAGCAAAATTAATTTTACATATTATCATCTAAATACTTTCTTAAATTTTAATTCAAAACAAGAAATTTGTTATTTTATTATATTTAAAATCTAATAAATAATGAATTCCCAAACACCACGCTTGCTCTAGAATTCGGCTTTGGTAGAATAATAATGATAAGTAAAATTACATAATTTGAGTTGCTACTTTTTATCTTGGATAAAATAAATTTTATTTAATTCACTAGTTCTTGAGAATTAAGATATCAAATTTTGGTGAAAAATATTTATATATGTCGAAAAATAAGGTAATCTTATGCTTTCCTTCTAGTGCCCGGGACCCCTCTATTTAGATTTTGAATAAGTTGAATTCTCTCTCTCTTTCATCTCCGGCTATTCCGTCTCATTAAGAAAACAAGTAGTTAAAATAAATAAATTAAATTTTGAATAGCAATTGTATATATTATTATTGTACATGCCTTTATGACCTTTGTGGCTCAAATAAATTAAATTTTGAATAGCTATTACATATATTATTATTGTACATATCTTTATGACCTTTGTGGCTTGTTGTTACTTTAAATTCCTCTATTCAAGTTTGACCCATTAATTCACACTGGTCATAAGCCAAGTTAGACCCCCCCCCCCCCCCCCCACCCCCCCCCCCCCCCCCCCCCTCCTCCAGTAGGCATCAACGTCACCTGTCAAAGTGAAAAATCGCATGCAATTAAGCATTAATTAGTATACTCTTAATCTATTTTAATTCATTTAACACTATACTCAAATAGGAAGTTTCAAGCAAAATTCCAAGCGTTTTGGTTTAGTCCGGTGTTCAAATTATAAAGTCAAAATCGAACCGAATGTTTTAAGAATAAACCAAATCGACTGAATTAGGCTAGTTGAAAATTTTGACCAAACTGTCAATTCGATTTGATTTTTTGTTTTCCATTTACGCCCCTAATTATAACCTATATTCGCATTGCAGGTGTTGTTTAGCAACAGAAAGGAAAAGGCTGAACTATTGGAGGCTTTGGTAGTCAAAGACGAAGACTCTACCAATTTCACTAATTATCCTCAGGTTTCCCAACTTTAATTAATTGCACTTGAGTACTTCTCCGTTGGTTTTTTTCCAAATGAAACTTGGGCCTTACTCGGCCTGTGGTTTGAAAAAGATTATGTTCTAGTTGAAGAGGCAATACTCTGCGTTTGGAGTAAATTAACGGGACAGAAGGTTAGTTTGGCTGAGTTTCAACTCTGCCTAAGGCTGCATGAGTTTTGATTGGGATAAGATACAAAATGACATAAATAACCTTTTTACAACCAAATGGGTACATGACATTTTTGCATTCAGAGCTGGAAACATCTTTTTCGTTCCATATTTTTTTGAAGTTAACGGAAGACAAGTATTGATTTTTAATCAACACCCTCTTTAAATAATTTAGACCAAATGCACTAATGTATTAACTCATTTCCAATTCAACACATTCGTTCCCTTTCTAGTTCACACACGCACACACACATATATACACATACATACATACATTCATATTTATCAAACACATTTGTTGCAGAGAATCCATTTTTTGTGGGGAGATGATGACAAGATTTTCAACTTGGATCTTGCCCATACCATGAAAGAGTATGTCCCTTTTACCTTTTCCTCATAAAATTTTGTTGGTTTTTTTTTTTGGGTTGATAAGTGATGAGAGATAGTCCACTAATACTTACTTTTATACTTCAAATAATCTTACACAAAAGAAAAGCCCAAAATCCCACATAGGTGTGGCCCAAAAATCTTTCAGCAATGTAATCCAATTACACTTATAAATCTAAAGGGATACAATTGGGCTTCACCAAACCGGCCCATTGTCCACATATCTTAATCAAAATATCCCAACATTCTTTACTCGTTTTACCCACCTCATAATTGTCAATCTCTTTTCTGAAGTACGTTGTACTATTGACAAAACGATATAATGTTATTTACTACTTTTTTCTTGAAATTATATCATTTTAATCCTGATGTATTTTCATAACAATTCATGTGATAAGTAAAACAATATAGTTTTGAGGGCAATACGGACGAAACTATGTCATTTTGCTCACAATATAGGGCACTGCACTAGAGTCTCCTTAAATCCGCTATTCCCGTCGAAATATTGAAAATCACCACGTTTTTTATCTTGCAAATGGTCCAAATTGTGCCATAAATGCTTTATCTTCACTTACTTTTCACTAGATTGTGGAACCCTATGGTATACCCCTCTTGCACCAATGCCCATACTTCCTCCGGAACACACAAAGACATGAGTCCCCATGCACCATTGTAATATGAATCCCCACACAAAGAAAAATCCTTTTTCATTAAAAAAAAAAGTACTCAGACAAATTCTTCGTAACTATTCAACCATCTATATAAATCTCATTTTCTAAATTTATCATATCTCTTCTAAAACTTTGATCGCTATTAAACGGACAACGACAAGTGAAATATTCAGCGATGATATTAGATATAGGTAGCTTATTGAATAAGCTTTATTACTAGGCATGTTACTTATCAGCTACTACTAATTTATTGATTAAAAAAAGTTATTGGGTACTAATTGGAACTAAGTTGTGGGATGATTGCATGATTATTTATAGGCAAATAGGAGAGAAAGCAACTCTCCAATGGATAAAGAATGCAGGGCACCTTGTTCAACTGGAGCGACCCTTTGCTTACAACACTCATCTCAAAAGAATTCTTTCTTCCACTTATAATAATACTTCCCAATAGCTTCTGTTTTACCAGTCAATTTCTCGTATCGTTATTTGGATGTGCTCGCTTATAAAAACTAAATCCTCTCTCTCTCTCTCTCTCTCTCTCTCTCTCTCTCTTCTTTTCATACTCCTTGCTTGTAAAGAAATTGAGAAACAACAATTTAAAGCTAGAATCTCGCTATCGGCAAATTACTTTTAATTTGGTTAACATGTCTCGACATGGACTTCACCCTTCAAAAAAGATTGATCATTATCTAAAACTATGGCTTTTTAAACTTGGGTTGGCGGCTTTATCCTACAATTGGATATTAGGAGGGGCAAATAACAAAACGTATATAGCGCGCATAAGCCAAGTCAGAGGAAGCTAGAGGCTTCTTGAGACCAAAAGTGCCAAGATAGCCGAACTGGGCCAATCATTTGAGTATGAAGGGAGAACTTAACCTTAGGGGAGAGTAGTTACTTTGCATCCCGATCTCCATGTATGCAAGTTTGCATCTCCAAAAAGAGAAGTCATTTCCTTTGTTTTGTGTTTTGGTACTTCCGAATTAGCTTCTTATGAATCCCCAACAATAAATCGATTACTGAAGTATAAGGACTAAATAATAATTAAAAAAAAATGCTTTCACAACATTCCTTTCGATAGGTTGGGTGATCCTCTAGTGTCTTAAAAGTTTATAAGACAAATGAATATTCGACTGGCCATGGAGTAGAGAGTATAGTATCCATAGTATTGGTTTCAAGGGTGTAGTTATGTCGGGGCTCACTCCTAAGGAACCCATTTGCCTTACGTAATTTCTTTCAGTGAAATCTTTCTAGTTCCTTGTAATGCTACAAAAAGAGGGACCGCCCCAGCTACTCAATGCATGTTATCCCCAGTGAACACGACCGGAATTCCAGTACACAAATTTGACGCAATTTGAAAATGTAATCACAAAAAATATAGAAACTTGTAAGGGCCAATTTCAGGGTTCTGGAAATTGGCAAATTAAGACAGGTATTGTATACTATACACTTAAAGCAAATTCGTCTCCTAGACTTGTAACGGCCGAATTTTTAAATATTTAATAAATTATTTTAAGTCATTTATTGAAAATTTTCATTTTATGATTAATTTGATAATAATTAGTTTAGTTATCCGATCGAACGTCGTAAATTTCAAGGACACGAGTATGATGGTGTGTCGAGTAACATCGGATCATTTTCTTGTTATTCTTCTTTACCCAATTAACTCTTCAATTTTTGTTCTTATCCATGAACATTGAAAACCCAAAAGTCAAGTTCATCATTCCCTAACTCTAGCAATTTTTCTTAACCAAATTCTCTAAAACCCTTGGATTTTTTCCTCTAACCCTTGGCATTCAGTCCCTCATTTTTCTCTCCCAATCTCTTGATTTCATAACCTTATTGATTACAATTCTATCTTTTGGAGACCTTTGAAATCCGACATTCATACGGAATCCTTTCTAAATACGTACATGGGAGGATTAGATGAAATGCGCCCAGGTGGACTAAATTTTCAGTCTCTTGGGCACCTTCAGGGACTTCTATTCTCACGTGGAAAAACTTAACCACTAAGTATTCTCCCTTTATACCTAGACATGACTTTTTCTTTCCTAGTCTCTTTTCTTAACTAAGTTCGTCCGAGCCTTTTGACTTTCATACCTCAACCTGTGGTCCTCCCAACCCTGTAAATATGACATCATTATTCTTATTTTTTTAGATCCAATCTATATGTTTTCTTGATTCTCCCACCTCCATAATATTGTTCCTAGCCATTATGTTTAATTATAGAACTTTTCAAGTTATTTGTAACATAAACCCAACTATCTGTTTCTTGATGGTGTATCTAACATTGTTCGATCAAGGTGTAATTCAAGGATGTCAATTTTAGCACTAGTATGCACATATTCAACGGTCACGATATTTGTTTGAGGTAAACTGGACGTATACTATATGCTTTCAATTTCTAGAGAATTTTATTTATATTAAATATTTGTACTCATTTGATCATCTTGAAAATTATATTTGAATTCTGATTATGAATCGTGGTACAGTATATTGCATGATTTATTATCATGGATCTAACTGGTACATATACAAGCCCGCTAGGTCACAATAAATTAGTTGTTATGATTGATTATCCATCGTGAAATCAGATGTATTATTATGGGGATTTGAGTGGCACATACAGATTAAATTGTTTTAAACCTGGGTGGTACTTAACATGTTACCGAAATGAGCCAAATAAGAGATCTATTTTTGACTGTTATGGACATTGTTAGAAATTATTTCGCTTTGATTTGTGATCTTCATTTATTGATCCTACTTTATTCAAACCCTTGATTCTTCCTATCGTATAGTATGCTTCTTGTGGTTTAATATTTTTTCCAGGTATTTGAGTAAATTTAGTGGAACTGAATTGAAGTATTTGAAGAAATTATTGTATTTAGAGAAAAATCATTATTGTATATTATATATATTTTTTAACGTTGTTTATTTTTTGGAACTCATTTGTGTATATATAGAGACTTAGTTTCTTTTAATGTTGTCGAGAAGCGAGGTGTTACAAGACTGATGCCAATGGGACTGTCGAATGATTGCTTTCTAGGATACAATGAATATTATAGACAAAAGGAGGCAACACTTCGATCATTTGGACAAGCGAACAAGAAAACTATGGTGTAGTCTTAGACATAATGAAAATATGCGTGCAGTGGATGTAGGATTTGTTTTGATGTAGAAAAATGAAGATGACCTCTATTTTTATAGGCACAAACAATAGCGGATCCAAAAATTTCATACAAAGGGGGCCACTTATTCAGAATAAACTTAAAAAAAATTCTCACAAGTCACACTAAAATATAATGAGAGCAAATTTACCTTAAATATTTATTATTAAGCAAAAAAAAATCTAACATTAAACATTTCAAAAGCTTATAAACATAAGTACGAAAAATAGAACATTCTCCCCTAAAAGTTTTTACAATTGACCTTGCCAAGTTTTCATCTTTCAAAATTTTTTTTAAAGTAAATGATAATTTTTTAGGATTTTTTTGAAAATAAAATTCAGAGAACACGATCAAAAGGTATTCAAATGAGCGGTGTTGGTCACTTTTTTATGCTGCGGTAGTAAAATGAGAATATTTGTTCGCTATTCCTACCGCTGCATTAAAAAAATAACTGACGCCGCTCATTTACACTCCTTTCGGTCGTAATTTTTAGATTTTATTTTCAAAAATATTCTAAAAATTTACCGTTGACTTAAAAAATATATTTTAAGAGTAACGGGGAGCTCAAAATTTTAAAATAAAATTTTATTAACAGTGTGTGTACACAAAACATAGAAGAGGTGTCTTATTTAAAATTCACTCACCTAAAAAAATATGCATACACCAAAAAAAAAAGAAGGGAATTTCAGGGGGGTCACGTGACCCCCCAGTGCCTATATATGCTCCATCTGCCCTGGGCATAGAGGTGTCTGTTAGGAGTGGCATGGCGATTGAAACATGACGAGTGGGAGCACTGTGCATAATTGGGAGCACGGTTAGCATGGCAATCAAGATCGTTAGCGGATGAGAGTACCATAATAAGAATTGTTAGTATTAAATAACATGTGGTCATAATTGGAGTATAGCGATTAAGTTAATGACTTGTTGAACATCTGGGACTTTGATCAAAATTGGGATTAGACGAAGAACGCGTAAGGCTTCATTAATAAACTTAAACTTGACGTCACTTCACTTTATTTTATTCTTGTATGTACATGTTACTATTTTTCGTATAAATTGTACATAACATATTATGTTTACTTTATCATACTACTTAAATCATCAAAAAAATGAATTTAAAGATAGGGTAACACAGTGAGCCTCATAACTCATTGGACATTTTTTCTTACTTCTGACATGTCACACCAAGTACAAATGGAGGAGGAGCAGAACCATATTACCTGGGCCTTAACGACACATTTACCGAGGAAGACACGATTAAACAGTGGTTCACTTAGTATAAGTTTAAAAAGCTTTGAAATTTCTACGTAAAGTCTTTTGTTGAAAATTCCTTTTGGAAGATTTTATCTTGGTATTTTGTAATTTTTGAAAGACCAAAATTTATTCTATCTTTTATTATCAAAGAGAGGTTAAAAATTTGAGTATTTTACTTTTGTACTAATAGTTCTGAAAATAGAGACGTTACATTAACTTTCCGCGACTTCTTGTTTTCTATACAGAGGGAGGTAAGTTTTTTTTTTTTTTTTTTTTTCTCCCTAACCCACGTTAGGTATTTTGATAAGGTAGTGTGACAGTTATAGGAGTATTTTTTTTTTTTGGAATTTTTTCGTGCTGCACCCCACGTGGTTGTCTACCCCCATTCAAATATCTATCTCAACGCAAAGAAAAAAAGAGAGAGAAGGTTGAAAACCAACCTACTAATCAACATGTTTTGTTTTGCCATTGTCCTTTCATCTTTTGTCCTATATATATACACATATATATAGAGAAAGACTAAAGAGACTAATACGTTTTTAGACCAATATTAGATCAACATCTAAATTCTTCATTCCTGATTAAATTTTAATGATCCAAACCGTTCAATGTGTTTAAAACATGTTTTAAGGTCAACCGCGAGAAATCAGCTAAAAATATTACCAAAAAGGGCTTGATCCAAACAGTGGTTCATAAAACAGTTTCTTTCAGTATTTTGAACCACTACTTGGATTAAGCATTTTTCAGTAATATTTTGAGTTGATTTCTCGCGTGTACCTTTAAAAATAGGTTTTAAACACGTTGAATGGTTCAAATCATTAAAATTTAATTAGGAATAAAGAGTTTGGATGTTGATCTAATATTTGTCTAAAAAAGTGTAAGTCTATATATATATATATATATATATATATGTATGTATGTATGTATGTATGTACAGTCGGACACATACAATATGTGTGCAAGTCAAATATTGTCAAATATATAAGAAAATACGTATCAAGCTAATGTTGTTTGATCGTCATACACATAAGCAGAATTTTAGAAATAGAAATTGGTGGAAGTGAAAGGTTATACGTATTTAGAGAGGCGATTATAAATTTTTAAAAATATTGTGATAATGAGTGTGGAGAAGCGGCTAAACTTTAAAAGAGGAGTAGGTAGTTTTTTTTTAATGATTGCCAATTTTACTCAAGACAGTTAATTCTATCATTTTGTTAGTGTGTGAAAATAATTTTTGTGGAGGGTAATTTTATCTAAGCATAAAACATGACAAAGCTTCGGAAAAAAGAGACATCAAATTATGTTCTCTTTTACATATAGAATATATATATATATATATATATATATATATATATGCTTTGTAATTATGTTTATTATTTTTTCGTCCAACAATTCGTATGCCCAATTAATTAAAACGATATTAGTAATGTGTTTGCATTGCAACAACTATACAAAAAAATACATACCGTCCTAATCAAAAAAATATAACCATCGATATCAGTAATGTGTGCCGTTCAAATAACCATACGTCAAACTGAATACTGTCAGAATTTAATATTGGTCCAATCTATTTCACTATAGATAGTAAACGGGATCTCAAATTTATCAAATCACGAATAAATAAATAAGACCATTAATTCTAAATTAAACTTCAGAACTATCGGAACAGAGCGAGGCTGGTTTCTAGAGAAGGATCAGGAGAGCCAGGTGAGCTTCCTTCCCTCCATGGCGGATTAGAAGGTAATAAGGTGCCAAGGTCAAGGCTGAACTTATTTGAATCTTTTACCAAGGAGGAGAAATAAAAGGAGAGTTATAAAAGTCTTTTAAGCCATTAGTACAATCTTCTGATTTTTTATAATCGTACTCTTTGTTTCTTTCCTTACCAAAGAGGGGTCCCATAGGAAGCGGGACTTATTCAAAAAGGCAGAGACAATCAAAATCACCCACTTATTGTCAATTCTCGGTGTCGCTAAGCAGGGTGGTAGAGAGGGACCAAATGCCTAAATACGACAAGAGCCCACTATATGCTTAACATGTGAAAATTCTAGATCGAGGGAGCAGGATAAGTTTAAAAAAAGTTAAATGGCTGGAGTTTATGTGTCGTGTATGTAGATTGTGAGTAACTGTAAATTAAATGGTGTGTATGTAGCATTACTCCTGATTAACATTATTTGGCATTTTAGGTCACTATGAATAATAAAAGTAGTTTACTATGAATAATAAATAGATCATTTAAAAAAAATATTCTTATTGAAATATAACGTACGTTATTTGAGTCCAATATTTTACTGATGAAAGTATTGTGCGCAAATTTAATTTTTACAACTCAACATTTTTTCTATCTTTTATTTTCTCACGTTTTATTTTCATAAATTCCTCCAAACATGGAAATTATAAAAGATAATTTTTTCTAGATCTATTTTTCTTGACCCGTTTATAAAAAGAAAATAGTCTATGAAGGCATCCCTCCACACACAAATTTGGACAGATATGTGTCTGGAACGGCTCGATCTATGCGGGATTTATATTATTTTGAAGAACCCATGTGTATCAGATGAATCTGGACACATTTGGGTCCAGATCTTTGTAGGCAGATTATTTAGACTTGTTGTTTAAAAAAATGATAAAGTACACTTATATTTCCTGAGGTTTCTAACAAATAGAGACCTCTCATGAGATTATGATAAATGCACTGATTTCCGTACTTTCCAAACTATTTAAGGGATTTTTGCTGTCATTAACTTTCTACAAATGTTGTCAATTTTAATTCATAAAATACTCCTATTTAATATTTTATCAATCAAAACTAACCTTATTTGTCGAAATTTAATGACAAAAAAAATATACTAAATAATTTATAAAGTATAAGATATCAGTGCATTTTACCGTCAAAAACCTCAGTGGAGTCTTGCTCTCTATTTGGCTTGGCTGAATTATTGGATTATTCACTGTTTAGTTTTTTGTCCTTATTTGAAATTTCTTTTTAATTTTTTGTTTTTCATAAATGTTTTGATAATTGTTGGTTCGTTTCGACAAGAGCTTTCAGAAAAGTTATCAATCATCGGCTAAATTTGAAAAAAGTTCAGAAAAGACAAAAAATAAGCCAAAAAAAACGTCAGTGTTGGCTTATTTTCGTCTTTAGTGACTTTCTTTTAACTTTTGGACATAATTTTATACTTTTTAGATTCCTTTCGTCGATACGAACCAATAATCTACGAAAAAATGATATAAAAATAACAAATACAAAAAAATTTGAATAAAGACAAAAAAAAACCGGATAATCTAGTCTGGATAATTTTAGCCAAATGAAGAAACAATTTAGTTGCAAACTTTCTGGCACAACAGTCTCTTCATTCTTAAGGGGGGAGAGAGAGGGGGGGAGAGAGAGATGGTAAACTTTGTGGCAGCACTACTGACGCCATTGATTCACGGGCTGGTGAAACTAGCCGGGTTGACTCCTGAAACGGTAGAGATCGAACCAGGAACCGTCATGAAATTCTGGGTCCCCAAAGAAACCAAACCCAAAAACCCGACCCAAATAAGGGACAAACCAAAAAAGCCCGTGGTAGTATTCGCCCATCCATTCGTCGCCGACGGTATCCTTATGTGGTTTCCGCAAGTCCTAGGTTTGGCACCCCAGTACGCAGTTTACGTGCCCGACTTCCTCTTCTTCGGCGGCTCAACCACTTCCAGGGCGGACCGTTCGCCGGAATTTCAGGTAGCGGCCTACTCGTTGTAACTTCTCTAGGGGCAGCTGCCCGTGTTCAGATTTTTCACAAGTTCTTTACTAGCGGGGTGCGATTAAATTTCCTTTTATCTATTTTCTTTCCGGTCCGTCTAAAGGCCGCCCAATGGGCGTCCGTTAAGAGGGGCAAAAGCTCTACTAAGTTAAAGCCTATGAAAAATCTCCATCACCTTTCTCTCTCTAGCATGCTTACCTCTTCTTGTAATACTCAGATGAATCCTTTCTCTCTTTTTCTTCAAATCTAAAATTTCAATTTTTTTTTAATTTTAATTTTAATTTTTTTAACTCACTGAAGAGTTTTACTCCACTTCATTTGATACGACTTGCTTATTTATAAAAAATGTCTTTATTTATTTATTTTATTTATTATTTTTACCTCATAATTTTTTATACAGGTTCAGGAGACAGTTCAAGAATTGAGTTGTTCTAAAATTAGAAATTCAGGTTGCGTTGCTTAAAGAATCGTGATAGTATACACTAGGCAGTGCTATTAATTTGGACTATAATAATTATTTAATTATTTTTATCCTTATATAATTATTTTTATAAATTTTTATTTTACATTAATTTTTTATTAATTATTGGATCGTCTAGACAATAGATTTAAGAAAAGAAAAGAGTTATGTCAAAAAATTAAAAAAAATAAATCTGTGTACACAGACTTTCTCTTTCTTAATTTCTATTACCACTCTGTACGTAATTTATCGTATCTATTTTTTTGGGTAGATCCCTCTAAATCTACATAATTCTACATTTGCCCATCCAAAAGTATGGTTCGATTGTAGACTTGCAATGATAAGAGAAAGAAAATAGTGTGTGACTAATCTCTAGTTAATTCCCACGATTTTTTTTTCCAGGCAGAGTGTTTGGCGACGGGACTAAGAAAGTTGGGAGTGGAGAAGTGCACGGTGGTTGGGCTTAGCTATGGAGGGATGGTTGGGTTTAAGATGGCAGCGATGTATCCAGAGTTGGTTGAGACTCTGGTGGTTTCGTGTACTGTTATTGAATTGACAGAGTCTATTACTAATCAGAGTCTGAAAAATATTGGAGTTGCGCGGTGGTCGAATTTTCTATTGCCAGAGACGGCAGAAGGTGTTAAGTTACTTTTCTCGGTTGGTACTCACAAGTTACCATGGTTGCCTAATTTCTTGTACAAGAATTGTCTCGAGGTATGGTGGTCTCTCTGTCACTCACTCTCATTCACAGCGATTTCTCTCTCATAAATTATGTATTATTTTTATTTTTATTATGTAACTTTATATTTTGATTGGTAGGGAGTAGATTATAACATTTATTATGATATGCATATTTAAAAATAAGCTCAAAAATACATAATTTCATAATTAACTCTGACAAAGTTTTTTTTTTTAATTTTAATAAAAGTTTACACACTAGTACAAGTCTGCAAAATTAATTTTATGTATTATTATCAAAATACTTTCTAAAATTTTAGGTTTAATTTATAAATTTATAATTTATCTAAAATTTAAAATTTATAAATATTTGACTCTCAAACACCATTCTTACTTTAGAATTCGGCTTTGGTAGAACAATAATCATAAGTAAAATTACGAAGTTTGGCTTGCTACTTTTTATTTTGCGAAACAAGAAAGGTCCAAATTACACGCAAGATTATATTTTAATAATACCTTAAAAAATTTCAGAATTTTTTTTTGACATTTTCCCATTTTCGTTCTTTCTCAGTAAAAATGTGGGTATCTATTTTTCCCTTTTCTATTGAAATAAACTTGATTTTTTTTAAAATTTCTTTCTATTTCTCCATCTTTCATATCTCAAATACAGGAGCAATATCTATTTGAGCTGATGTTATTGTTAAATTATTTTTTCGTTCGTACTTGAATATTTTTATAATTTTTATTTTGCATCAATTTCTTAGAAATTATTAAGGAACTTCAGCTAACGTCAAGACACAATAATTGATCATCTCTGTTTGTTCCTTCCCTGTCAATAAGTATTTATGCTAGTAATTTTTGTAAAGTGTGTAAAAAAAAAACATTACATACAATTTAGCGGAAAATTAATGCCTCAATAATTAGCAAAAATTACATTCTCTCCCTCTCTCTTGAAATATGTGATTTACGAGATAATAAACCGTCAAATAACCTACCGCCATTGTGACGAAAAGATACTCCGATGATTATATTAATATAGGAGTCGTAAGAATCTCTCTGAGCAATAGCTTTAGCGATGAGTTAACATGACTTTTCACTATGAACCTGCACCTTTATTTATATACTGTGAGACGTAACCTTTTCAATTCTACTCTAGTTCCTCTTTAGAATCGAAGTAAGACTATCTTATGATTGACTAACAAGATAAAATCGACCTGAACTCTCTAAGAAATCTATCGTTAGAGTTTTATTCAACTACAAACTTCTCATTATAAGTTAAATTGACCAATGATTTCTCATCCTCATCCGATTAGAACCTTATCCTGAAACAAATGGAATTCTATTACATCTCAAACTCGAGGGTTAACTACTTTCCTTAGGTCGGCAATCCACTAAACCACCTTTCTCATGTCGGTTGTTATATGAATCGCCCTTCTCATGTCGCTACACATTGAACCGCTCTTCTGATCAGGTCGGTTTGAAGCCCCCCCTTTTTTTTTCTTTTTAGCTATAAAATATATTATCCCTCTACTTAAGGTTAAAAACTTAAAATCACCTTTATGACTTTTGTGGCTCGTTTTTACTTTAATTCCCATATGCAAATTTGACCCATTAATTCACTCTAATAATGGGATAGTTATAGGCCAAAGTTACCTCTCTCTCTCTCTCTCTCTCTCTCTCACACACACACACACTCTGTGGCACTTTGAGTAGGCATCTAAAATTTACCGCGAAGATGGTACCAATCAAGAAAAATAATTAAAAAAATAAAAATAGCTAGGTAAATCTTTTTAAAATAGGACTAATGAAATTAACATGTGTTATAATGTCTAGTCAAATATATTGAGACATTATTCTCTAGATAATTATTAACTCTTTCTCATGCAATCATTTAGTTTGTAAAGTTGATAATAATAATAAAAAATAGAACTTTTAAAGATACATTGAGGAATCGAAAAGAATACTTTTTTGACAAAAAAAAAAGAAGAAGACCTAAAACAGATTGTTTTGTTAGAATTAACATGAAGAAAACAAGTAGTTAAAGAAAGTAAATTTTGATTAGCTATTATATATATTATTATTGTACATGGTTAGAAAGTTAGAATTACCTTTATGACTTTTGTGGCTCGTTGAAAAATCTAACCAAATTGTCGGTTCGATTTAATTTGATTTGATTTTCCGTTTCCGTTTCCGTTTCCGTTTCCGTTTCCGTTTATACCCCAAATTATAACCTATATTCAAATTGCAGGTGTTGTTTAACAACAGAAAGGAGAAAGCTGAACTAGTGGAGACCTTGGTCGTGAGAGACGAAGGCTCCACCAATTTCACTAATTACCCCCAGGTTTCCCAACTTTAATTAATTGCATTTGAGTACTTATCCATTGGTTTGTTCGCAATGAAACTTAGGGCTTATTTGGCCTGTGGTTTGAAAAAGATTATGTTCTAGTTGAAGAGGCATTAGTCAGCGTTTGGAGTAAATTAATGTGAGGAAAGGTTAGTTCGGCTGAGCTTTTACCTAAGGTTGGATTGGTTTCTGATTGAGGCAAGATGCAAAATGACATAAATACCCACTTTTTGCAATCAAATGGGTACATGACATTTTTGTATTCAGAGGTGAAATTGTCTTCTTTTTTTACATATTCTTTCCAAGTTAAAGAAAGACGAGTATTAATTATTGGTCGACACCCTTTTTAAATAATTTACTCCAAATAAAGTGTACTAACATATTTTTCACAAAAAACTTTATAATCATATAATCTAGTAAGGCTAAATAAGACGATATACTTTTGAAATAATTGATGGCCTTTTCCCATTTCTAGTTTAGATCATATACATACATACATATATAAGTATATACATACACATACATACATATTTATCAAACCCATTTGTTGCAGAGAATCCATTTTTTGTGGGGAGATGATGACAAGATTTTCGACTTGGATCTTGCCAGCACCATGAAAGAGTATGTCCATTTTGCCTTTTCCTGGTAGAATTTTTTAATTTAATGTTTGATAAGTAATGGGAGATAGTCCATATGCATACTTTTAGGCTTCAAATAATCTTACCCAAAGAAAAAAGTTCTACAGAATGATCATTACATTATAATGTCGTATAAATATATCTTGATCTCGACGACCTCAAGGTTTGGCATGGTAGTCAAGGCCTGAGATTTAGGGTTTGCTTCCTCCTAAGATTTCAACTTTGAAACATCTCGTGTGGTATCAACTTATGTGATCCAATTATGGGGTACTAATTTGAATTAAGTTGTTGGATTACAGGCAAATAGGAGAGAAAGCCACCCTGCAATGGATAAAGAATGCAGGGCACTTTGTTCAACTGGAACGACCCTTTGCTTACAATGCTCATCTCAAAAGGATTCTTTCTTCCACTTAATAATAATACTTCCCAATAGGGCTAATTATGTTTTACAAGTCAGTTTCATATCGTTATTTGGATTTGCTCACTTTTAATAATAAGCAAAATGTTAATTTCCGCCTAATATGCAGTGGATAATATGTAAAAAGTATATTGATATTCGTAAAATATGTATTAATATTCGTATTTGTTTGATATTATGTGTATATATTCTCTCTCTCTCTCTCTCTCTCTCATCGTTATTTGGATTTGCTCACTTTTAATAATAAGCAAAATGTTAATCGCCACCTAATATGCAGTTGATGTTATTAAAAATATATTGATATTCGTATTTGTTTAGTATTATGTGTATATTCTCTCTCTATCTATCTCTCTCTATCTATCTCTCTCTTTCTTCTTCTTCTTTTGTAAAGAAAAATGAGAAACAACAATTTAAAGTTAGGATCATGCTATCGCCAAATTATATTTAATTTGGTTGACATGCATTTATTTGGCTTAACGTTTTATTGAATTATTAGGTTTTTTGAATTATATTGGTCATTGTATATAATTTAGGAGAAAAATAACATAGAGTGGCCGCATAAAGTGGGTGCATATAGTTTGATTTGACTTACAAGGAAAATAACATAGAGTGACGAAAATGTTCCTGTATTAAATGCAGGATTTGATTTGACTTTGGGTACAAAATTGTTGTTTTAACATCTCTACTTTGTGGGCCACTTGAACAGAATGTGTGACATTTGATTTTTTGCTGAATAAATAAAAATCGTATCCAAAAATAGAGCCAATATGAAGCAATTTATTTGGACCAATCACCTACCTACTATACGGTTGGTAAATATATCTTGGAGTTACAATTATAAATTTTGCAAAAAATAACTTTTCGTAGGCTTCACAAATTAAACTCCCAAATTAAAAACAAGTTAAAAAATCTCAGTATGACCGTGTGTTTAATTAAACCGATGGAACCGACCCGATCATATTTAATTAATCTCAGCTGTTCATTTCTCATGTAATCCAATGATCGAACATACGATATCATCAAGTTACAGAAGTCTCTTTGAGTGCTCTCAACATCTCTCTCTCTCTCTCTCTCCAACAAGTTACAGAACCCAGAAGACAAAAGTCCCTCTAATGTGTTGATTTGCGACTTTTTTGTTGGAGGCCTACAGGACGGAAGTTACATAATCGATCTGCGGTTTCCACAAAAGTTCGATCAAAATTGGTTTTTGTGGAATTTTCACTCCAAATTAATTGATCTTGGTCTCCGTACGAAAAAACAGACAGAAGTTGTATTGATTTCACCCATAATTTTGTTAAAGGTCGACATCTTTACGCGTAGCGTTGGGGTTCCAGGGGAAATTACTACATTTGAGTCGCATCGTACCGACAGAATTTATTCAATGCTTGTGTACGTACGGTTGGCTCTCTCTCTCTATATAAACCATGTGATTGTAAACTAGGGTGATAGAAATTATTGCGTACTCAACACTAGGGATGAAACCTGTCACGACCCATCCCGATATGGGAAGGATTAATGACCGGCCAACGAGTCTAACCCGCTAAAGCCTATAACATGATCAGTTTAGGGATTTCCAATTCTATATGTAACAATATACACAAACTGTTCAGAGTGCGGAAACGTAAATTTTTATTACATTAAAAAGTCAACCAAGGAAGTGCATTATTTCAAAACGGCCTTTTAACATATCTTACAATCCAACTAACAGGCCTCAGCGTAGTTAAACAGTAAAGACATCAAAGTTAAAACACGCTATCCACACTATTATATACTCAACCTTCTGGGATCCTTACTGGTCACTGCTACCAGCTCCGTAACCTGGGATGTTGTTTAACAACATCATTAGCACAACTTGCTAGTGAATCCAAATAAGAAACATTACGGGTTTCGCTATGTTAAACAACATGCAATGCATGCAACAGTTAATTCATGTCAATAGAATTCACGGTATTAAACCCAAGTCAACATTCACGTTTATCAAGTTATATCACCAGGTTCCCATTCGATATTCAAAACTGCCTGATTTGTGTTCAATATAACGGTCGCCAATCTTGTTAAGAGGGAGCTACCCCCTGTGCATCTCTAGCACGCGTGGAATGACGTCATCCATTAATCACATTGGCTCGTGACTCCAACCTTATCTCACACAACTCGCTATATTCTATCCCCTAGCGGACGGGGCACCGTTCTGAACGAATATCAACATCTTCCAATGTTATTTTTCCATTTAACTCGTAATTCACATTAGGAACAATATTAATCATGATTCGCACGATATGCATGTATAACATATGAACGATAAAATGCGATAAATTTTCATGCTTTCTAAACTGAACACGTAATAAAGTCGTATTTGAACTCACCTCTTGCTATGTCTTGTGGACTCGCTAATATGTCACCACTTTCACTTCTCGTTCTTTATACCTCGTTTCCTATATCATCAAGGATATCTTACTCAATAACTAAAGTTTAACGCTTAAAGATAAACTCAAACCTCAAGTGTATTCCTTATAATTCGAGTAACCGACTTTCTTAATCCATCAATAAAAATATCTCACGCTATGGATTGAGACTCATATAAGGTTATAATTAGTCTCCTAACATTAGAATATCTATATTAAATGGTTTGGGAGATCACGAGGTCAAATAAAAGGTTTGAGGTCCAAAATCGTCAAAGTGAAACTCGTGACAGATTCTCAGAAATTTGTGCTGATAGAAATTAGTTTGGAAACCCCATCAAAACATGTCCAAAATTCATCAAATTTGACAGGATGGTAGTTTAGGGTGTTGGGAACATTCAATATGAAGAACCCGAAGCTTGAAATAGCTTTTAAGTAATGTAAAAACTCAGTATAACAGAACTGGTAGGAAATCGACACAGTTTACCAAACATGACGTTTCTTCAAATCTAACCGTTAGAATTTAGTGATTCAAATTGGAAATGTTAACTAAGACATTGATCTAGCTGTGTTCCAAAGTTCATGACGATCCAAGATACTAAGAGGTCTAGGGAAGCTTTTGAAGTCAGAGGCAAAAATCTGCTTGCTGATTTTTACGCCAATGAAAATCAGCTTGGAAACCTAGTCTATTGGGGTCCAAAATTTACCAAACTTTACAGAGTGGTATTTTAGGATGTTGGGAACACATTAGATGAAGAACACAAGGTTTGAAATGGCCTACAAATGGGGTAAAATCTCAGTTGAGCAAAACTGGTCAAAAACGTACGCAGTCTATGGAAATATCAATTTAAGGAGTTCTATACCTCCGATTGAGTTGATTCCAATTGCAAATGAAAGCTAACATCTTGAACTATGCTCATACCAAATTTAAAGTTAATCCGAGGTCTGTAGCCTCCTACAGGTCTGTACAAACTTTGAATAAAAATCTGTCTAGTTAATAAATCCTGAGGGTGGACCTTTGTATAGCAGCTGGGTTTCCTCTCAATTTCAGCCATGGCAGACCTCTGTACCCCTAGACTATACCCTTATTACAGTAAACTAAGGCTATATGGAACTCAATATGTGACATAAACTAGAATTACCTACCAATTCTTGAAGAAAATTAAAGATCAATACCTAATTTGGTATCTTGGGTTGAGCTTCTTGTTCAACTGATGTCCTTCTTCTCCTTTCTTCCTCCCTCTCTCTCTCTCTCTCTTTCTCTCATGATGGCAGCAGAAAAATGAAGAAATGGAGGAGCTTGGAGCATTATATAGCAATTGGAAATAAGCTGGAGGTGGCAAAGGGATATGTGAAAAGGGTGGCAAAATGGATAATTATCCTAAGGCATCTAGTTCCTACGGGAGATATATATATACACCTAGATAGATATTTAGGTAGGTGATTTTACTTTCTTAGGTAGGTGATTTATTTAGTTTAGTTTTTCTTTTTTTTTTTTACGTATAACTAATTACCTGCTCGGTAATAAAAAGACGTTTAGATCTTATTTAATCGTCCTCTATAGTCATATTAGGGTCAACCTTCAGTTATCATTTATGTTTAATATAATTTTTCGAACAACTCCTTGGTCTCCGTTTAGAATTTGAACCCACTTCAAATATCCCTAAATAATTCCAAGATATTTATTCATTCACCTAATAAATCATCGGAACGATCTAAAAAATGTCTCAATTTTAAATTCTTATAATTTAATCAAATTTTTAAATTCGCTATTTTTTTCTACTTTTCTTTATTTCGGGTCGGGGTCTCACAAAACCGGTCCGGTTTGGTCCGGTTTTTCCCAAAAACTCGGACCAAACCGATAATTTCGGTTTAAGTTTTTGTAAACCAAAACCGAACCGAACTATTTCGGTTTGGTTCGGTTTGGTTTCTCCGGTTTCGGTTTGGTTTCGGTCCGGTTTCGGTTTGGTTAGACTTAAATCCAAAATTTAAAAAATTCTAAAAAACTAAGAGGCCCGTGTCAAATGGATAAAGTCCGGATTATTTTTTATTTTAAAATAGATTTTTAATTTGATTAGGCCTAAGTTCAAGTTAAAAAAAACTTCTAAAAAATTAAAGTCCAGTAAAATTAATAATACAAAATTCTAAATTATAGTAAAATTAATACTCCATAAAAAATCAAAGTAAAAAAAAACTAGTTTGAGACTTAAAAAAATCATGTATGAAACTAGATTTTTTATTTTTTAGGATATAGTATAGGAACGGGTTCGGTTCGGTTTGGTTTGGTTCCTAAGTGACTAAAACCGAAAACCGAACTGAATTTTTTTAGAAATCTCAAACCGGACCGAACTAAACCGATTAGATTGAAAAACCGGACCAAATTGCCGGTTCGGTTTGGTTTACCGGTTTGGTTCGGTTTTCCGGTTTAAACTTTCACCCCTACTCAACAGACTATTCAATTCATAAAGAGATCTAGAGAGAGAGAGATGGTAAACGTTGTGTCAGCACTGAAGCCACTGATTCACGGGCTGGTGAAGCTAGCCGGGTTGACTTGCGAAACGGTAGAGATCGAACCAGGAACCGTAATGAAATTCTGGGTCCCCAAACAAACCAGACGCAAAAACCCGACCCAAAAAAGAGACAAACCAAAAAAGCCCGTCATAGTATTCGCCCATCCATTCATCGAAGACGCTATGCTTATGTGGTTTCCGCAAGTCCTAGCTTTAACACCCCAATACGCCGTTTACGTGCCCAACTTCCTCTTCTTCGGCGGCTCAGCCACCTCCAGGGCGGACCGTTTGCCCGAATTTCAGGTAGCAGCAGCTGCCTGTATTCAGAATTTTCAAAACTACACTTTTATCCTCTCTTTTTTATGAATTCAGGTTGGAGGATAATTTTTAATGTTTATTAATGGGGTGCAATTAGATTCAATTTTATCTATTTTCTAAATTTCCACGACCACTTTGTAATTTATCCTATCTATTTGTTGGGCCGATCCCTCTAAATCTTCATAATTCTACATTTGACCCATCTAAAGGTATGGTTCAATTGTAGATTTGCAATTATAAGAATTTTTTTTATTTATCTCAGAAAATGGAAAAATAGGTTTGTGAAATGTGTGAGTGAGGTGTATAATTGGAATATGAAAAAGCAACGTGTGGTAGCAAAGTCGAGTAATTTTATCAATTTATCTAGATAATCGAATAGTAACATAACAATAAGAGTTGTAAAAAAAAAAATTTTTTGGAAAATATTGAAAAGTAGTTTAGTGATGAAATTTTAGAATTTGTTTACATTTAAAGGAGCAGAAAGTCTACAAATGCAACCTTGAAAGATAGATCCAGACATAGATACATACAAAATTGTCTATAGAGTTCATATTATTTTTTTAAAAAAAATCTTGTAAATCAAATAGTTTCAAACAAATCTGTATCCGAATTTATATTTTAAAATTCTTTCACAGACTTGAAGGAATAATCCATTTTAATACTAGGATAGGTGTGAAAATACTTTATGATGTCACAGAAAAAGAGCTTGTAGTTTCTGAACCCATGATATATATGTGTGTGTGTGTGTGTGGCCCTCCATAATTTTTACGTGCATCAAATGATTTCAGATACATCTGCGTTTCGATTTGTTCATGAAAAGGTGTTTCCGAGATTTTGGGTTTTTAGAATCTTTATTTCATTTTTTTTATTTATAAAAGGTGTTCATGAAACTATTTTTTGCTCTTTTTTTTTTTTAAAATCTCCTCTGCCCCAACTTTCTAAGGTGAATTCATCCCAAAAATTAAATTAATCACAGATCGGTCAATGATTATTTTTCAGGCGGAGTGTTTAGCGAGGGGATTAAGGAAGTTGGGAGTTGAGAAGTGCACGGTGGTTGGGCTTAGCTATGGAGGGATTGTCGGGTTTAAGATGGCGGCAATGTATCCGGAGTTGGTTGAGACTATGGTGGTTAGGGATGGCAACGGGTTGGATCGGGGGTGGATATTACTGTCTCCATCCCCGATCCCCGAACCTATATCTAATCTCCATCCTCGCCCCGATCCCCGAACGGGGACTACTTTTGTCCTCCATCCCCGCCTCGAACGGGGAACGGGGATCTCCAAATGGAGATTGGATATCCAAAAATTAAAAAATTACATTAGTAATTACTTAAAATTTGAAATAATTCTCCTTTTCATCCAAAAAAATAACAAAAGAGAGTAAATAAAAACATGCAAACTTTTAAGCAAAAGTAATTCATTTTTTACAATCTAAAATATTTCAAAAACAACAACAATAACTAATTAAAATAAACATAATATCGTTCCACAAGTTTCAATCCTAACAAAAATAACCAAATGTACTCATAGAATATTGTCATTGAGTCCATTAAAGATTGTTGTATTTCTCCACCAATTGCAAACCATGGTTATTTTCTCTTTCTCCTTACAAACCTATTATGTAAAAAGGATAAAAAATCACAGGGCGGGGAGGGGCGGGGCGGAGCGGGGAGGGGCGGGGGTGGAGGCGGGGATCGGGGTGGAGACACCTAACTCCGAATCCTACCCGGTCCCCATTTTTTAAAAAAATTTATCCCCGAATCCTACCCGATCCCCAAAAAAATCCCTGAATCCCCTATCCATTTGGGGCGGGGAACGGGTAGGAGCGGGTTGGATCGGACGAGATTGCCATCCCTAATGGTGGTTTCTTCTGCTGTCATTGAGTTGACAGAGTCTATAAGTATTCAGAGTCTGAAGAAGATTGGTGTCTCGCGGTGGTCGGAATTTCTATTGCCGGAAAGGGCGAAAGATTTTAAGTTGCTTTTCTCGGTTGGTACTCACAAGTTGCCATGGTTACCTGATTTCGTGTACAAGGACTGCGTGGAGGTATTATGAATTTATGCTCTCTCTCTCTCTAGCTCTTTCACATTGACGCTTCTCTCATAAATATGCACAGTATTATTCTGTAAACTGCAGAAATTTTAGGGACCAGCAGAGGCTCTCCCATTCTAATTTTTGGGAGACACAGACACACATGTATTTTTTAAATGTAAATTTATATTTGGTGAAAAAAATAATTCTGCATTTAAAAAAAATAAATTAGAGAATACATAAGTTCGAAATTAAAAAAAGAAGTTTTTTGAAATTCTTATTTGAAACTAAAGAAGTTTTTTGAATTTCTTATTCAAATTTACACACTACCATTTTTTAAAATTAATAATGCACGCTATCATTCAAATACTTTTTATAAATTTTGATTGTACTATAATAATTTATAAATTATCTAAAACCTAAGATGTAAAAGATAATCGATGGTGATAATTGTTGGGTTATTGTCTTATTAATTTTTTGTCCTTATTTAAAATTTCTTTGTAATTTTTTATCTTACATCAATTTTTGTTGATTGTTGTTAGTCTCGGCAAGAAATTTTAGAAAAGTACAGGGTTTGTTTTTACTTATTATTTGTCTTTAATTTTTTTATTTTTTTACATAATTTTTATATTTTTTAATTCTTTTTGTCAAGATGATCCAAAAAAACATTAAAAATTAAAAATATGTATATATAAAATTAATTTAGATAATTTAGGGCAATAGATACGAAAGTTCGGCTTTGGTAGAATAATAAAAAGAACTAGAATTATGTTTTTTGGATAAAATAGTTATATTTCATTGACTAATTCTTGAGAAGATATTGGAGTTTTGTATTAAAAGTTATATTTCACAGAAAATGCCTAAGGAAATACACGTCGAGAAATAAAGTAATTCTTAATTATGATTTTTCATTATATATACTGCGCCCATTATGAAACTTGTGATTAATCGTAAAACATCGATTCTCATTTTGAGATAGTTTGTGAAATTTGTTACATGGCGAAAAAAGAAAGGTCCGAATTCTTACCCGCTATATTATATTTCAATAATACCTTAACCAAATTCAGAAATCTTTTTATTGTTTCTCCATTTTTCATTCTCTCTCTGCGTTTTTTCCCCCTAATTTCAGTCTCGTTTTCCCCCTTTCAATTGAAACTAACTTGCTTTTTTTGATTTTTTTCATCTTTCTGGTTCAATTTCCCTTTTCGAACACACTCTTACTCAAATTTATCAATCTTGTCCCGCACTACCCGGTAGCAGGCGGTACATTTCGTTCCAGAGCCTTAACTAGGCACGTCGGCATGTGTTCCTTTCCAGTCAATATACCGACGGGTTGGATCAGGTTGGGTCCAACCATTTCTGAGGTAATACCAGATCTTAGTTGTGTCGAGAGCCAACTCATTATATCAATTTATTGGATTGGGTAAAAGGCAGTGACCTCCCTTGAGGTTTCTGACAAATTCAGAAACCTCTCCTAAGATTTTGAAAAATACAAAGACCTTCCTTACTTTACAAAATATTACACCATTTTCCCCCTCTAGCTAACTTCTATCAAATTCTAAATTCTAAAAATACCCCCCAATGTCTATGAAAATGAAAGAAATTCTTAAAATTAAAAAAAAATCTCTCACCTCCTAAAACACTTCACACGTCATCTTCATTTTTCTCACCATATGAAAAATATTATAATACTTATTTACATTTTGTTTTATTTGTGAACTTTGCGTTTAATTTTATAAATTATTAATTCGTCTTGATGGAATGAGTTTGAAAATGAAAAACCTATGTCTAAGAATTTAAAAAAAAGTTCTAAAGACCAAAATAATCCAAAACAAACAAATTTTTTAGATTATTTTTACTTTTTCTGAATTTTTTGAGCTTTCAAATAAGGACACAAAATAATTCAAAACACAAGAAAAAAAATTAAGTGGCAACAAAAAGAAAATTTTAAGTTTATTAGGTATATTTAACAAAAAGAAATATTTAATCTTATAATCTTTATTTAAGTTTATACTCTTGTTTGTTAAATACACCTAATAGACTTAAATTTTTCTTTTTATCGCTAGTTAACTTCTTTCTTTTTTTTTTGTTTTTGAATTATTCTGGCCCGTTTTTCAAAGCTCAAAAAATTCAAGAAAGAAAAAACAATCTAAAAAATATATCCATTTTGAATTATTTTCGTTTTTAGTAAACTTTTTATTGTAACTCTCGTCAATGTCTGAAGTAGACATGTACGAATAAATAAAAAACCAAACGTCTTTCAACGAGCCATTAAATTCACCCTGATATTTAGTGATGGCAACGGGGCGGATCGGAGGCGGAGGTGGCTACCTCCGACTCCGAACTCCGAACCCTCTATCAATCCCCGAATCCGCCCCGATCCCCGTCGGAGATCTACTTTGGTCCTCCATCCCCGCTCCAAATGGGGATTCGGAGATCCGAATTTTTATTGTATCTCTCGGTTATTCCGTTCCGGAATACATTGACAAAGACAAAATATTGGACCCGTCTATCAAGGCAAGAGTAACATCAACAATACATGGAATTACCAAGCCAGCAAGCACATGAATACGCAGCATGTACAGACCACCGAAAGATGTGAACACAATTCAAAATCATCAACCTTAAAATGTTAACACCAGAGAACACATGAGCTTAACATCAGTCAACTAAGCACCAGTCAATTACCACAAAATCATCAACCTCACAGCAGATTTACAAAATAACTATCTGTAATTGTAAACTCTTTTTTTTCCTCTTTCTTTCCCTTTTTTTTTTTTGAACTTCCTCAGTAGTCAGTTCCTCCTTATTTTCCTATTGAAATGGTTCATTTTACTCAATAACCATTGACCACAAATATTCCAATATGAGAAAACGCAATGTATGACATATACTTCGTTATATTTGATTCATATTCTTTTAATGATACAATTTTTTGTAAAAACGCAATGTATGACATATACTTCGTTATATTTGATTCATATTTTTTTAATGGTACAATTTTTTGTAAAAGTTTTTCTTACTTTTGCATCCCAAAGAAAATTAACTTTGCCTACTTTTGCAATCAAAAGAAATTTTCAACCTTACCTACTTTTTGCATCCCAAAGAAATTTTCATATAGTAATTGTTTTTTTATTTTTGACATTTTTATTTCTTTTATTGTCTCTCTCTATTTGCTACCAAAATATTCTTTTAATAAATTTTTTAATTTATGATTTACTAATTCTATATCTTTTCTTATACTTTTTCTCCAATTTTTTTTAACGTAAGTAGCAATTATTTGTAGTATTCTTGTAATTTTTTTTACCCCGGATATTCGGGGACGGAGCGGAGCGGAGCGAATCGGAGACGGAGCGGAGCGGATCGGAGACGGATCGGAGAACGGATTCGGACCGGAGCGGAGCGGGGATAGACTTACCTCCAAATCCGCTCCGATCCCCGATTTTTTCTAAAAAAAAAATCCATACCCGCCCCGATCCCCGAAAAAAACTCCGAATCCTCGCTCCGTTCGGAGCGGAGATCGAAGCGGATTCAAACGGATCGGACGAAATTGCCATCCCTACTGATATTGAGATGGACAGATAGTCAGAAGCCAAGTTAGAACTCTCTCTCTCTCTCTCTCTAAAAAAATTGAGTAGGCATTAACATCAGCGTTAAAAGCTAGGACCGGTGTTGCTGCCGATACACTGGTTTCTATCATTCATATTGTCAAAATGAAAATGGGCAAAATAAATCAAGGAAAATGTTAACCACCGTCTACTAGGCAGTGGGTAATATATAAAAAGTATATCGATATTCGTAAATTGTGTATTGATATATGAAAATATACATTGATATTCGTAAAATGTGCATTAATATTCACATTTATTTAACATTATGTGTATATTATTCACCGCTCAGTGAGTAAAACAAGAACATGAAAAACCTACAGCGAAAATTTACGAATGCTTGGAGGAACGTTATCTGTCATATCTGATATAATGCATACATCTGAGTAGTTTTGTTCTCCCATTTGTTTTTGTTTTTGTTTTTTTGTTTTTGAACGGCCAAAAAGAAATGAATTAATTATAAAGAAATAAACAATATACATCTTTTCAGAGGCCAAATCCCTTAGGCCCCGTTTGGATGGGGTTATATTTTCAGGGGGATAATTTTTAGAGGGGGTATAAGATAAGAGGGGGTATTAGTTTTAGAGGGAGGGTCCACTTTGATGTGATGTTTATAGAGGGAGGATAAAAAAATAAATGGTGTGGATGGAGGTTTAAATAGGGAATAAAGGGGGATAAGAGGGGTGAATAAGGAAAAAAACTGTTGCTCGTTTGGATGGGGAAAAAAAGAAGGGGGATAATTTTTGGAGGGGGTAAAAGGATCGACGTGACATGTTTAGCATGATTTGGGAGCAAAAAATGCAGGGGGATAATTTTTCACCCCTCCAAAAATAATCCCCCAGAGAATAATAAAGGGGGATAATTTTTGGGTAGGGGGGGAGGTGCCCAAAAATTATCCTGGAGGGGAGGGAAAAAGAGGGGAGGGGGTATTATCCAAGAATAATACCCCTTCTTCCTCATTACAAATACAAAATAACCTTATCTCCCTATTTTATGCTCCATTCAAATTAAGTACTATTTTATCCCATTTTTTTAATACTTCATCCAAACTATCTACTTTTTATTACCCCTTCTATAAATATCACATGAATGTGGGCCAACCCTTTAAAAATAATACCCCTCTTATCTTATCCCCCTCAATAACTTATCCCCCTTTTTTCGTCCTTATTTGAAATTTTTTTGTAATTTTTTATTTTTCATCAATTTTTGTTGATTTGTTGATTCATCTCGACAAGAGCTTTCAGAAAAATTATCAATCATCGGCTAAATTTGAAAAAAGTTCAGAAAAGACAAAAATAAATCAAAAAATAGAATTTTTTGTACTTATTCGTCGTCTTTAGTGATTTTTTTTTAACTTGTGAACATAATTTTATACTCATTAGATTCCTTTCATCAAGACGGACTAATAAACTATAGCAAAAAATAATCCAAATAAGGCCTATAATCCAAATGGGGACTAATAAACTATAGCAAAAAATAAATAAATAAATAAATAAAGACAAAAATAACAAATAAATAAAAACTATAGCCCAAATGAGACCTATAATCCCTTATCCAATCAGCCTCTCAAATGACTATTTTTGAATAATTTAAGGGTTTTTTAACTTTGTTTTACCAATTAACAAAAAAAAGAAAAAAATAGCAACAAAATATAAATCAACAATAAAAAATTTAGTTAAAAAGAAAAAATATATAATTTAGCTCGCGTAAATTTAGTTAACAATAAAAAAGAGAAAAAGAGAAAAATTTAGTTAATAATAAAAAAGAGAAAAATATAATTTTGGGAGGGGGTGAAATATAAGAGGGGGTAATAGGGGATAAGAGGGGGTAATAAGGGATAAGAGGGGGTGATAATTTTTGGAGAGGGACTTTTCCCCCATCCAAACCAAGCCAAAACCCCTAATAAGGGGTGATAATTTTTGGAGGGGGGCTTTCCCCCCATCCAATCGGGCCCTTACTATTGGTGGGGTGTCCAACTTGCTATTATTTGGCCATATAGGAATATCCCAGCCTTAACTCTGATTAAGGGTACATAAAGTCCTATCTACCACCTACCGCTACTCCTAGCACATGGTTATCCTGTCTTTTCCTACTCCTACTTGGTTGGCTACTGGCCATCCATGTTTGTATTATCAGTTTTTCCTAGAGAGGCGTGCGTGATTGTCAATACACGAATGTCAAAATAGTTAGGATAGTGTCAATTCTAGTGATGTCGTGTTTTGATCTAGGAAACTTCATAACCTTTGTATCTTCTCCTCATCATCAACATATTTTCATTTTGCCGAGTAAAAATAAAAAGGTTCGGAGCATGAGTATTAGCGAAGGCGATGGCCGTTGCATATGTGATAGTGGCTACGGGCAGAAATTTCTGCACGAAGAGCATGAAAATGGATGCAGGAGTTGTAAGTGTAGGCTTAGGCAGTAAAGGAGCACGTATGCGCAGGTGTTGCAGTAAAATTTGGGTGTTAGCCACATGCACTCAAAACTTTTGAGTCCATATTCCGATGAGTAGGATAGGGTCCAAAGGCATAGGAGTTAAATCCCTCAACCACATAGAATTTCATTTTTCGAACCTCCTGCAGGTATAGGATTAGGACTTTAAGGATAGGGTTGTTAATTGTTCTTGGACCCCTCGGCGGAAGAATACCTACCCTAACTAGTGACTTGGCGAGCTCTGCATTTTCCAAAAATAGAAAGAGAACTTAGATGAGGACGTGGGAGATCGCGTTCTTGCCATTTTGAATTAATATCTCACTTGAATTCGATATACTTTGGTGCCATAATGAATGAAACATCAATCGAATCTCGACGAAAAAAAGAGAACTTCGCTTTTACTTCTATAATTGTATAAAAAATAATAAATAATTAAAAGTGTTCGGAAACGGAATTTGTATAATTGCAGGTGCTGTTTGGCAACAGAAAGGAGAAAACTGAACTATTGGAGGCTTTGGTCGTTAGAGACGAAGACTCCACCAATTTCACTAATTATCCTCAGGTTTCCCAACTTCAATTAATTACATTTAAGTACTTCTCCAGTGGTTTGTTCGCAATGAAATTTAGGACTTATTTGGTCTGTGATTTTAAAAGATTACGTGCTAGGTGAAGAGGTAATAATTCTCTGCTTTTGGACTAAATTAATGAGAGTGAAGAGCGGTTCGGTTGACCGCTGAGCTTCAACCTGGCCCAAGCTTGGCGGGTTCTAATTGGGTCTGGACGCGAAATGACGTACCTGCCTCTTTTTAAAATTAGATTGGCGTATGACATTTTCCCATTTGGGGTGGAATTGTCTTTATCATTATGTTTTTTTTTCCAAGTAAAAAATTAATTAATTATCGGTCAAAACCTTCCTCAAATAATTTAGTACAAACAGATTATATTAACTTATAGGGGTGGAAAAAATTGACCAACCCGAACAGACCGAAAAAATCGACCGGAACTTTCTGGGTTTGGTCGGTCTACTTGCCAAATCGATTGGTTTCGGTTTTTTCTCGAAAAAAAGTTCAGTCTTGGTTTTTCGGAAGTAACCCCAGACCGAATTGCATTGCCCATACATTATTACTAGATCCATATTATTTTAAAGCCCATTAATAGTAGGCCCAAATAATTTGTAAACCCAATCCAAAATTCTCAAAAAAGCGTATGGACCGAAGCACCTTGAACTAATTTTGGTTTACCTATTATTTTGGTGGGTGTTGAAATTAATTTTTCCACCCCGAATCAATCGGTTCGGTCCGACATGCACGGAACAACCGACTGGACGAATCTATTAAATTATTTTCTACAAATGATTTTATAATTCAATCAGGTTAAAATAAAACGTTACTTTTGAATTAATTGATTTTTTTTTTCCATTTCTAATTTACACATACATTTTATATGTATCAAAACAAATCTGTTGCAGAGGATCCATTTCTTGTGGGGAGATGATGACAAGATTTTCGACTTGGATCTTGCCCGCACCATGAAAGAGTATGTCCATTTTATTTTTTCATGTATTATTAGTTCGTCTGTTGATAGGAAAATAATTCACTAGTGCTTATTTTTGTATTTTAAAATTGTACATTATGAACCGTAAAAATAGCATCTAAATCATACGCTACTGAATTCACAGTCTCTTAAAATTGATTCGCCACTTTACCGTGAGTATTAGAGGGTTACAATCGGCATTTGTCTCCCAATGTAAGACAATTCAATCAAATAGATAAACAATGACCTTTGTTCTTCCCCGCGAATCTACCCATCTGCCTCCCTTTTCCAAGAGGAACACGAATGATAGTACTGAATTTCGTAGACAAATAGTTATTGGAAATTTTCTGTACTTGAAAACCAAGAACGTGATGAAATTTATAGAACTAAAGGCAAAGAACTTTGAAATGCAAAACCTGTAAAACCTTTGAGCTTACAAAATAACTATCGAATAATGTCGTAAACTCTTGGTTTCTTCACCAAATCAATGCGAAAAAGTCAATCAAATCTCACTTAAAATTCACTTTGATGTTAATCTGGTCATGAATTCGTGTATAAATGTGTGTGTGTGTATATATATATATATATGTTTTTTTTTTCTCTTATGCTTTTGTTTGTGATTTGATTTGTCGGTATAAATTTTGCACGATTATTTACAGGAAAATAGGAGAGAGAGCCACAGTGCAATGGATAAAGAATGCAGGGCACCTTGTTCAATTCGAACGACCCTTTACTTACAATTCTCATCTCAAAAGAATTCTTTCTTCCACTTATACCAATAATTCCCAATAGCTTCTGTTTTACAAGTGGTTTTTTTCATATCATAAAATTCTTAAATTTGTTGTATATATACATGCAGGCACATGAATGTGCGCTCTCTCTCTCTCTCTCTCTCTCTCTCTCTCTCAAACAACTTAAGGGCGTATTTTTTAGCAGTTAAATAAGAATTCATTGCTTATCAGTCTGGATATGGCTATCGACTGAGCTGTCTTATCTGGTACTTGTTTTCTTTTTGGACTTCGGATATAAAATCGAGGTACTATTTTATCCACTTGAAGAAAAATAAAATTATCTCACCCCTTCTCTATCTATATATTATCTCCCTTCTATATCCCCTCCCATACGTAATTGCCATTATTAAATACAAAAATATCATTATTAATTACAATAGTATCATCCACTTACTCATATTTATCATATCTTTTTTTCTAAAAAAATGCTCATAAAAATCTTACATAACTATTCACCACTCAATAATAAATCTCCCATTCTATTATATCTCCCTCTTATTATATTCATTATATCATTTCCAAAATTTTGATCGCTAACAAACGGGCCGCAAAACGCTATCCCCATGGTACTTTCAATTTGGTTAACATGTCTATCAGTATGAAGCGGTATAATTTAGATCAATTACTTACCAACCACACGATTTTAAAATATTTTTTGGAGTTACAAATATAAATTTTGCGAAACATGGCCACCTGAATTGAGGAAAAGTCTTTAAAAGTAGTGAGGAATTAATAGATATACAACTTTGTTCATTTGATAATTTCACAAAGATCTGCAATATTTATAATTCTTTTGGGGTTTTTTTGTTCGTTTCGATTTCTCCCAATATATGATGAAAAACCCTTTGTTTAGAACGTAATCCGTTAGTATCTAGACTGGGAAAAGCTTCACTATAATCGTAGACCTGTTTCTTAGATTTTGCTTAGTTTAGGCATTTGTTTCAAAGGGACTTATTGCCCCCTTCTTTGCTACTAAACACTAATGCTTGTGTTATTTCAAGTCGGAAATTTTATGGCCCATGTTAACAGAGGAATTAATGTCATCCGTAATCATACCATTCTATGCTTGATGAGGGGGGAAGTGCCATGGCCCGTCGCATGAGGGGGGAGGTTCAGGATTTACAAATGAAAAGGCGTTGAATTTAAATTGCTATGTAAAGTTCAGGGGTCTTAATATAATATCTCCTTTTAGCAGTTGGGCTCTAAGGCCCAACATGTTATGAGCTTACTCTAAAACCTGGTCTCCAACCTCTGCTTTACTATTGGCCCAAGCCCATGAGACCTCGAAGCACATATTTTGCTAGGAGGGATGGCAACGGGGATAACTGAGAGTGGATATTATTATCTCCATTCTCAATTCTCGAATCCTTATTCAATCTCTGTCCCCGCCCCGATTCCTGAGGGAGATTTTTTTCTACCCTCCACCCCATCCTGAACGGGGAATGAAGATTTCCAAACGGAGAATGACATCTAAAATTTTTTTAAAAAATAATAATTTTTCCAATGTATATAATAAAATTATAGGAGACGATTAACAAAATTACCGAGCTGCCAGAATGAATCTTTTGCACCGTGTCATCCTAACAAACTCTCAATTCTTCAGAAATCCTAAACTTATAATGTCTGAAATATAAAAGTAAAGATTAAAACCTACAAAGTAAAAATGAGTTAAGGTTATGGTCCATATAAATATGGGAGCGAGGTAAGGACAGAGATCGGGGATGGAGATACATATCTTAAATTCTACCCGTTTCTTGATTTTCTCTTTAAGATGTATCCCCGAATCCTACCCAATCTTCGAAAAATAACAAATCCACAATCCATTTGGGGCGAAGAACGGGGAGGACGAGGCAAATCGGATGAAATTGTCATTCCTATTTGCTAGCAAGCTCATAAAACTACGGTGAAAGGATTACCGAACAAAAAAAAAAACGCAGCTCGATAGGTTTAGATTAAGGGTTGATCAGCACTGAATTATTCAGGATATTTGTTTTCAATTTTTTGATTTCGTTACGAATTTTATTATTATTTATTTTAACTAACCAAATTTAGAATACACAGTATAATAAAATTAATTTTATGGGATATTCATTTGGATGCTTTTTTTGTCAAGTCATTTTTGCCCATATCAAGCCATTGAATTTGGTGTGGGTTTAAAATGTGGGTTGTGGTTGAATTAGGTCCAGTTTCGGTCAACCTAAAAACCGAGGCTACCCTGACTAAATTGCTCCCACTCGAACTACTTGAAATTTTTCATCTTCATACATTAATTTAGAGATTGTTTACATTATAATTCTAAAACAAGATTATTCACGCTACACATATAAAAAACCTTTTTTTTTTGGCTAAACCAAAAGAAGATAGTAAAAAAAAAAAACTTACTACGGCTTGAAAAATCCTTTGGCTCGTAGATGCCCGTTTTGGCTCCTTTCCTTCTGACTTATACTACGGCGAGGCCAATGCGATCTTTGCACACCACTGGAGGGATGGAACAAGAAAACTCAATTTAAAAAAAAAAAAAAAGGACCATAATTACAACAGCAGCAGGAGAAATTCATCTGATTGTTTGGCATGAATATATAAATATATGTACAAATTCTCGACGCAGGTGATATAATGGTAGAGACTTGACTAATTACCATGGAGGAGGTTTGGACTTCAGTGCGGAGTAAGGAGCCTCAGAAGCCTGTAAACAAGGGAAGAGAGAGAGAGAAATTTAGCTCAGTAGTTACCGTATATATGCTATGCTTACAGATTAAATTTGCAAGGATAAGTGCTACAATATATCCTATTTCGTAAGGTTTGTGGGTTTAGAAATATTACAAGTGATGTAAAATGATGTAATTTTGTATATATTTAAAGTGAACATTATAAATTTATGTCCACATATTACGAATATATGGTGATTCAAGAGATACACACGCCATGCCGTATACACATACCAAATATGGAGATTATATTGTGTAATGCCCCATGTAAACCACTAACCCAATAACTTGTTGGAGCCGAACCACGTGGCTCAAAATGCTTAAATCCAAGTTGTTAGTAGTAGTTTACATGGTTTTTTATATACCAAGGATTACCCATGTAGACTTTCGATATGAGACAGGACATCACATATTGAATCATTTTCTGTTTACAAATAGGCCCATGTAGAAAAGACAATGAGAATGCAATATTCCATGACATATACCAATTATATGTATTCTTGTTCTTTCTCTTGATAAATGTTTTTTTTTTAAATATAATTCAATGTGTTCGGACCAGGATCAGTTACGTGCATTTCAACTAATTTTTGAGAGAGTAATCACACCGTCCACTTAATAAAATTAAGAGAAAAATTATGTATAGATTGAACTCATAAGAATTCATAACAGCTAAGAGATTTTGAACTTGAGGTATTAAGAGCGAAAAAAACCTCTAAGTTCCCGACCTTAGGTTTTTTTGATAAAATCCCTTGACAAATCCTTAATCCAATTTATCTTGTTCCAAAATAAAATGCCTATAGAAAGTGTCTAATAAATTGTATTTCATCATATTGTTTAATAAACCCTATCCTTTAACGGATTTGAGGAGCTGTAATGTATTTTTCTGTAGTGCGCATTTAGTGCAGGTAAAACAACATAATTTTGCTCATTTTACCATCGAAACTACATATTTGTGATTTTATGTATTTTAATAACAATTCGCTTGATAAGTTAAAAACAATATAGTTTTGAAGGCAGAGCAGACAAAATTACGTCATTTTGCTCGCGCTACATACGAACTCTAAAAAAATACACTACACACAGATTTTGACTAAACAAAAAATCGAAGACTTTAAATCGATAGTATTTATTTCATGTCATCAAGTAGGGAAAGATCCCATGTGTGATTCCTTCTGGATTAGAAACAGGATATAAAGCTTGCAGGAATATTGATGGTGATCGATCATTTTGTGGAATGAAAAAGATAGCACAGGATGTGCAAAGAAAAATTCTACCAACAAAATTTAAATTTGTTCGGATACAGATGTGTCTTGATGAACCGTCGGATACATGTGAGGTCTTCCATAATCATGCGACTCTTACATGTATCCGACGATTTCGGACATATCTGTATTTGGATGTACACGAATAACTTGTGTTTTTAGATTTGTTCACGTGCAAAACAGCTTGGCCTTCCAATAATTATTCAGTAGCCTTTCTACACGGTCACGTGATGTCACAAAAACAAGATAAGACTCCTAAGATCCGTCGATTTATTTGTCGGTGTTCGGAGTCTCGTACTAACCCAGCACTATCTAAGTAAGACACTCAACAGTCTTTTTCATTGTATATATCTTGTGAAATTCATGCATTAATTTAGTCTTGAGTCCCACATGTGTGTGTATATATATCCGATGAAAAAAGATTGCATCTCACGGCGGTGTTCTAAGAACACATAATCATTTTTCCTTGGGCTTTTGGAAATTTGAGATAACGGAGAGATGGACCACAATAATTTAAAGAACTTATTAAATAAGTGTTTTCACCAACTTTTTCGGCTTATTAGGTCCTGGTCATGTGTACCTTAAATTACACCTAAAATATGGTCACATAAGTATGAGAAATATTACGGACACAAATGTTCAAAGACACAATCGGATGTAGCCGTTCGATGATGTTATTCCCAAGTTTACGCAATAAAAACTCATGTAAGAGCTTGTGATGATTGATATCACTAAGAGAAGGATCGGCTCACCAAGTTACCGCCTTGGGGACCAAAAAAATCTCAAGGCCGGCCTTGTATAAGAGCCTGTTTATTAGGACTTAAAGGAATGAGATATAAGATAGTCTCAGATATAATAATTTCATTTACTAAAAAAACGAAGAAGATTCATAAGCTTGAATGGAATGGATTAGCACTAGTAGTGGTGAAATTGGTTCGGTTCAATTGATTTGAGACATGAAAGATCAAACTCAATCGGTTCGGGATGAAAATTCTACCTACCGATCCCAAACGATATTATGAAGGGACCAATATCGGTTCGGGTAGGATCGGTTCGGTCAAGTTAATCGAAATTGGCTTTAGTTTTGTGACAAGTAACTAAAAAGGACTTAGTTTTTGGACCATACGAATAGAAGAAAACAAAAATTGATAAAGACTAACAAGACTTTAGTGAAAAGCAGAAACAGTCCATCCCATAAGTTCAGTTCGGTCGGTTATAAACAAAAAAAAATACCCAAAGTTAAACCGAAAACCAAATAAATCAGTTCCATTATATCGAAACTAATCGACTCCTATTTTAGACGGACCAAATTGTGATTTTTTTGGTTAATTATTTCTCTGAATTCGGTTTATTAGCTAATTTTTTTACCGTAACTAGTGCTACAGGCAAAAATATTATAGACACATTATTTTTACACATCACTCAAAACTATGTTGTTTTGTATAAAAAAATTCATTTTTTTGACCCATATCGCTTAAAATATATTTGGGTCTTACTCAATACAAAATGATGTAATTTTAAATAATGTGTGAATGATCTGCTAAAATGATATATATGTATCACTAGGTATGTGAAAGGGCAAGAAAAGAAGCCAAAGCATTGACCGTGTTAGGGTGTTGACTTAGTACAATTATACTGTCAGCAAGTCACACATCATCTATTTGGGTTCTTCAACCTCTACCTTTCTATATAAGTCTTAGACAAGTCTTATATTGTAATTTGGTTTTTAAGTTTAAGTTAGACTAATGAGTTTCTAACATAGTATTAGAGTTGAGTCCGTTACGCACTCAGATCCTCTCATCGAACACTCCACCATACTCACATCTGCGATTCACGCTTCGCATGAGAGAGGGTGTTAGCGAGTCTCATATCGCCTATGTTGATCCTCCAACCACTGCATATAAGGATTGGGCAATTCTTACCTCACAAGTTGATTTTTAAGGTTGAGTTAGGCATATGAATTTCTAATGTATACAAACAGAGAGATAATATGTTTACATATGTTTCGATAATATAATTTGTACCTCTCTTCCTCCTCTGCAGTGCCGTTGTTGCCTCCACCAGTCCGGTAATTCGGAAGCGGAACACGACCGGAGTCGATACGCCTGAGATCCTCAATCAAGATATCATAGTGTCTCTTAACTTCCTCCGCCGATTTACCACCACCAACCGCCCTAGCAATGTTCTGCCACCGGTCGGGGGTGTCCCGATCGAATCGAGCCAAAGCCTGCTCAAACTTTTTGTTCTGCTGCGGGGTCCATGACCCCGACGACCTAGATGAACTAAAAGAGCTCGACGCCATAAGAGAGAGAAGAGGGTGGAGGGGGCTGCTTATAAACAGTGAGAGGGGTGGTGGGTTTGAGGCCAGTTGTTGGAATCTCTCTATATAATGGCAAAAGGTGGAGGGGGAGGGACTGGTGAATGGGTGTTCTATTTGGTACCACAAAGGTGAAGAAGGACAATGGGTTGGCAAGGGGCCGAGGTAGAGGAGAATCTGTACAATAGAACTTTTGAGTAATGGTAGGTATACGCACGGATGTTCTAAACACAAATTTGTTTGGAATCGTTAGATACATTGGGGCTCAGTCAGTACATTCAACTGTTGTAGACACATTTATGTCCGAAGCATCTGTTTTCCTAAATTTATTTGAAAACTTTTTGGATATTTTTTTTGTGCTTATTTATTTATGTATATTGAAACGTAAGTATAAATTGGGTTAAAATTTTTTGATTTTGTTTTTTCTGCATTTTTATTGTTTTCTTTTAATTTTGTTAAAGTAATTGTTGTGTGCTTAAATATCGGGTCATCCCATCCACTCTGCACTAGGAAGTCCTGACAGAAAGTTTGGCCTAACCAAGAGATAAAGCGGCAAAGGCAAAGGCCCAACAGCCCGATGAGCTCGATATTGAGTACCAAGCCGATCGATGATGTGGCTAGAAAGAGACACGAGCCGACGGAGCTTCTAAAATATCCTGCGGAGATCTTGAAATGTTATATCAAGAATCTCAAAATGCGATCATGTAAGACTATGGAAGGAATCTCACAAAGGAAATCCGCAGGTAATTTGGATAGGATCTCGAGAATATCATGATGTTGTTTATGGAATCAGAAACATTTATAAGAATGCGGATACATATTCCAAAAAGGTATGTCTTCGTGCAAATATTTTTGTATTTTTATTTTTGTAATCTGACTTGAATTGACGAATCTTTTAATTCCACATTAATTATTTATCTTGAAGATAAAATGATCTCATATATACATATATAACTATGATACTTTTGAAAAGTTTAAGAAGAAAACATAAATGAGACAAAATAGACAAATTTATGGATTATTTTTTGTTTTAAAGTTCCATTTTTTTTTATATGTATTGTTAATTTCTTTTGTTTAGACGAATTCAAAAATTAACAGTATAAGATAAGCTAATTTAGTTTGAATAATTAATGAGAACAAAAAAATAGGTTCAAAATTAATCTAGTACTTTTTAGCCAATTCGAACGAGTATTTACTCTAGCTAGATTTTCTAAAATAATATAAGCTAGTTTGGCTTATTTATATCTCCCATTTTTTTACTAAGATAAAGGAATACAAAAATCATCTTATCGCATACCGGAGTTTGATTACTTCTTTGCACACCTGACATGATATTCATGATATGATTTTATCCCTTTACTCCATTCTATGTTCAAATTTTATCTCACTTATATATCTCTCTTTTTTTTTATAAATATATTGTTATTAATTAGTTATAATTATCAATTATAAAAATATTATTCACCCATTAATACCCACAATATCCTAATATACTTAAAATAAACTCTTCATAATTATTCACCGTGCGCTCTATAACAAAACTCTCAATTCTTATTATATTTACAAAATTTCTTTTAAAATTTTGACCGTTAATAAACAAGTAGCTAATATCTCGATTAATATTCAAAATTGACGTCATGATTTTTTGGATTGTGTGACCAAATAAGAAGCCAAGATACAATGCTTTGTCTCAGATCGATCTTTGGAACTGGAATTTCGGATCTTTCTACTGCTACTATATCTGAACAACACACACACACACACATATATATATATGTATACATATATATAGGTCTGGCCACCTGAAGCTGTTGTAACACACTCTCAAATATGTACACGTGCACATGCATCTGTTTCTAGTACTTATTTGGTTGATATTAACTCTTTGTTGATATTAACTCTTGATGAGCTCAGATTGAACTCTTGATCGAATAGGTGATTAGCGAACTCTCAGAGCAACCAGAGTTTCCCAGGCCGAGATGTTACCGAGCAACCGGTCACGTGTGTCCTCGATAGGTCAGCTTCTACGCGGGCCCTACCTGGGTAGTGCAGTTAATGAAGAGAAGGGTGACACCAAGTGCCCGCCCTCGATTATTCGGATAATTCTAAGGATGGCGCTCTCAATTCCTTAGCATCCCAGAGATGGCACGGGATCAAGGTGCAAATATCCCTAGATAAAATGTGGATATCAACGACGGCCATTTGCCCGCCTCGAGTCACTCATCTCCTCAAGATATTAAAACAGATCACTTCTGACCATGAGATCAAGTATGCTCTGTTCTCAATGTACGCATGATTATCAATTCCTGGTACTATTTTAACTTCATCATCGGAGAATTCTGGTTCAGACAACCATCTCTCGGCCACTGAACTTATGTCAAGGAGCCAATAGCAAGAGTGCAAATCCAATTACTATTTTTGGACACCATTAACTCCTATCTCATTAACCAATTTTCTATATCTCTGATCAATACTATGGAGTTTTTTATTTGTGGGCCGAACTTGATCCTAGAAACTTTTCTGAGATTCCTCTAGAACTGCAAAAGTAAGAACTAAATGGTGTTGTCTGGTCGATGCCAATCGAAAACACTTTGACACTTAAGTTAGCCCGTGAAGGAGAAGGAGAATCTGAAAGCACTTTTAGAAAGATAAAGAGCATGTGTCTTACTTTCCACCTTCAATTTTCAAAAGCCCCGTCTGCTCGGATCTCCCTTTGGGCCACATCACCAACCTGGCCTAGTACCGAATCTTGGACTCAATCCTATAGGATATGTTGGGCCTCTGGTCTTGTTGGCCCATCTCTCTATTCGGCTCAACCTTCTGCCACACTTTTGCCGAATAGATGGGAATAACCCGACATTGCCGCGTTGTTGCCAAGTAGATGGGAATAACTCGACATTACGACCCACTACATTTTGTATGATTCCTTTATTTATAAGTCAAAACAAAAGGAATACTTAAATGTGACTTTCTACGGGGCCGGAACATTTGAATATTCTTAGCCCACTTCTAGCAGAATTGGGGACCATATGGCACACAAATGATGCAGTGGTCCATTGAGCCGCCCGAGCGAACAATGTAGGCTTAAAGGCCACCACATACAGAAACTCACATTTAACACAACTTTTTTTTATTTATAACCGAAGTATGTTGAAGGCTGGAAACCAAGTTTAGACTAGTCCCCGCCTAAACTATCGATTAGTTCTTGGAGTCTTGTGTGAAAATAACCGGACAAGTTCTCTAGTGATTCCAAATATTAAGTTACTGAATTTCACATGTTTTACACTTGGTCAATTATTTCTTTTGGATCGGTTAGTTTATTTGGCACCATTAATAACGAAACGATACCTAATTTCATAAAAAATATTATTTTATTAATTTAAAAGTGATAGGATATACTCTCCTTTATATTGTATATTATACATTTTATGTGGTTATGAGTTCGATCAATGCTTAATACGTCTTAAAAAAAACTAATTAAATATTGATATATAGTCACCTTGAATATAGTCCAATATAATATTGCACAAAATAATGAACCCTTTTGGATTAAACACAAAATTGGTATTTGTATAACATGTATAATTGTATATGATGAATAGAGAGAAAGAGATAATCTGGTATGTGATTAGAGAGGCACTATATTAATTAGGGACAGAGTTAGGAATTTCACTATGCAAGGGCGAATATATATTCGAGACTAAAAAATATCTTTTCCAAATTATTTAGCAGGGGCGAGCCTATGTATTTCATAATTTTTTTTTTATATAATAATATATAGTTTTTTTCTTTGCAGAGCAACCGCCCCTACTGACCAACATCTGGCTCCATCCCTTTATTGTCAATATTCTAAAACTGTTATTGCCTTCCAAAGCGAGAGTATCAAAGGTCAATCAACAACTCCAAGATACAATCCAAATCATGGTCAAGCGTTCTTAATGTTTGCGTCTATCAAAAGTAAAATGAACTGTCTACAATCAAAGTTGTTCAATAATATAAAAAATATAAGGAAGCAAAATCAAGAAGAAGAAGTTTGTGCATTGGTTTCTTAGTTTCTGGTAAAAATATACGTTAATACTCAGCCTTATATATAAACACGAGTTGTGTATTTTCATAAGGACACAATTCTTGACTGTAACTCATGGAAAAAAACATCTATTCAAATGAACGAATGGGTGAATTTGGGGGCATAGTACAGCTCATGTAGTGCGGGCAAAATAATCTAATTTTCTTCATTTTACCATCAAAATTATGTTATTTTGACTTACACTGCGAATTGTTATCGAATATTATGGACTCAAAAGGGTATAATTCTGAGGACGAAATAAACAAAATTATGTCATGCTACCTGTACTACAGGAGATTGCGCTACAGCTACCTGAATAAACAAGTTGCGTTGATTATAACAACCAAATGTGGTTCAAATTAATGTGTATGTTCTATCAAAAAAAATGGTGGTCCTTTAATTTGGAAACAACATCCATTGGATAAAATTGCATCTCCACATATATGTATTGGCCTTTTCAATGTGACCATCCACCTCCACCCCCATGTGGTCCTTCCTATCAAATTGGAAGCCCGGCCCATTTAAAAGTCTTATCTTTTTATGGGGGTCCAATACAAAGTTAAAAGTGAAGATCCGTATATATTTTTTGAAAAAGTCTAAGAACATAGATGTATTCGGACACATTCGGATATAGATGTATTCAGAATCGTTAGATCTACATGTGGATCTCATGTGCATCCAACGATTCTGAACACATCTGTATCTGAATGTATCTAAAAAAATTGTATTTATTGCATTACTTATATTTTTTTGAACGTTGAATCGTAAATGTCAAACGTAAACTCATTGTCAAAAGACCTACTCCAAGATCTTTCTTTTTCGTTATCTTTATACTTTCTTTGATGCAGGAATCCCCTTTATTAATTAATTGATTGGTCATAAATTCCAAGGGGGAGGGGGACTGTGACTATTCAAAGAGGTCTTTGTCCTTTTGATAATCGAGGTATCCAGGTCGTCTTGGGATTAAGTTGGGGTAAAGTTTGGAAGAGTCTCTATCTAAATGTTGACTAATCCTCGGAGCCGTGAGCTTCTCAACTGGGCAAAGACGTAGTGACCCCTCATTGTTGCCAACGAGATTCGATTTCAGGACGTCTAAATTTACGACTTGGCCTGATCTCCACTCGGACAATCTCTTGGGGTTTATTCAGAGAGGTCTTACTACCCATAAGTTTGTGTACATTGAATTTATGAATCATGATTCAAATTTTGGTTGTCACTTCATTGACTTTGGTTGAATTGGAGAGTCCGGGGGAAGTACGCATTGCGGGAGGGTCAAGGGAAGCACTCCCGAAACCTAAACTAGGATATTATCGATAATCATTGATAACAAAAAAATCCTAGTTTATTGTAATAGGTTGGACCTGCGCGGATATGATCCTACGAGATTCTTGTATATACTTGGCCCAATCCATCTTCGAAATTGACCAGGCCAAATCAGTTGAGGTTTTGGATTAGTCATTACCAAGTTGAAGGCTTGGCGAATCCGCACGGTGTGCACACCACAAGTCTATTCGGGTGCACAATTGCCTTTTGGACTGAGTTTGTTGGTATTGTCGATACAACTGAGAAGCTAGCGTTCATGAGGGCATCCCTCAAGGACCAACGCTTGGGTGTCCCATCATTGGCATGATGTTCCATACGAGCCGAGCGGGACACGGTACCTCGACATGGGCAGTTACTAGTTAGGTTGTGGGGGGCATGGCAGTTGCCAAACGGGGCAAAGTGGTCGATAATCCTAGTTACTCTAATCTCAAGTACGCGCTAACTCACTCACACTCAAGCTTTTTAGTTGATTTTCTTTTTCCTTTCAGAACCAACTTAAGTATCGTAGTGTTCTCCGCTACGTACAACCGATCAACACTAATGAAAGGTTCCTTGTTTTGCTGCCGGGCAAGAACTACGTACAAGTCCAATCAAGAGAAGTTTGCTAGGGATTAGAACTCCACAATTACAAATATGCGTTATTCGCAACAACTAATGTATCTTGTGTTTTTCTTCATTCAATATGTAGTGAAATTGGTTCCGTGTCGTTTTTATGTTTGCGTTCATTTCTTTCATAATTACGAGCAAAACATGGTCGTTTTATGTCGTTGCATCCGAACAACGCTTTGTCTCACTACGCGACGCAGACCCCGAACCAGAGAGAGAGATGGTCCAAGTTTTGGTGAGGATAAGCCGGTGTAAGTACGGGTATTTTGTGCCGGCCAAATTAAAGGGAATCAAAATATTGAGCTTTCCAGATATTTCTCTGTGTGTGTGTGTGTGTGTGTTTATGTGCGCCCAAGGTGGGAATGAGGTTGACATATAATAAGAGTATCAAACAATGTTTATGATAGGAAGAGATACCACCCTCTTTGTGGCTACAATTTCTTATTCTGAGAAGATAATGATGGAGATGGCTTTCTTGTGGGGAAAAAAATAAATAAATTAATGGAGTCCATTTTTCAGAAAAGGACTATAACATTTTCTATGTCCACAAAATGAAACTTACAACCAAATACTAGGTTCGGAATCGAAGCAATAAGAAAGTAGTTTGACTTTAATAGCGCAAAGTATAAGTAAGGAAACACTTGAGTTATATCTATATTCCTTCTCTGCTTTTATCGAGAAATAGAACTGAATAATCGTAAGGTCGATAAATTCAATGCCACTATTCTTGAACAACTTAGAGTCGGGCCTTCTCTTCGCACTATTTATCATACGGATATGAAAATAAAGAACAAGAGCAAGAAAAAAAAGCCGTCTATATGAGCCCAGTTTGATGTCGTTTGTGTTCAATGGGCTGAATTTCATGGGGGTTTACCAAAATAATTTGGTTGGGCCACCCAGCCCAACTTGTATTTGGTCCATTTAAGTGATCCAATAAATAGGCCTGGTTTAAAATAATGGGCCGACTGAGACTAATTAAGGGATCTATTAGGCCTAGTTAAATGCATTAAACCTGAAGTTAAATCCATTTAGGTGATCCAATAATTTTTTCACCATGCAAAATCTTTTGAATTGGCCGGACATGTTTTTACAGGAAAATAAATCCCAATAAAAAAGTTCTAAGTATATCACCCACTACTTTCTTGATAAACGAACACAAAAAAAATTACAAAAAATTAACTTTTTCATCCTTTCATGAACAATTAGATTATATTAACCCTTATTTTCAGGTGAGCTTGTAATGAATACAGTAGTACAAAATCTTAAATTTAACAATTATAAGAAACTACGATTGGCTATCGCTAGCATCTTACTCTTATCCTGTCTAGGGAGGTTGTCGGCTAATTTCGAGTTCTTACTATAGAATTTATTAATAGCATTCAAGATTAAACATAATTCTGAAATCTTGTATTTAGAGTCAAAAAAAAAGATTGATTACCCAGTGACGGAATGAATAACCCTCCGTTCTTTCTAGTGATTTTTGTTTCCTGTCTATTTTGAGATCATTTGCCCTTTTCCCAACCAGCTCGAAGCACAAAAAAAGTATACCGATGAGTCCCATCCTAAAAATATAGAAATGAAGTATTTAAAAAGTATCTGCCCACTTTTTAGGATATTTATGAAAAAATATCCGACTCTCAATTAAAGGGAAGCAACAAATTATGCGAAATCGATTTCTCATTAATTAAACTTATTTTTGTTAAGCATTCAATTAGCTAGAGATGTCGTCTTCCTAACTATCGTTCAATATGATGTACTTTTCTACCTTAAAATACTTTTTTTCTATAAAAAAATCATTTTGAGATTGCGACCAATTGCGAAAATAAATTTAAAGCCGACCACATTTGATTGCGACAAGTACTTCTTGAGAGTTCTATTGTGCATAATGTATTACAACAAAACGTGATATGCACCAAAACGACGTCATTTAAACGGGAAAAAAATTATTTCGAACCCACTTTCACCACTACAAGTCTTTATTTTTAGGCCAAAATGAAGTTATTTTTTTGCACAACACGTCTGTTATACAGCAGACTCTCCTATTTTTCTCACCTAATCATAGGTAGTAACCAAATATAGGTCAGCTTAATTAACACTTAATTGACCTTATGTTTGGTGCATATATGCCTAATTTGAGCCGTTCAATCTTGATGATGTCACAGCCAGTGGAGTAGGGGTTAATAGGTCCCACATGTACTACACAGCACAAGGTTTTCTTTGATGGATTTAAAGCGCCTCTCTCTCTCTCTCTCTCTCTCTCTCTCTCACTATGATTTCCGCATATAGAAATCTTAATTCTTATCAACTCTGACACCTAAACTAAAAAATAGTCCACATTTAGGACCTATTCCCAATTTCCTTGAAGCTGACCTTAGGAAATCATTGTGCATAAGAAACCATTTCCAGATGTCTACTTCATCTACAAAGTTACCCCAAAGGACACTCAAGCTAGCCAGATCTCCCCACTCAAAAAGAAAGAGGGATAAATTACACTGACCACCCCTAATTTTTTTTTAAAATTCACGACCTGTCCTATAATTATAAGTCCCATTTGGCTTGTGGTGTTTGTGTGGTTTCTAAATTATCTTTTTACCCAAAACCTATGCCTATTTAGCCTAGTTTATTTGTAGAAGTCGAATTGGGTTGTGTGATTTTTTTTTTTTTTTTTTTGCGGGTGAAAGAGAAATACTCATACATACCCAAATGAGCCATATAGCTATAAGGGTAATTCGGTCATTATTACTTGAAGTCAAACAAAATACTACATTAATTATGGTCGAACAACCCATCAAATAATCTAGTCCAAATGACATCTATTGAATTAAGTTCTGCTTCAGATATTATAATTCAATAAATCAATAAACACCACAGACAAAATGGACCTTTTACTTTCAGTGCTTTCGAAACTATTGCGTAATTATCTCTCTTACTGTTTAAAGCCAATTAAACGTCGCTAGTCAATCTATTAAAACTTCAAATTCAGAAGTATTTTCAATAAAATAAATTGCAGCATAATTTCAATCACGTCTAAAACAACCTACGTGATAGAAATTATGTTGGAGTTCTTTTGATTGGAAAAAACTCTAAAGAGGTCTTGTTGCTTTCTCCATGTAAAGCTTTGGCCGCAGTCAAAACATCTTCGGAACTCCTATTAATCGTCAACTCCCCCAATTTCTCGTGTATATCAGATGTAAGCTCGAATTTCAATAACTCAACTAACAGTGTTTGACTAGTTTCAGCTATAGGAGAGATAATTGCATAATATTTTAAAAAACAAGAGAAGTTAAAGTAATTCCTCAAATTACCAAAAAAAAGAAAAAGTATAATTTTCCCAATAAATACCTTTCAAAAAAAAAAAAAATTCCCAATAAAGAACCAAAGCCAAACAACCCCTAAAATAATTGATCGTATAAAGTACACTAGTACAGCTAGCTGCCCTCTCGAAATGATATTGATTTCTTTCGTTAGGCCCCAACCAAACATCATTAAGACATTGAGGACTCATTCCCCACTCCATCTTTACGAGATCTGAGAATTGACGTAAATGTGAAATAGATTCGTGTCTGTTTGGCGTGGAAGACTGAGCTCGATTAGTTCGAGATAAAAATTTTGTATATCCATTTCAACTAATTTTATATAGGTATCGAAATCGGTTACGGTAAAAACGTTTCAATCGGAAAATTCAATATAGTTGGATTAACCAAAACGAATTTAATTTTGGACCACGTGAATAAAAAATAAGCTTAGTTTTGGATCACCTTAATCAAACTCTAGACTATTACCATTATAGAGACCAAAATTCTTGTATTTGAGACAAACCAACTATTAAAAATACCACAAAATTAAGTACATACAGGGCTGTTGTCTCTCCCTTTAGTTTTGACCGTTGGATTAGAGTGAGATTGAACAGTTAAGATTTATCTTTCTAAATTCAATTCGATTCAGTCGATGCAAACACAAAAAAAAAAAAAAAAACTAAACCCTAAACTTAAATCGATCGGCTCTTATTTCAGACCGATCGAACTGTAATTTTTTCGATCGATTTTGATTTTTCGGGCAATTCTTTCACCCCTAATTGATCCTTTCACATCAGATTTTAAAACCCAATTAGTATCTGGCATCATTTTGGATTGACTAGAGAGTAGAGAGTGTACTGGAACAAAAGATATGTGTAAGCTAGCCCACGAGATTCTTCAAAAACCTAATAATTTGAGGCAAAAATCATTATGAGTCTCAAAGAATAAAGCAGTAACAGTGTTTGCCTATTAATCGCAATGAGTTTTTTGTGTGTGATTTTCCTAGTTTAGTTTCTGCGCCACAATTTCTCCATCAAAAGGAAAAATGGTGCACTGAGGGTCCAAAAGAGTATTATATTATATTATAGTGTTAGGGGTTTTTGAATCATCGTTCAATTTCACAACGCATTTATGGATTTTGAAAATAAACTTGATTCCCTTCTTGCCATAAAAGCCTGAATTACAGAATGAAACAAGTAAATAGTCGTGCGTAACGAAAAACCGAAAAAAAATATGAGACACGAGATTAACGTTAAAAACTTCAACGCGAGAAAAAATTATAAAAGCCACACCAGTCCACAGCTGAAGGTTTGTCTGCACCCCAACGTATGTAGTCAAGTCCATAATATGAGTTGGTGAAAGAGTTGTAGAGAATATAACTGCTAGAACTCAAAACTAAAATATATAGTGTATAAGTTGGTACATTTGTTAATCTAACCTAGTTCTATTATCTCGATCTAAATATAACATGTTTGTTTGTGATGGAAGCAACTCGTTAGTATTACTTGGTCAATATTGACCATAGAGCACTCTAATACTTAAACCAAACCTTACAAGTAAACACTTAAGTACTTGTACTTGAATGAACACGTACATGTTTTAGGTTTTTGTATCATCATTGTCAAAGTAAAAAAATTGCCACGAATCTAATAATCTTCAAAAAAAAAAAAAAAAAAAGGGTCAAAAACACAATGACAATAATATTTTAAAAAATTCTCCAAACACCATTAATGTAAGGGTGTGTTCGTTTTAGGGTGTTTCTGAAATAGTTTTAGAAACATGTTTCTGAGACGTTGTTTGGTTATAAGTGTCTCAGAAACTGTTTCAGAAACTGTTTCAGAAACTTTTTCTTTTATAGAGAGAAAAAATTGTCTGGGAGAATGTTCCAGAAACTGTTTCTGAAACTGTTTCAGAAACTGTTCCAGAAACTTGTTTGAGAGAAAGTCTCTCAAACTCATAACCGAACACACCCTAAGTTTATTAGTCAAGTGGTGAAAACCATTGGAATTGAAACATGCCAGGGTGGTTTTGGACCTTTGGTACTTTGGTCAGTTGTTGTCATGAAACAGTTGTGTCCAGGAATTGTCACCTTGTTCTCTACCCATGCATTAATTACTTACAAGTTATTGATTCAATTGGTATTAGGTTGTTTCTTATCAAAAATAAAAAATAAAAAAAAAAAAAATTAGTTCTCCATGTTTTCCTTCGATCCGGTTGATGCCGAATTCAACTCGGACCCGTTTGTGCCGTGGTCCAACGTCTTATAGATCCGGCCTACAACAGTTGTGTTGAGAATTTTTTTGAAAAAACCCATATCCCGACAAATAGATAACATAAAACACAAACTAAAAAGGAACAAGACCTAAAATCTCTTTTTTAAAAGTACGTTATTTACGCTCTTATTTTAAACCAAGTACTGAAAAAACTCATAACCATACACTACATATTTTCAAATGGTCCACACAATTTTTCATAAAAAAGTTGATTTTTTTCAGAAAAAAATTCAAAATCATATTTTAAGGAAAATAAAAACTTTAAAAAAGGGGCCCCGAAGTTCCAATCGTTAAGCACTCGCTGAGGCCTTCAAGCTAAAGGTTCCGTCAACATAATGGACTTTTTTGTCTCTCCAGAAGAAGAATAGCGTCGCTCTCTAGCCGACTGATCTCATTGATAATATAACTGAGAGAGAAAGAGTCACATTAGAAATGAACAATCAAAAGTTTTATCTTATCACCACTATTAGGCTGGTCTCTCTTTTATTGAACTCAGCTACACCTACTACAAAAGAAAGTGGAAAGCCTCATGACCATAGCTTCGAAAACAAATTAAGAATGATCAAGTCTAGGAATAAAAATTATTCGTGCATATTCGGATACATATGTGTACGAAATCGTCGAATGCACGTGAGGTCCTTCATATAATCATGTGAGTTTCACGTGCATCAGACAATTTTAAACACATCTGTATCTAAATATGCACAAATAATTTGCGTTCCTAGACTTTTTTATTAAGGATGGAAGAAGGGGAAATAGGGGGACCTAAGAATCAAAGGTAGGTATGAGATTGGGACACAAGCAAAGCTAAAGCTAGGATAGAGTTGGGGGGGGGGCACATGAATTAAAATGGGTCAATTTTGTTATAAACACTTGAGTAGACTTGTTGGCCTAGGAGAATTGGGACATACCCATATGGCTCAATTGTTTTTTTCCCCTCAATTACTTATTAATCTTATCTACCCTTAATACATCCTCCCCAAACATGCCTTTAATAATAGTTTTTATATCAATGACTAGATAGCTCTCAGATCTTTCATGTCTTTGTGCTTAATGGATACCCCCAAAACCTCATGTGACATTGTCTCTATCACCCCCATTAGCCCCATTTTTATATCTCATTACCCACCTCAACTATATACATATATATATACACATACATACATATATATGTGTGTGTGTGTCAAAACCAATAACTACAATTGTGTTGCAAGTTGCCTTCACAAATTAAATGAGATTTTCCCATTCTTACTGTATTTGGTTGAAGCACCTCAAAGGGCATTCCTACCTCTCTCTCTTTTTTTCTCTTTTTCAGGGTGAAGCTATATGAATAGGGTCGAAATTATGTGAGAAGTAATATAGAAGGGTGAATAGTTATAAAATGTTTATTTGAGTATTTTTTTACGAAGAAAATATATAGATATGAATAAAAAGATGTCATTTTTATAATTGGTAATGATATTTTCGTAATTAATATGATATTTTTATAAATAGAAGAGAGATAAAAAGAGTATAAGATTCGAATTAAAAAATGAGATATGATAATTTTATTAATTTTCAAAGGGATAAAATAGTTCATTGAATATCATATTCGGAATGCAAACACAAGAACAGACTTCGATTATGACAAATTTAAATAGTCATATCCGGAATAATAACATTTAATTCTTTCTATGGACTCTACCAAACATGCCCTATCTTAAAAAAATGAGTTAGTGTGTACCACCATCCAAATAATGGGGTTGAGTGTGGTGGTGTCCTAGATTTGACATAAACCCTTTGGGATGGTGCTTTATGGATACATATTGTTTATCACATGGTCATGCCTTTTTCTTAGGCCAAAGAATTTTTTAAAATAATCAGGTCCTAAATAAATTTACGCGCACGTTAAATTAATTACAAAAATTCTGAAGACTGAACAACCCTTCGATGGTCTTATGAATTTCTTTATTGACGATAAGAGTTCACTGAACCTGCGAACTTGTCGGGAGTCAAATTTATGAACTTTGGCCAAAGAATTTTATGGACTATTTCTCTTTTTCTTTGTTGAATTTCTTAACCCACAAGTTGAAAACACAATAATTGAAAAAACAAAAGACTGCAGATTCTGAAAGCATGCATGCAGCCATGGATTCTGTCTTCTTTTGCAATGTATATCAGGGAAAATATTGTCTTTGACCAAAAGTATGAAAATTGTGACTCATCATGCTAGGATCCATTCGTACCTAGACACAAAAATTCTGTTATACACAACGCAAAATAGAGTTTATTTTGTGTCAAGATTATCTCATTTTGGCCACTAAAAAATATTGCATAAACGGTGGTAGTATATTTTGATAATCAAAATAACACCGTTTTGATACGCAGTAGACTTTGTATTGTGCATACCACTGACCAGGATCCCCGGTTCGCTTTATGGACTTGAAATCCCTGTTGTGCATTATGGACAGTGGTGTGTTGTGCGTCACAATAATATCGGTTTGGTGTATAAAATACTGACCGAGTATTTGGACACTGATCAAATAATTTTTAAAAATATTTTGTGCGCAATATACAGCAAGCTCCCTTATTCGCTGTACCCCTTACTAAAGGCAATGATCCCTTCATCTCCATCCACCCCTTCCTTATCCTCATACAACTGTACAAAACAGTGCCTGTAAAGTGATGCATCCAATCTAATAATTATCATATCCCAAATGCATATATACTCATGGTAAACAGCTATATATGTGGCCTTTATGAAAAAGTGAATGAGGTGCCATAAGCAAAAAAAAGGTGTGTAGAAAGTAGAAACTATAAAGCTGAGTTTATATAGAATTAAAATGATATTATTCATGGTAAACAGCTATATATATGGCCTTTATGAAAAAGTGAATGAGGTGGCATAAGCAAAAAAAAAAAGTGTGTAGAAAGTAGAAACTATAAAGTTGAGCTTATACAGAATAAAATGACATTATTCTAAGGTGTAATAAACATTGAAGTCTTAGAGAACTTGACCCAACCAAAAACGCCGTTACGAAGCGTCATCAGCGTGGGCCAGACAATCCGAAAGAATGAGACATAAATCACCCGCTAAAACATGAATTGGAGATTGTTATGCTACATCTTCTTATATATAATTCAACACTCCAAATAAAATACGTATATCAAATGCACGGTATATGGACAAAAGCGTACAACTCTATCTTTTGTTCTTTGAAATCTCATTTTATTTGGTCTTTATGGGTGATGTAGGCTTCATTTAGATCTTAATTTTACAAGCCATTTTCCAGGTGATAACATCTTACATGCAAGTTGAACCTTTATTTGAGATTGGTGTACCTAAGAAAATCTTTGTACATTTTCTCTTTATTTTCTTTTTTCTTATCATTTGTCACCACCATAAAGTCGTGAATCCGGTAGATCCTTCTCGAGAATATTGCTCACACTAAATTTTCTTACTCTGAACGGCAAGAAGCACAACCAACTAGTATCGTCTGACCTCGGCAGCTAGAGAGCATTTCGATGCTTAAATTAGTTCCTAAAAGAGGTGATTCTAATGAGAAAGTACTTGAAATTTATCTTGATTAAAGTGCTTCAGCTACCTTATATAGAGAATTCTACTTGCGCTCCAAGTCAACATGTGTTAGGCACATGCACCGTAACGTCACAAATAACTGTCTCTTGCTTCGACGTCATGCATGATCCACACAGTGTCAAGTCGTACCTCACATGGTCGTGTTCAACCACTTGGCGCCTATGAAAAGTTACAGAAGTTGAGTTGTACTGTGATCATGCTGACTACTTTCTGTTAGTCCTGACCTGCACACTGATCATGCACAAGATGAGCTGGTCGTACAGCTTGAGGGCCTTGTGGAACCTTCAATCTGACCTAACGTTAGGGCAGACTGAGCCGAGAAGACGCACCATGACGAGCAAATGGTGTGGCCAGCTAAAGACACTAAACCTAAATTATTGAAACTTAATTACCATCAAATGTTTTATCTCTATTTATTTTGTTGGTTTTTTTTTAAATATATTTTTCATTGGTCGGGCGTCGAAAAGTTGCTTTCAGTCACTTTTCAATGTTTTCATTATTCATGAAAGAAAGGGCTGGGCCTTGTGGGCTCTCTATCAAAAGGGATCTACGGGCAGCAGGGCCCCATCCATTCCAGCAAAATCAAAGGAGGATCTTTCCACTATTTTTTTTAACAAATAAATACAATTTATATTAATCAAAATCAGATATAAATTACACAAGGGTTCATAGGCCAAACAAAGAAGAAGACATATAAAATTAAAAATTAAAAAATAATTACCTATATAAACTGAATGCACAAAATTGAATAGGTACGTTCTTACCCACAACGAGGAGAAAAATCATTTTTGAACTGATGGTACAGACTTCGTGTAAATAACGAATTCTGCATCCTAATTTACTATGACTGTGGGATAAAAAAAAAAATTACAGTGAGCACTTATTATTTATTCTTCATTTCATATAAATTGGTGTTGAAACTAGATTACACATTGTTTAACTAAATCAAAAGCTGTCAAATTAACAACTCGGTAAGTTGCAACTGGCCGCAATAGTTTTTGGTGGCAATGAGAGGTCGAACTTGCGACCTCCAAAGTATAAACCACTTGATTGATGTTATGCTCTCACTCGTATGGTTGCACATATCTACATGTATATATGATAAGTTCGAATTGGCTCAATACTTAGTCTCTTGATGCATGACACGTCGCTCAACTTTTTAATGTTCAGTTGCTCAGTAATTAATTACTCAGCACAAGACAATTTGATTTTAGGCGCTCGACATTACATTGACAACTCACGCTCAGCATTTCGAGAATCAGGCCTCTCTGCCAAGAGGAACTAGTCACGGGATCTACTCAGCAAGATCTCGTAAATAAAAGCCTGAGAGCTCCAAATTTAAAAAACAAAGCCTTCAGTAAACAACTTGTTCCTCCCAACAAGGAAATAAAGAGCCTAATCAACGGCTATTAGACCCCCTAAAATCTTTCACCTTTCACCCTATAAAAAGTGTTGTTGGCCCGACGCCAATTTAAGTCCACAACTCATCTTCTATACAATTGCATGCATCATTTTTCTCTTGATATCTAACTTGATCGTCGAATGATCTTTCATCGCGAAAAATATCTCGGTCTTAGGATTTGTGTGTAGGAATCCCAATAAGAATTCAAGAGGTCACCATCCTATTTTTGACATCATCAATATGTGTGTACATATTCCATATTAGGCAATGACGCAAACGGGAAAACCTTAAAATGTTAAAGAGAGGGTAACATGGCTGATGGCTCCTAAGGAAGAAGAGGTTTGAGTGGTTAGTTGCATCAAACGTCAGGCTATTGGAAATCGGAACCTGGATTCATTCACATAAATGTATTATGTATGCAATATAATGAATTAATTTCAAACTCATTTAACATTTTTTGTGGTCTTATATGTCATAAATGGTCTTCTCGGCCTTCCCTGGCCGTAGTCTTCTTGGCTACGTGATTTTCTTGGATTTTTTCGGATGCTCGTTTCTAGAGTGCCAACTAAAGAAGAGGCGATTGGAAACCGTCGATGGGAGACAGAAATATCCTAATAGAAGTACATTGCCAGGAATATTTTACGAGAAAAATTTCTAAATTATAGCCTTCAGGACGGTGGAGTAAATGGCTCCGCTCTTTTGCCCTTCTCATCCACGGCTTTGAATAAAGCCGAGGAGGGACATGATTGCATGATCAGCCTCGGTGAACAATTTTAGTATTATAAAATTTCAAAACTCTAATCTCTGATTTAGTCCATAAGTAAAAAATGCTTGGCACTTCATTTTCTCAATGGACAATGGAATCATCACAAAATAATCATCCAATCACTTGAACAAAATCCTTCCTCTCAAAACCTCGTGAGGATTAAAAAAAAAAAAAAGTGTCCAGATATAAATATATTACTATTTATTGGAAAGGGAGAAAAAAAAAACCCTGTCAGAAGCTGCAGAGAGGTGTGGGCTAAGAAGATAAAGAAGCACATACTCTCTCATTTAATTGGAAAAGAACAACTACTTCCCCAGTTAGCAACTGCACCATAACAGTCTCCCCCTCCTCCCCTTCTCCGTAGAGTAATGATACGAACACAGATCATCCAAATACAAATGTGTCCGGAGCCATTGGACACACGTAGGACCCTCAATAATTCAAGAACTCCACGTGCATCCAACAGCTCCAGACACATCTGTGTCCGAATAGTTATGTATTCCAAGACTTTTCCATTTCGGTATCGATGAGAGATTACCATTGAGTTTTGAATAGACATACGAATTATAGTCGAGCTACTTAGTTTCTTAAAGACAATAAGTCAGCTTAACCAGTTTCTTGCTTATGCGGTGCACGCCTTTGGCTGAAAGCTAAAATAAGCCTAAATAGCAAAAGAGCAAGTTACCTACGGAATTCTCACCTTCATACGAAGTTCCAGCTATTTTTAGTGCAAATACAAACTTGGAAGCTTTGGACTCACTCGTGTACCGATTTTAACTTTTAATTGACATATTCAGCTGATTTCAATTTGGGTTAGGTATAACAAAAATGCTTGCATCAAACCCAAATCCGAACCCGAATCAACTCACTCTTGAGTAGTACCTTAGGACTTTTTTAAGTACCAAACATAAAAAATGAAACTACACATATAGAGGCATCCAATGCTGAGTAGGGTGCATTTTGGAAAAAAATGAAACGATAACTAAAAATCATACTCGTTGATGAAACGGATTTGGTCGTCTTCCCGTCCGACCTGCAAAAATAGCTTGACACCGGTATGGTATCTCACCAACACCCCTCCGATGCCTAAGTTAGCTTTAGGGTGGGGGAATTGTATAAAAGTAAGGAGATAAATCTCAGCAGAATGTTCGTACCTTGTACCGTAGAGGCTCCTTTGTTATATAGAGATTTCCTTGGCGGGTTTTTAGGAAGGGATTGAGCTCATTCTCTGATTTGGTGGAGCGCATAACTGGTGCTTATCATTGTTTTGGTAACTGTATATCTCCATTATTATCTTTATCCTAAATTAGAGGATCTGATGAAGATTCCCCGTATGAAGTGGAGAGATTTGAGGAATCCCAACGGGAGCCTTCATTCCTCGCAGGGGAATGATCCGCTTAAGGTAGAAGATCCCAACCATATAGAATCTCGAATCGTGCCGGTATGTACTTGAGCTGACCAGGTCATATATGGACTAAGCCGAGCAGGTCAGATGTTGGCTGAGCCGAGCAGGTCCTGCTGACCGGCCAGGGCACTACTCAGCTCGGCCAATTTATCAGGACCCATCACTCGTTGAGTATCGGCCAAATTTAAATGCAAATAAACACTTCAAATTTTAGTATAGTGGTTATAAAATCTGAACTAAATTGACCCATTGTCATCTCTGCCTCTATCACTATATTGGGCCGAGTCGGCACCAGATGAGGTCATTAATTGGATGAGGCCCAACGACCAAACAAGTCCAATGGGACGGACCAAAACTCAACATAGTTCACACGCTCTTGCTCAACCAGCTAGCTTGGCGGGCAGGCACCTTGTGAGTCGGGCATAAGAGGTACATATCCGAATGACCAGGCCAACATGGCTACACCCGTCTTTCATATTTTCTTCAGGTGACTCAATCCTAACACGTGGCATTCGTGCTCCGCACATGCAATGTCAGTTATTTTTGACTTCATCAATTTCGTACTCCATACAAGCTAGCTCGTAACCAAGCTAGACCCGACTATATAAGATGACTACAGGGTAAAAATATGGTACACACATACATCCATTACATATATATTGTCTCTCTCCAAAAAAGTTCAACTAAACCCTTCTCTATCGCGGATTGACTTAAACATCGGAGTATTTTCAACTGATACCGGCCAGACGGCACTAACTAATTCTTACTTTTACAGTTCAAAAAAGTTCTCAAAGAGGCTTTCGAATTAAACAACGAGTCAGACAATCAACTGGATAAAAGACTAACGTCACTACCTCTCTCTTACTAGAGGGAGGTAGGAGGGGAAGGAGGGGATTGTGAGAAGTAGGAATCCCTATTACCTCGGATCTGCAGCCACATTTGATTACCACCTTGAACTCCCATATCTGTTATCCATTACCAACACAGTTTCCAGACTACCCATCAAAGATAAGATAAGGGAACTTCAAATAAACTAACAATATCAATGACTAGGTAAGGAATGCCATTTGATACAAAATATATGCAATAATTATTATAAGGTGACATGAACCTACATAGATATCTGCACAGCCCAATCAATGGACAGTCTTGTATTTTTCTCTACTTCATAATTTGACCATCCCCATTACCTTTCCGATGTCAAGTTCTTGAATCTTTTTGTTGTTTTTATAAGTTCAGATAACAATATATATACTTCTAAATAAATGCAGTCATTCTTCTCTGTAAGTCTAAATTAGTTTGGGTTACTTCTTTTGCAGTACTATGGACAACTGATATACATAACAAAGTATACACACTCTAAGGACCGTCACTTTCGTCGAGCAGATCTACTTTAAAGTCGCAGAATTAGACGTAGATTTGAAGAACGAACTTATACCGATGCGAGATCGTCGAAGTATGAAGTAGTTGTGCCGTACACTCGACTACTGAGTAGAGTTGTATGAGATATACATCAAATATTCTTAGTTAAATAATAGTTCAAACATTCAAGTTTACAAGTGTATTGTATATGTAGGGATGAAATGGTGTATGACTAGCAGCCGTGTCGTCATGTCGCACAGTCAGTGGAGAGCAAAAAAAATTCCATACTTTGGTCAAGTCCCTTTCATAAGGTACACCTCTATGTAAATCGTAACCTGTCTTTGCCCTCTGACGAGCAGGAGGCTAGGCACTATGGACTGGGGAATACAAACTTCAGCGTATAGCGAAATACAGTCTATCAATACACAATGCCCACTCTTTTGATCCTGTGACGAGCAAGAACCTTAGCACCATGTGCCTTGAGGAACACAAGCTTTATTCTAGAGTGAAGTACATGATGTCCGCACATGATGCCACAAAACCTCGTAACTAAACTAAAACACTGGGAGAAAAAAAGGCAATGAAAAGAAAATACCCATTTGATTATATTGATTTTCACAAAAATGAAAAGCTCAATTGGTTTGATCTAATCTAAAGAAAACTACATCATTGATCATTGTGCAAATGGAGCAACAACAAGCAAACATACATTGAACAGAGTTTCATCACAATACAAACATAACTATGGAAAGACCTTAGGAAAGGAAAAAAAAGACACACAGAACTAGTGGCAAATTGAAAGTGATTGAGGAAAAAAGATGGAGATAAGCCGGTCCCACTTGCCATTATTTTTAATATAAGGTCTTGTCATGCATGAGTGTACACAATTCAGAAAGAGAGAGAAGACTTACTAATAATAAAGTAGAGAGAGATTGGGAGGTTGCAGGGCCCATTGGTGGTATAATGGATGTAGCCTTCATCCTCTCTGGACCTGTTTCCATCAAATCCAAAATTATATCTGGTACCCCCACTGCCCTTGCACTGCTGCAAACTCCCAATATTATTCCTATTAGAAATGTCAAGTGGCCGCATAGAAATGAAACTAAAACCATGACCCCAACCCTAATATGCTGCTTATGAATCTGCAGAGGGATTTTCTGGGGAAAATGAAAAGTGAGAGAGAAAATAAGGATGATCTTCTGATCATTTATTTCACCCTTTGTTATTAGATTCGCGATCCATATATACATGCCAAGGTAACGACAATTTTAGTACGTTAACGTGTAGTGTCATTTACCAACAAGATTTCTTCGGATATTTCGTCCATTTTCAACAACTAAATGTGAGAAAAGTTAAACGCCTTCGACAACGATACTTCATATCACAAAGGACCACTAATATACTCAAAATCTAAGGTCAATGGCCCAAATTGTCACTTATTTGAGCACACAATTAAGTTCTCGAAGGGGACACTAAACGGTGGTGAGATATTGACTGAACAATAAAGATTATCCAAAAATGCATGAAACTAACAGTAGCTGTGATTAATTACCAAAAAAAAAAAAACAGTAGCTGTGATTGTGTTGCCATCTTTTTTCTCCTTCACAACAAATGTACAAAGGACTTATGCACTATGTGGTCCAAAAAAGCTGGCCACCAGTCTATTTTCATGACAATTCCTTTTTTGAAGGAGAAGTTTAGGGCTTTAAGTAGAAAAGGTAGTAGTAGTTGCATAAGTTTCACTATTAAATAAAAAAATCTCAAGGATTGTCAAGCAATAGGATAGCAAAAAGTAAGGACCATGTGACCTAAGGGCCTGTTTATTAGGGTACAAATATCTAATGCAGGGAACCATTTATCCCTTTTGAGAATGATCAAATTATCGCACCTCCTCTTTTATTCATATCTTATCCCTTTATATATCTCTTTTTCTATTTATAAGAGTGTCATTATTAATTACGAAAATGTCATTATCAATTACAAAAATATATCCATATATTCATATCTATCATATTCTCCTTTCTAAAAAAATACTCAAACAAACTATTTATAACTATTCACCGCCTATAATAATTCTTTTATTCTATTACATTCACCTTCTTACTATATCTACCATATACCTTTTAAAATTTGGACCGCTAACAAACAGGCCGTAAACTCTCAGTTTTTACTTTTACCGTTAGTCAAAAATCTTTGAGATAATTGCTCAGTTGTTAATTTCAAAGCTCCGAAATTAGTTCACGTACAACTAAGCTTAATCGTACGCCGGTTGTGAAAGAAAAGTTTTACCAGTAACAAAAAAGATCATTCATACGAAGAAATAAACCATTTAGAAATGAGTCAAGACCCTCTCATATAAAGATCTCTCATGAGACAAAAAATAAGATCCACCATAGTTCTAATTGATAATCTATGCCCTTAATTTTGTAGTCTTGGTGTATTTGTCATCCATTCAAACAAATTAAATTCATTGGGTATAGGTAAAAACCTAGCCAAATTAATCATATATGTCAAAAGAGAAATAAATGATCAAATTTTGACCGTTAATTTTTCTTGTAGTAAATATGATTCGTTCATATAGATGTCGATGTTCAATCAAGCAAATTTTTTAAGTAAATAATAAACGCATAGAACCTTGCAAAATAAATAACTTAAATCATCAAATCATGATAAATTTATTTTACATCAAATACATGAGAAACCAAATAAAGAATAGTTGAGGGAATCTTGATTCCAAATTTGCTATTAGCAATGAAAGTCACCCTTAATTTTCTATCAAACACTTTTGCAGGTTAAATTGTTCGCACAATTTTACTATCAGTAATGAAAATAAACCTGGTTAAATTATTCGCATAACTTTGCGTAATGAAAATAAACCTGAAAAGCATCTCGATCCACGTACAAATAGTAGTGATGAAATAAAAAAGGCAAATGTACATATGAAAATCTTCAAGCTATTTTTAGAAGTTCTGACAGAGTCCTTAATACACGCAGAATCTTCAGTTAGATTAAGTAATCAAATGATGGTTCTCCACTCCCTACTCCATGTGCGTGTGGTCACGTATAAATATTTCACATACAATTGTTCTTGTGGTGCCCTTTATTTTTTTTCAAGGGTATTTTGTTATATCATTCACTTACTTCATTTTGCAAGTTATTTTTCAATGATATTTTGTCTTGCATTTAAATAAACACTGTCTTCTCGTAGAGTAAAAAATAAATATTAATAAATACAAATAAGAGGAAAAATAATAATTGTAACAAACTTATTTCACAATACATATTCGACCTTTTGTTTTGTCAAAAGCATGTTGGTATTTTCTAGGAGCCAACCCAACACGAACCTGTTGAGACTCTTGTGCAGTAAGAGTAAACTGGGTCAATGTTCGTCTACAAAAAGTGCCCACCTCCAAGTCTGGTTAAGAAATTAATTGCTAAAGCAAAATATCAAACTGCAACCCGAGACTCTCCTATCGCTCTTTTCTCTTATTGCATCAACTAGAATAATGCATCATTTCACCATCCCTACATCCACAGTTTTACTTGCAAGGGAGGTTGACCTGAAATTGTGCCTATGCCAGCTAGTGAAAGTTAAGGACAAAAACAACCTCTCCCACGAAAAGGTGAGACCTTGAATTAAGTGTGGATGGCTAGCTTGTATGATGACAAAATGATCGACGAATCAACTTCCGTTAGTGAAACAAGGCCATTCCCGTTTTATTTTGGCAATGGACATTCTCTCAAATGTGGTATTCGAAGTTATTAATTTGTGAAAAATGTAATCTTTCTAATGCTTAAATAACTTAGGGTCTTGGTAACCACCACTTAACATGCGATGGATAATATGCATAAAATGTCAAACAAATACGAATATCAATGCATATTTTACGAATATCAATGTATATTCATAAATATCAATACACAATTTACGAATATTGAGTATTTTTTATACTTGAGTAATGCTAATACACAGATGTTCCAAAATATATGGACACAAATGTGTCTTACACTGTTAGATGCACGTAGATTTTTTAATAATTTATGAACCTCATTCACATTTAATGATTTCGAACACATCTGCATCTGGATGTGTCCGAACATATTTGTGTTTCTAAACTTTTTATTTATACACTATGCTGTAGTTAGCCATCTCCAATAACTTAATAGGAAATAACACTTTGTCTTGATTTTAATTAGACTTCTCGCTAGTAAATTGCGTAATTAGTCTCCCAAAAAATCAATTGCCAAATATTCAATCGGAAACCCCTTCAAAACAAATGCAATTCAATTGGCAAAAAAATCTCATTTACAAATCCGTCTTTGTTGACACGCTCGAGGATGGCGCGTGGTTTTAGCGGTCCTGGGGAAGCATTTTCTGTGGGTGGTCCTCTAACTTCCCCAACGTACTAGATACCAATCACAAGCTCTCAACCCCCCCGTTACGCCGTCGTCACAATTCTGACATGCCAGACGTAATGGTTCCATCAACCGCCACGTGTCAGTGAAAAGCCCCCCACAAAACCACGTGCCTTGGTCACGAGATGGACCCGAGGCCCACTTTCCATCCTTCTCCACGGGCCGAAATCCCAAACCCCGTCCCCCGACCTCACCGTTTTCCGTTTCCGGACACACCCACGTGGCGGTCATGTTAGTCTGGGCCCCACCCACCATGGGCCTCTGGTTGCGGATACAATTCTGTGGCGCTCTGCCCCATTGCTCCTCTCTCTCATCCCCCCAACCCCTCTCTCTCTCATCTATCCACACACTCTCTCTCTCTCTAATTTATTCCGGCTACTTGTGTCAGATTCCGGTACTCAATGTCAGAACGCTGGTATACTTTTCCCATCTGTATATATACCCCACCCTCCCTCCCTCCTTTTTAGTTTGCAACAACAGAGACGAGAACATATATTTATATTACGAACAGAGGTGTATACACACACACAAATATAGTGAGGGAGATAGCAATTTGGGTTAGAGAGAGTGAGTTACGGGTGTTAGGCATGAAAACACACAAAGTTGCCTAATCCTAACAGTACCACACCTCCTTTTACTTTCCGCAAAGCACATTTGTTAGCTCCCCTTTTCCACCTCTCTCTCTATATCTATCTAGCTATCTTGGTGATGAACAGAGCATTGCCGGAGATGTTACACTGCGTAAACACACCGGGAAATGTCGCCGGGAATTGTACGGACATGAGCGTGCTGGAGAGACAGAGAGCTCGGATCAAGTGGCAGCAACAAGAACAGTTAATTCACCAACAACAGCGTTATTTTGAGGGAAATGATCAGTTTAACGGCTTCTCCATGCCAAATCAGGGACAAGAGTTTCACGATTTGATCAACAGTGAGATGGGTCTTGTAATGAAGGCGGATCCGGGTGTGGATAATGGGTGGCAGCCGGAATTTAGTCAGTTTGGTGGGGAAGGTTCGGGTATTGGTGGGTATGGGTCTGGATTTGAGATGAATTTTGGAATATCAAGGACAGTTAGCTGCCCACTATCTGTGGCCGCAGCAATGGAGGATGTGCCGGTGACTGAAATGAAACAGAGGGAGTCCATTTCGCCGGAGAAGATTAGTTCTACAGTTGGAAGGGAAAGTTTCAAGAAGAGGAAGGCTGACAAGAACCAGAACCTAGAGGTTTGTTTGGTTTTTATAAATTTCGAGCATTTTGATTATTTCTCGGAATCTTATTACATGTTCCATTTTCTGGGCCGCCACGAAGCAGTTGCCTCGGGTTCAGAGGATACTGTAGTGCACCTCATACGTACGATAAAACAATATAGTTTTATTTAAAATTAGCAGGTGTTGCACTATAGTTTCTCTAAACCCGTCATGTTCTCAGTGAGTCAAATGAAAAAATCATCTCCCTTGCATTTGTAGTCTATTACGAATTAAAAACTGAAATAATTTTGTGCCTAGTTTTTTTAATTTTTTTGGCCAAATTAAAGATATAAAACTTTGTTGCTCTGAGTAAAGCTAAAGATAAGAACAAAATGAAGTGAATAAAATAAATTTAGTTATGAAAATCAAAACCATGATCTAAATATAGCCTTGAATACTAACAAATTGAAGAAAGACTACGATCACGACATAATTTGGATTAAGGATACAGTAGTTCGTCAAAACGACGTAGTTTTGTACACATTTAGAAACTTTTTAGAAACTTTCAAATTATACTCTAAACAACTTTAAATAGAGGCACAATAACGTCGTTTTGTCCCGAACCCTCAAAATTTAGGCTTATGAAACTAAGAAAACGTGCAAAGCATAATATATTTGACACATCCAGGCAGTAGCAGAAGAGGAATCTATGGAGAAAAGGAGCAAAGGATGTAATGAAGAGGATGAGTCCAAGATCACAGAGGAATACAGCAACAGCAGCAAGAACACCAACAACAGCAAGAACAACATTAAGAGAGAAACTTCGGCAGATACTTCAAAGGACAATTCAAAGGTTTCCGAGGTTCAAAAGCTCGATTATATCCACGTGCGTGCACGCCGCGGCCAAGCCACTGATAGCCACAGTTTGGCTGAAAGAGTATGTGGGAAATTTTCCTTTTTTCCACCATCCAAGTTATACATATAATCTAGGCCCCTAAAGTTTACTGAATATTTATGCAATGATATTATGCAGGTGAGGAGGGAGAAAATCAGTGAAAGAATGAAGTATTTACAAGATTTAGTACCAGGATGTAACAAGATCACCGGAAAGGCCGGAATGCTTGACGAAATTATCAATTATGTCCAATCCCTTCAAAGACAAGTGGAGGTAGAAATACTTCTCTCACTCAACCAAACAGTTCTTTTCCATTGTTCTGCTTGTTCATGTATAGAGAGAATCTTACCTCTGTTCTTTATATCATTGCCGAAACAGTTCCTGTCCATGAAACTGGCTGCTGTAAATCCGACGCTCGACTTCAACATCGACAGCCTTTTCACAAAAGAGGTAAAGAACCCATCACAAAATAGGAAATACAAATCTAATTATCAACAGTTTTCAACTTCAGTAATTTGACCTATATTGCTTCAACACACCAGGTTTTTCCAGCAAATTTTCCCATTGGGGTTTCTTCAGAAATCAATAATCCTGCTGCCTACCTCCAGTTTAATCAACTGCAACAACTAGTTTCATGCAATGGGTTGGAAATGGGAATCAATGCTCCTGATGTGGAACTTCGAAGAACTATCAGCGCTCCCATATCACTACCCGAAACATTTCTCGACTCATCTTGTTTCGATGTAATTTTCTTCTACTTGTATTTCACTCATCAGGTCTACATGTTATGGACAGTTTTTCTAACCAAAGTTAATTCACATCACAGCAAATGCAACCCTCATCAGCTTGGGATGGGAATTTACAAAACCTTTACGGTATCGAGTTTCTCCAAGGAAGATCAACATCATATCCAGCCCAGCAATTTACAGGTAGTTTGAACTAAAAAAATCTGGTCATATGTCAATTTTCATCTCCTGTTTTAGATAATTTTAGAGGACACATGGACACCCTAATATGCACAACACACAATAGGGATCGTTTTGGCACCCAAAATGCATCCAACCTTCGGACGCCTGCATCCGGATGCGCACCAAAATGACGTCATTTCGGTGTGCTGCACAACAGGTCCCCTGTCCAATTTTAGAGGAAGAAGGTTCAAAATGAAAGTAAAGTGGGAATTTCTACAGAGAACCCCACAAATGGTAGTGGTTTTATCAGAAATAAACGGGTCACCTTTGGGTAATAGGCAAGAAATTTCGTTATTAGGTATCTTTCTTTTTCTGTCGTCCACCTAAAATGACTAAATATCCCTTGGACCATCCCTTGGACCTTTCAATGACTATAACTACCAAAACCATTCTTCCAACAAGAAAAAGCTACCAAAGGAGTGGTGCACTTTTGCTAGATGGACCCAACTGAAAAGTGGACACTCATTATCAAGAAAATGGTATATGTCCCCTCACGGGCGGGATTCGATCGTGGTCGATAGTACGGTTGAAAAGACCAGCGAGCGAGATGGTACTAAATAGTAGTCCATGTCTCTCAGTCCATGTCTCTCACACAATATATCAAATTCCAAAACCCACAAAATCAGATGATTGTTAACATTTGATCACACTGGTTAGAAATCCAGATATAAGAAGTCACAACCATTGGATACTGATCATATGCATCTCATGCTTTCTACATCATATATGTAATGCAATCAGATACATCTTCTCAACTAAGAAACCAATATTCATTTGTTTGCAGGTTCAAATGAAGCAAGCAATCTGAAGATGGAGATGTGAACCAAATCAGAATATCATTCATATGATTTATTGGATGATTGTAATCCAATGCCTTTTTTCTCATTCTTTTGTTTTTCCTATTGCCAGTATATAACGTGTATAGTTGTATGTATACTAGCATTAGTAGGCTTTATCCGTAACTATTATAACGAGAAGATACCTATGAACCTCACCCTTCTCCAGTGTGTACATGACTGGCAAAATAATCCTCAACTGTGTTATGAACAAAGGTATTGAACTTACTTATCAGTCTAAGACTCTAATTACAAGATTACAAGACAAGACTAACTCCATACATGGGAACTGGAAGAAAAACCAAACAAAAAAATTGTGATTATGGAAAATAAATAACCGTAAGGCGAAGCATCAAGTGGCACAAGTTGTCTTTATGAAGCATGAAAAGTTGAGAATGCTTAGTGACGCTTTTAGAACGTAAGGAGACATGTTGATTATGATGCTGACAATTAGAAAGCGGAAGAATAAGGGGAATAAAAATGTCGAATCTTTCTCTCACGAAGACCAAATACATCCAATTCCGAAACCCTAAACCGCTAGGACGCTTCCTGTGTACTTACAGCATCTCCATTTGAGATGTTAAATTTGTTTGTTAAGAAAGAGGTAACAGTGGACACAATTTTGTGTGCCAAATATTTCTTAGTGTTGGAAAGGATGCTCCTTTTGAGATGTTAATGTGTATGGTCCCCCAGTCTCCATCTTACGCTCTCCCTCCTCCCCTTCCTTTGTCTCTCTCCTCCCACACACTTCACTAACACACTAGCTGCATTTAACGGACTTTGTAACACACCAATCAACACCACGACATGGAAAATAAAATACACTCCCTAACACATCGCTTAGACATTCGTAACACATCCAATGATGATGCTCTTACAGTATAGAACTGGCTAACAGTTAAATGCATCACCACAAATCAGTTTGTCATCGTGACACTTGAGTATTATTCAGAATTTTATCAGTTTGTCTTTCTGGTTTTTCTAGTCTCAAGCTATGCTTATCAGAAGAGTTATGGCACAAATAAATCATAAGATAAGTCGTGTTGAGGAATCAATCAAGAAAGACGAGAGCAGTCTTTGGGGTAATAAAACTTGGCTAATGACTTTAATAAGTTGATGGTAGGTTTGGTCGTGATAATCCTGGGCCTTTAACAGCATACTGCTCATAATCGTGACAGCTTGATAAAAAGACCTACTACTAACAACGTTTCACATTTGTTTGTGTTGACGGGGTAGATGTAGAGGGAATATCAACGGCAGTGACTGACTCCTTTGGGTTGCTTAGGTCTACCATTATGGCCAATACAAGGGCTGGCAAAGACGAATTGATTCGAACAAGGTGAAGGACTGCTAATCTCCGTCTAAGCCCGGCTGGTATCTTTTGCTTCTATTTTCTTTTGGTGATTTAGAAAATCTTGATCTTGGGATCCTGTCCCTTGGACGATTTTAGTAAAGTAAATCGTCTCTTGAATCGACAAATAGAACTACTTTCCATTATGCCAATCAAATACATTGTAAAAATTTGAATGGCATAGGTAAAAGGGAACGAGGAGGCAAGCCCCCCCATCTTCCGCATATCTTGCTCATCCGACATGGCATGAATCATCGAACCTGCACTCAGGAATAGTAATGCTTTGAAAAAGGCGTGATTCATTCATAGGCAGTGGCTTGGTTAAGGGAACTCACCGGAGCCGTAGCAAAAGCGAGTCTTCATAGGGCAACTGTCACTGCTTATATACCTGGTATTGGCCTAAAATCAGATTAGGAAAGAAGTGAAGTGAGCTTGGATAACAGATCAGCTGCTAATCAAAGCCACCTTCATCACCTAGCAATCATCGAAAGAACCTCAACTATCAAACCCTTCTTGCTGGCTAATTAGATATCTTTCGTTCTATCATGTCTTAATGCTAAAGGAAGGATCTTTTCAGTGTTGGGTTGCAGCTATGGATGGGGGGAGTCCCCACCAAAGGAGCCTTACTTTTCCTTCACTTTCAAGCCCTTACTAATGGTGAGAGGGGTAGGGTCCTGTCTCATCTACAGGCAAGATCTCTGTAATTCTCTCTGCCTCAAAAGTGGATGGGAGAGGAGGTGTTGCCTTTTCCCTTTCTTAGGGCCCACTTCCTCTGGCATGGAATTGTCCTTCCTCACTTTTTTACATAGTCTAAAACCCAAAAGATTCCCTGGGCTATGTGGTGAATGGCTGTACAGAGCTCTTGAGCTGATATTTATTGGGAGCAAATGTTATCTCACCCCCTCGAGTACATCCCTTTCCTTAGCACTCAAGTTTCTGTCTTTTACTTGAAAGGAGAATCCTCGTGAATTTCTCTGCACAACCTAAAGAATCAAGTTCCTTTGTATGCCAGAACAAAAAACAGAAATGTACTGTAGTGTAACTGAACTATGTGGTGAATGGCTGTACAGAGCTCTTGAGCTGATATTTACTGGGAGCAAATGTTATATCACCCCCTCGAGTAAATCCCTTTCCTTAGCACTCAAGTTTCTGTCTTTTACTTGGAAGGAGAATCCTCGTGAATTTCTCTGCACAACCTAAAGAATCAAGTTCCTCTGTATGCCAGAACAAAAAACAGAAATGTACTGTAGTGTAACTGAATAGTTCTTCAGATATATTCTTGTAATAACCAACACCACGAACTTCCCCACCCCCATCCAAAATGGACAACTTCAGGCCAGAGCAAACCCAACAAGCTTTCTGGCCTTATACAAAGGCCCAAGCCTTTGCCGCCTGTTCTCACCCACTCGAGGGCACAACATGCTTGACTAAAGTGAAGGACAAAAACAAGGAAATGTAATTATAATACACACCACTACATGATATATGCAGAATGTAGCTATCATTAGCAGTTTCCATTAGGAGCAAAATTGTGCAGAAAGCTTCTACATATAGCTACTTTAAGAGGGTCTGTTTTAAAGATTGAAAACGTTGAACCAGAGCACAAATTCTCAGTTAGTGGATATCTTTACTAGTTCCAATTATTCTCACTTGATTTTCTGTTTTCTCGGTATTTTTAGCATGACTCCTACAAATCCAGAGGCGTAGATATGCACCTACTGCAGAAACCACATTGCAATTTCCTCTGGAATTGCACTTACTATGCTCTATAGGAACATCTGTTTTGCAGAAAGCCAGATATTGGATATTTTGGAGTTCTGAGTTGAGGATTTTATGGAACCTTATAGGTGAAGATGAAGGACCACAACATGTTTTATTTCACGCTGATTTGACTTGTGTTGAAATTGAGAAGAGGAAATGACAGTTACACTCCTTAACCTCCAAGTTTTATAGACGAGGCCTATTGACAAGGAGTGAATAACTCAAACTTACACATTTGTCACTTGTGAATTTTTTAGATTTCTGACATCTGATATACAGCCACGCACCGAGTTCCACTTAAATGCAATCCAAACAATAACAACAATGGTGCAAGAGTTCATGAGTTGAAAAACTAATACCTACAGGATTAACATGATTCAGAAGCAAACATGTCTTCATTACACCAGTTTCTATTTCACTTACAATGAAACAAGGTTTCACTTAGTTGTGGAATCTGTTTCTCATCTTTCATCAACTCAACTAAACCACGGATTCCTCTCCAGCATCTGCCAGTTGCGTATAACAATAATATTCAGAATTCTGGAGCTGTAGGAGATCATTAAAAAGAAACCAAAGAATTCATGTGGTTACGACAAAATACCTTTTCCTGGAACAATAATTATGGGCGCTATTTTACAGTTGTGGAAGCAATACTCACTCACACTTCCCTGCAGTACACTGAAAAGAAACACACCATTGAGATGACATTCACCTACACTAGTACACACATATATATACCCCCAGAGAGAGAGAGAGAGACCTTTTGATTAAGCTTCGACCTCTGGTACCCATGACAACAGCGGCTGGTTTTAACCTTTCTGCTTCCTTGCAAATTGCCTTTCCTGCATCTCCTTCAACTATGCGAGCCAATGTCTTCACCTATCGTAATATAACCACAATTTAGTTATTAAAGCCAGGATTAACTTATCAAATTGTTTTATAAACAACAAAGTTTTACTTGCTTGGGATATTGCATCACTTGATAAGGATGATGCAGTCAGTTCTACAGAGGTTTCGTTTAGGTATCTGCCGTATCCCATGTAACTCATGGAGAAGATCAACGACAAAATGCTTGCATTTCTGATAGTTGGATTAGCTATTTTACCATAATTCTTTCACCATGGCACCTGTTTTGCCATTGTTTACAACTCTAAAGCATATCTACGTTCACTTTTTCCGTGCTAAACTCAACCGGTAACCATAACATCTCTCATCTTTCAGAGATTAGCTCTCTTTGTAGTTGTTCTGGTCCAGTGAAGGACTTTGGACCATGAAGTAGGGTTTGTATATCGATAGCACTTGATACTCGGTTCTTATATATTTGTTAACTAGTAGGTAAACCAATAGAACTTGCACAAGCCCATAGTCACAATGAAATGTTTCACATCACATGACTTGTGTAGTTATATCATTATACAGCTCGGTATGACAAAGATTGAGTTGTCTAACAAGTTTAATGCAACCAATGAAGTTTTGCCATTACAACATAATGAAAGAACAAAATCTGGGTAAATACCAAACGCTGGGATTCTCACCCAGAGGGCGCATTAAACTTAAGAATCGGAAAAAGGGAAATATTTTGCTACACGTGATTGGCCACAAGCCGGTGGTTATGTTAGGAGCTTCAAAATAAGAGATTTGTTCATTTCTATATTTTTTATCTCGTGTGAGAAATACTATCCCACCCAACCAAGAACAAAATATAGCTAATTCTGGGTAATACCTGTTGTGTCGGCAAGGACTTTAGCAATGTGATCTCAAGGAAAGCATTTAGTATATTAGGCAGTGCACTACCGCACTCACCCCAAATAGGACAAATAGTAAAAATCAGACCTATATATGCATATAAAAACTCACACACGTAAATTTGCACAAATGAAGTAAACACGGTTTTCTAAAAAACCAAGGAAAAACTCAAATCCAGCATTGCCGAAACGAAACAAAATTTCCACTATGGAAAAGAGTTAACTCTTGTAATTATGCCAAGGACACTTCTCTCTCATAAACAACTGCATTCGTTTTGGCCCGCACAAATTCATCCCTAGACTGCACTCTTCTTTAACTCAGGATTTGTCTATAATAACTAGTCTCTATCTGTTCATTCATTTAATGACTTAGCATCCATGACCATGAGCAAGTTCTTGCTTCCGCTTACACAAACCCAAATTCATACTCTCATAACAATTAACATCATTTGAATTCAGAAGCAGCTGGAAGCAGCTGGCAGGTAATAGTCTCAGAAATCAGAACTAAATCAAGCGTATTGCAATGAGTCTCACCAATGGAATCGTGAATAAAATTAACATCAATTCTGAAAGTTTCGTGATGCACGAAAGTTATAGAAATCAAAGATACATAGATGATTTCCACGACTACATTTCTGATTAATTTCCCTAACATTCTTCAATGAAAGAAAAGGCAAATGTGGAAACTGAATGGAAAAAGAAAAATCTAAGAAGAAAGGACACAACATACCATAGCGACCTGAAAAGCCTCCACCGCAAGCCTCTCCATAAGGCCCTGCGTAGCCTCGTACACAATGTTGTTCTTCAAACCTAATTTTAAACGCAGTTTATAGATTAACAAACGAGATTGAAACAGAGAACAATTATAGATGTATACATGCGCAACGATAGTTGAAGGGGCCATGAGGTTACTGGAGACGGCGTGGACGAGATGAATGGTGTCGGCGAGCCTAGCGAGGTGGGCGAGGGCCCAATCGAAGGCGTGCTTGCTGTTGGGGCCATGATCCACAGCTATGAGGATATCACGGCCGCGGCGCCTCTCTCCAGTCTCTCTCTCAAGCTCCGGCTCCGGCTCCGTCGCCACCGGCATCAGCGACGGCAGCATCACTTCTGTCCAGGTACACTCCTCTTCCTCCGGTACAGTTTCCATCTCTCTCTCTCTCTCTCTCGCTCTCTCTGTGATCAGCCAATGATTTTGCGTGTTGGAGTTGTGTATGGCACCGCAGATGTCCCCGCTAGCTTTTTCTTTTTCTTTTTCGAAACAGTATTTCAGTGCCGAACACGTAAGCGCGAATTTGGATTTTTTGGGTGAGACGGCTAGTCACAGTGTACCCCGAGGACTGCACGGGCTCGGATATTTCATTCTGCTCCCGTGCAGTTCTCGTGTCGTTTCTGATCACGTTTTGAGTTTATTTTCACAATTTTAAAAAAAAAGTTGAGTTTATTTAGGGTGTGTTCGGTTATGAGTTTGAGAGACTTTCTCTCAAACAAGTTTCTGGAACAGTTTCAGAAACAGTTTCTGGAACATTCTCCCAGACAACTTTTTCTCTCTATAAAAGAAAAAGTTTCAGAAACAGTTTCTGAAACAGTTTCTGAGACACTTATAACCAAACAACGTCTCAGAGACATGTTTCTAAAACTATTTCAGAAACACCCTAAAACGAACACACCCTTAGTAATATTTGATTTGTAATACATCTATATTAAAAAAATTAAAAATCCTCAAGTTATGCGGTTTGTCCAATTTCTTTTTTCAAAACAAATGTGTTGCCATAAGATAATAAGAGATACTCAATCAACTTGACTTTTAAAAATTTATTCATGAGCTCTACAATATAAACGTGTTTGATTAACAAAATTAACTCAAAACAATATCAGAAATGGTTGAACTGCTCCAAGTGCAATTTTTACCCAAACGAGATAATAAATGGTCCTACTTTTGAACTCGAGGGTCTAGTTCCAACATGTATGGTTTCCTTTCCCGATTTTCTTTATGACAGTAATCCTTTATTTTTTAGAATTCGTTGATAACATCAAGCACGTTAAAAATTATATTGATTGATATTGGTTGACAGGCTTTCAAAGTGCATTAATCTTGAGATAAATAGATTTTGATTTAATATTTCAATCTCTTAATTTTTTTCAAGATAAATGCATAACGAAAGCATATCAATCAATTTTAATTTTAAATATGATTGATATTCTCGATGAAGGTAGGCTCGTTTTTAATGGTCGAGGACCCTTAAAAATCAAAATAAAGTTATGATAAAAAAAAATTAATAGCACTTTAAAAAATTCAAACCTAAGGTTAAAAACAAATTTCTAAATCCTATAGGTGATGATTGTCTCAAGTGGGTTGTTGGTTGGGCTTGAATCATGATCCTCTATTTCCTGGATGTTGCCTTGATGGCCTAGCATTCTTTGTTTCTGATATACCCACAAAAAACGATGGTAAGCTTTAGCACCTTGATTTTCAAGAGTGCTGTAGTGGCACGCAGTGCCGGCATCTTGTACCCGTGACTAAGTAGCGAGTAGGGCACGCTGCAAATTTCTAAATTGATTTGCAAATTTTTTTTATTACATGATTTGCAGATATTTGATTGGTAATATATTTATATTAAAAAAATTGAGCTCCTCAAGTTATATTTCAATTTGTCCAACTCAATTTTTCAAAACAAATGAGTTGTAATAAGATATTTACAAATATCTGATTAATTTAATTTTTACATATTTATTATACTCGACGAGTTTTATAATGTAAACAAGTTGGATTGTCAAAATAGAATTAAAATGAGATCATCTTTTTTAAATTTTCCTTAACCACAATCATTCATTCTTTAGAATCTGTTAAGAACGTCAAGCACTTTAAAAATCATATTTATCAACATCAATTGATATGCTTTTAAAGAGCATTTGTTTTTAGAGAGGAAAAAATTTTGAACCTTTGATTTTAAATTCAAAAATATTTTCGAAAAAACTTTTCTAGAATTATAACAGTCACTTTAGACAAATGAATTCTTAGTATGTCAATCTCTTTGTTTTTTTCAAAATAAATATATTACTAACGCATATCAATCGGTTTTAAATTTTTTATATGATTGATATTCAACCCAATATAGGCTTGACTTGGATCTTCCGTGCCAACAACAAACCTTGAGAGGATCTTGCTTTTTTTTTCTTAGTATCTAATTAAGAATTTTGAGCTAATCTAAACAATTATTAATTAATTTTTGAGAATTAATTTTATTAATTATTTGCTAAAGACCCATTCAAGTCGAAATGAAAGTTCGGTCCAAGAAAATGATAGCACTTTGAAAAATTCAAGCATAAGAAAATTAAATTTCCTGATGAGAAAGGAAAATATTAAGTGAAATTGGATTTGGCTTACTTTTTTTGGATAGGGCAATTTGGTGCTGGTCGCCAGGTTGGGCAATTTTCCCTCGGCTCGGGAGGTTCTAGTTGGTTGGAAGAGCGAATTAGCAATCAGTCCACGATCCAAATCGGACTCATCAGAGTTTTAGTGCTCAAAATTTGAATTTTCTTCTAAATATTTTTCTCCAATAAGTACTTTAATCACGAAACCAATCCGATATATATATATATAAGTACTTTAATCACGAAGCCAATCCGATATATATATATATATATATATATATATATAAGTAATTTAATCACGAAGCCAATCCGATATATATATATATATATATATATATATATATAAGTAATTTAATCACGAAGCCAATCCGATATATATATATATTGACGAGGGTAAAATGTAATTGAGAAAATACATTTAGACCCCCCGAGTAAATTCGGAGTTCGGCCGAGACCGAATAGCATACCCGGAAGCACGTGCTGATCACGTGAGATAACGGCCGACACGAGAAGTGCCGACTCTACCCAAATCAGGATAAAAGAACCAGGTGTTGAGGTGCCGACCTGGGAAAGGCGGAACGACGACCCGCCGAACTGAGAAAGTCGGTCAGGATTACGGGCAGCCCGTGGGAAGTGACAGATAACCGCTCTTCTGAAAAGGGTATGGAGCCCCGGATATGATGGGACAAGACAAGACTCTGTCAGGAGGGACATGGACGTGAAATCCATGTCCAATCAGAAGACACTTCGGTGGAAAAGAAGGTTCCAAGAGAATTAGAGCAGAATGGAAAGTCTATAAATAGAGCTGGAGATGAACAAAAAAGGTACGCCTGAATATACTGTTTTGGCTTGCTAATAGAGAATATTAGCCTGAGCTAGCATTTTCCCTGTGAGATTGTGCCTGACTTAATCATCGGAGTGTTCTCCTGCCACAGCGGCAGAGGACTCTTTGACAGGTTATTCTTTTGCAGATCACAGGTACACATATTGAGAGAAGCACCATTTCGGCTGGATAGTGAGTCTCTAGCTTTCCGTCCCGATTTTCAAAATCAACCCACTCACAATTGGCGCCGTCTGTGGGAAAGTTAAAGATTCATGGCTGAAACACCTAGGAGAGATCAGGGAAGGGAGAGGGATAACAGGGAAAGGTCAAGATCCCCCCCTCCGGTTCCACATAAATCGAAGGGTCCTAGGAGAGAGATCCCCAAGGTTCCCCCACCAAGGATAGTAGGAGAACAGCCCGGGGAACAGACGATGCCTCCTACCGATCTGCCAGCTGCCAACACATTGGGAGCTCCAGCGCTACCCACACCGATGAATCTGGAGCAACGTACAGATCGTCCGCGAGAAGCGGAACGATCGAGAAATAGGGACAGGTCCCTAACTCAATCCCGAAATGAGGGAGGGAGAGAATCCCGAACTCATGAAGGGTCTCGACGACACGAGGAATACAACGACGCCGATCGGATCCGGAAGAGGGATCGGGAAATAGACGACATGAGGCGTTACATCCGACGTATGGAGAGGGAGAACCAAACTCTCCGTAAACGCAAAGATCCAGTCTACCATTCAATGTCCGGACGTGACGAACGATCTGAGACTGGACCATCTCGGCAAGATAGCCGACACGAGCCCAGTAAAAGGCCCCGAGGAGGGGAAAGGCAGATGGGGGCATCGTCTAAGCGAGCCGGACCACCCCAGGCTCGGCCAATTCCGGACATGAGGGAATGGTTAAATCAGCGGGCGGAGTCAGCCCCAGACGTCCAGCCGAAGCTCCCGCAACAGCCTTTGCCGCCGGTAGCTCCACCGACCGACATGAGGGCTTGGCTAAACCAACAATTGGGACTCAACCGCCCAGAGGACGATCAAAACCACAAGGAGTTGCAGCAACTGGCAGTGTCGCCGTTGTCGGTCCAGATAGAGACGGAGGACTTACCCAGAAAGTTTGTCCCTCCGAAGTTCACAATCTATAACGGACGAACGGATCCGATGACTCACGTCAAAGGATTCGTGAACTCCATGATGATCTACGTGGGCCAGGACAGCCTGTACTGCAAGGTGTTCTCCCTGAGCTTGGGAGAGATAGCCTTGAATTGGTTTCAGGCTTTGCCGCCGAGGTCAATTACAAGCTGGAGGCAGCTGGCGGACCAGTTCCTCAAAAGATTTGTGGCTAACCGAGCACAGAAGAAATACGTGAACACACTTCTGGCCTTGAGAAAAGGACCAGAAGAGGACCTCAGACAGTACGCCAGCAAGTACTGGGCCACCTACAATGAGATCGGGGACTGCACAGAAGCCTACGCCGTGGAGTCTTTCAGGCTTGGGCTATCATACCGAGATCGGCTCAGAGAGTCTCTCACCATTGATCCCCCAAGCACCATTGCCGACTTAATGAACAGAGTCGAGAAGTACGCCAAGTTTGAAGACGAGATCCGCCGAGACAAAGATCGGCCAGCAGCAAAGGCGCGCGGGAATGCGGTGATGGTGCCCGAGGCCAAGAGGCCCAGGGTTGAGGTGGCCGAAGTTACACAGGCACCAAGGGAGAGAAGACCGCTTGGGGCTCAGGCGTATAAAGCTATACGTACGGTTTTCAACACCCCGATCTTTCGGATGATCTACCCCCTGAAGAACGAGCCTTTCTGGAAATGGCCAGCGGGAACAGGAGAGCTGGTGAAGCGTGACCCGAGCAAAGATTGGTGCAGCTATCACCGGAGAAACGGCCATATGACGGAAAGGTGCAAGGCGCTTAAACAATTCCTAGAGGAATTAGTTGAAGCCGGGCATCTTCGACGTTATGTAGCCGAACAAAGGCAACAAGTGGTTCAGCCAGAGCCAATGGAAGCTGAATCCTCGGAGGAAGAGGTGATGGTAACTGGGACCGTGCATGTCATACACGCGGCAACCCCAGTTCTAGATGAAAGAGAAGCTCGGCTCCAGCGCCGCCGAGACGGACACGAGCACCACGTACAACATCTCGGGCAAAAAAGAAAAGAGCCCGAGACGCAGAAGGAAACAGTCATTTCCTTCTCCGAGAAGGATTTGGAGGGGGTAACACGTCCCCATAACGATGCTCTGGTAATAACGCTGCTCCTCGGCACCATCAACACGGAGAGAATCCTGGTTGACCAGGGCAGCTCGACGGAGATCCTGTACTATGATGCCTTCAAGAAACTCCGGCTGGACAAGGCGGACTTGAAGAAGGCCGACATACCACTCATCGGTTTCAGTGCCGAAGCGGTCTGGCCCTTGGGATCCATCACCATCCCAGTCCGAGCAGGGAAAATAACTTTGGATGTGGATTTCCTGGTGGTGGATGTACCATCTGCTTACAACGCCATCGTGGGGAGAACTTGGCTCCATAGGTTGGGGGCAATTCCTTCTACCTACCATCAGATGTTGAAGTTCCCGGGAAAGAAGGGGATCGAATGTGTTCGGGGTAACCAGACGACAGCGAGAAGCTGTTATGTCACCTCCATCAAACACAAACCTAAGGCCGAACATGTGAAATCCATTGAAGTCCCAGATCGGCCGACGATAGAGGATATCGGGCGTAACCCAGCCGATCGCGTTGTGGAGGAACTCAAGCAGGTACCGGCTCACGAGACGGATCCGGAGCGGTATTTTCTGATCGGGGCAGAACTGTCAAAGCAGGATGAGGAGGCCCTGGTCGCATTCCTCAAAGAGCATATAGATGTATTCGCTTGGACACCACAGGAGATGCCTGGGGTAAGCCCGGATATCATATGCCATCACCTGAACGTGGATCCTGCCCACAAACCGGTGATGCAAAAAAGAAGGAGGCCGGCAATCCAACATGTGGATGCCGTAATAGAGGAAGTAGATCGGTTGCTGGAGGCAGACGCCATCAGAGAGGTGCAGTACCCCGAGTGGTTATCCAACACCGTGGTGGTCAAGAAAAAGAATGGCAAGTGGAGGGTATGTGTAGACTTCACCAGCCTCAACAAAGCTTGTCCCAAAGATAGCTTTCCACTGCCCAAGATAGATCAATTGGTGGATGCCACGGCTGGGTATCGGCGCATGAGTTTCCTGGATGCGTATCGGGGGTATCATCAGATAGCCATGTACGCGCCAGATCAAGAGAAGACGTCCTTCATTACTCCTCGCGGACTCTTTTGCTATAAGGTGATGCCATTCGGCTTGAGAAATGCAGGGGCAACTTATCAGCGGTTGGCGACTCTCATGTTCAAAGAGCTGCTTGGGAGGAGCATGGAGGTCTACATCGACGATATGGTCATCAAGTCAGAAGAGGCCGAGTTCCACATAGATGATCTCGGCAAAACTTTCCAGGTGTTGAGGAAATACCAACTCAAGCTGAACGCATCGAAATGCGCTTTCGGGGTCAGCTCAGGGAAATTCTTGGGGCATCTGGTTACACGCAGAGGGATAGAGGCCAATCCCGATCAGATCGTCGCCTTGCAAAATTTACAAAGCCCCCGAACTGTGAAGGAAGTACAAAAGCTAACCGGAATGGTGGCAGCCCTTAACCGGTTCATCAGCCGATCATCCGATCGATGTCGGCCATTCTTTCAGCTGTTGAGAAAACGGTCCAAGTATGCGTGGGGGGGGGAATGCGAAAGAGCTTTCCAAGAACTGAAGAGCTACTTGGCGAACCCCCCGCTGATCATGACTCCTGAGAAGGGAGATGTATTGACACTCTATCTGGCCGTATCCGAGCATGCGGTCAGTGCGGTATTGTTGAGAAACAAGGATGGTGAGCAGACACCAGTCTATTATGTGAGTAAGACACTTCTGGATTCGGAGACTAGATATCTCCCCCTCGAGAAGCTGATCCTGTCCCTCATGGTGGCATCCAGAAAATTGCAGCACTATTTCCTGGCCCATACGATAGAAGTGCCGACCAAACACCCCATCAGTACTGTCTTGAGAAGAGCGGAACTGTCGGGAAGGGTAGCAGCTTGGTCTGTGGAACTTGGGGAATACGACATCAGATTCCTCCCGAGGACGGCAATAAAAGGACAGGTCTTGGCAGATTTTGTTGCGGAATTCTCCCACGAGCCAGTAGAGAACGTCGCTTCAATCTCAGAGGAGGATGCGCCCGAACAGGGGGAAATAGTTCCCGACCAGACACCGTACTGGAAACTGTTTGTTGATGGGTCATCTTGTTCGAGGGGGTCTGGAGTCGGCATCGTGATAGAAGAGCCAGGTGGGTGCTATTTTGAGCAATCCTTCCGGTTGAACTTCAGCGCTTCCAACAATGTTGCTGAATACGAGGCGCTGATACTCGGACTCAAATGCGCACGAAATCTGGGGGCGGAACATGTGGAGATCTTTTGCGACTCACAATTGGTCCTCAACCAGCTTAGTGGAGAATATGCCACCCGGGACGAGAGGATGACTGCCTATGCAGAAAGGGCCAAAGCAGAGTTGTCAAAATTCAAAAGAACAATGATGACGCATATCAGCTCAAGACAGAACGACCACGCTGATGCCTTGGCATGTCTGGCTTCGGCAATACCCAGAGACAAGCTCAGAACCATATATGTGGACTCCATCGAGAATCCGAGCATCGACATCCCAATTGCTGAGAAGGCTTTGGAAATCGATCTCGGCCCGAGCTGGATGGATCCCATTATCGCCTACCTCACTGGGGGAACTGTCCCCGAAGAAAAGAGAGAAGCCCACAAGCTGCGGATCAAAGCAACGCGCTTCTGGCTATCACCAAAGCAAGAACTTTACCGTAAGTCCTACACTGGCCCCTATTTAAAATGCGTACATCCTACTTTAGTTCGGAAATTCTTGTATGAAATCCATGAGGGGATATGTGGGAGTCACGCTGGGGGCAGGTCCATAGCCCATCGTGCCATATCTCAAGGGTATTGGTGGCCATATATGCAAGAGGACGCAAAGAAGTATGTCCAGATTTGCGAAAAGTGTCAGAAGTTCGCCCCGATCACACATCTGCCTGCAGCCGATCTGTCGCCGCTTACTAGTCCATGGCCTTTTGCACAGTGGGGGATGGATATCGTCGGCCCACTTCCTAAAGCAACTGGGGAAAGGAAGTACCTGTTGGTTGCCACGGATTATTTTACCAAATGGATAGAAGCCGAACCACTGGCTAAAATCACCGAGAAGAACGTCGAGCGATTCGTATGGCAGAACATCATCACCAGATTCGGCATCCCATACGCCATCGTCTCGGACAACGGGACCCAGTTCCAGGATAAGTTCAAGGCTTTCTGCTCACAGTACAAAATCAAGAACTACTACGCCTCCGTGGCGTACCCTCAATGCAACGGGCAGGCAGAAGCTTCAAACAAGACGATATTGGGAGGAATGAAGAAACGGTTAGAGAAAGCCAAGGGCAAGTGGGTGGAAGAGTTGCCACTCGTCTTATGGGCGTACAGGACCACTCCTCGCCGATCTACGGGAGTAACCCCATATTCACTTGCTTATGGCACAGAGGCTGTCATTCCACTTGAAGTCGGCATCCCGACTCTCCGAACTGAAATGATGGAGCAAGGTGGCAATGATCAAGCATTGGCAACAGAGCTCGATTTTGCCGAAGAGAAACGGGAACGAGCCATGATCAGACTCGCTGCCTATCAATCAACTCTGTCTAGAACCTATAACAAGAAAGTCCATCAGAGGGAATTCAATCTCGGCGACCTAGTCCTGCGCAAGGTCATGGGGAACACGAAAGATCCAACTGATGGCAAGCTCGGGGCTAATTGGGAAGGTCCATACAGAGTAATAGGCCGACTCGGGAAGGGCGCCTACAAGCTGCAAGATCTGGATGATAAAGAAATACCAAGGACTTGGAATGTCTCCAACCTTAAGAAGTTTTATCAATAATTTCTTTATTCCAGTACTCATGTCTATTTCTCAATGAATGAAAGTTCCAGTTTCAATGGTTCGACTAGACATTCCGAAAATTTGTCAATCACGTCACTACTGGATTATAATGTTCAACACTTGAGAAAAGTTTGAACTCCTGGACACACTCGAGAAGAGTATAGGTTGAACAGCCGAACATACTTGAGAAAGGTTTGTTCGGCTCAAAACCTGAGAATTGTTGGAATATCCGAACATGTTTGAGAAAAATATGTTTGGACTTAGAGTACAAGTTAGACAGCCGAATAGATTTGAGAAAAGTTTGTTCGGCTCAATACTTGAAGATATTTAATACTTGAGAAAAGTTTAGTGCGTTAAGAGAAATGTTCACATCAAGACAAAGAGTTGCCGACGAAAGATTCAACTTGTATTCATTTATGTGTGAAGTACAAAAGCAAAAGAGCAGAAATGAATACAAAAGACTTGTGGCTACAAGGGAAAAACGACAGAATTACAAGAAGAAGAACACAGTCAACCGGGACACGACCCTTCCCAGACGTCCTTCAGGCGATGTCGGCGACGTCTTCCAGGATCTGGCCCTCTTCTGCAAAATTGTCTTCCGGGACTCGACCCTTCCCAGACGCAGAGCCTGCCCCGATGCCGGCTTCATCATAGTCTTCAACGGTCAGCTCGGCCTCGGGAATAGGTTCCTCCTCCTCGCCAAGATCAGAAGAGTGGGGAATCTCCTTGAACAGGGTCGAGTCGGCAGGAACGTTGCAGGCCTTCAGAGCAGCCTTCCAGCCAAGGGCCAAGAACTCCTCCTGCATCTCGGGAATCTGGTTATTGAGGAAGTCCTCGGCGGCTTCGTCCATGCCGAGCTTGCGGGCCTTGTTCTTCTCCTCGGCCATCTCCTCGGCATGCTTGGCCTTCAGCGCAACCAGCTCCGCCGCCAGCTCGGCTGTTCTTTTCTTCTCCTCAACCAGGAGATGGTCGAGGGATTCGGCTCTCCTGGCTACCTCGTGAGCCTTCTTCTTGTAGCCCTCAGCCTCATCATGAGCGATGGAGAACTTCAACTTGAATTCTCTCACCTCGGCTTCGGCTCTATTTAGTTTTTCCGCCCGATCCTGGCTCTGCCCAATGCAGAGCATGGCCTTCTGGATCGCCTACAGCATCAAAAGAAGAGTTAAGACAAACCCAGTTCAAGTATACAGAGGGTGTTACCAAAGTAAGAAACTTACAAACATGTTGTGAGCAATAGTTGTCCGAAGCATCACATGGTCTTCGGAGTCGTCATAGGGCGCAAGGTCCCTCGGCAGCATCACGGCCTCAGCCAGAGCCGTGGCAGTCCCCAGATCCATGACCGAGTCAGCGGTAGTGATCGGGGTCACTCCATTTATCAGCAGCTGCGGAGCCCAGATCTCGGCCTTTCTTGAGACCTTTGACTTGCCTTTCCCCTTGGAGGGGCCGACCTCATGAGCCTTCACCAGCCGCCGTTTTTTGTAAACGGCTTGATCCTCCTCGGCAGCAGCAGGGGTAGGGTTCGGCAGATTCCCCCCCTCTTCTGGCTTCCTTTTAACCAGAACGACTCCGGAAGGCTTCTTCGCCTCGGCTGGAGTCGACTTCTTCTTGGCCTCGGCAGCCTCCTTGGCCCGTTGCCTCATCATGTCCTTCAAGCTCGGCATACTTGGATTTGCAGACATGATATCGGCGTCTGATTCCTCCTCGCCCTCGGCGTCCCAGGTGATTCGGGGTGGGGACCGAGTCCGTTCGGAAGAGGATGACGGTGAGGAGCTGGAAGATTCGGCAACCGCAGCGACTGTTACGCGGCTGGGTTCCCTAAGATATGGCAGAGGTATGGCCTCGGGGACAGCAACTATAGAAGTCTCTGCTACCGCCTCGGCCACGTATTTTTTCTCTTTGATATAACCCTTGTAGGACGGGTTATATCGCAGCAGCACTTCGGCGGACCTTGCCTCGGTTTGCCCTGCAACGCCCTTATATTGCAGAACTTTTTTTAGATCTTCGGGGTGTGTACCTTGCGAAGAGCGACCGCGGTTTGCGTTTTGAGCTGAAAATGACAAGACAAACACAGTTAGAAGCCTAAGGTCGGCAGAAATGCAAAAATCAGAAATAGAGGGGAAAGGAACTAACGGGGTTGCCCGAATCTACGGGGAACTGGTATCCTCTTGACCTCGGGCTCATCAGAAGAGAATTCCCAATTCCCCGAGACGATCAGGAAGTTGTCATCATTTCCTCTATTCGAATCGACAAGTTGGGTGACTATCTTCTCTCGGCCTCTCCGGGACTTGAGATACCACTTATCGTCTTTATTATACACCATGTCGTAATTATGGTTGATGTCCCAGAGATCTAAGTTCGTGTTGCATAGTTCGTTCAAACGAACTATGCCCATGATAATCCTATATGTGTTTATGGAAATCTGCATAGGATTCAGCCGATACCAGGACAGAACCCTACGCAGTAAAGGGTGGAGGGGGAATCTGACCCCACCCTCAGTGACGGCCATCAGAGGGATATGGATGGAGTCCTCATCCCGAATCTCAGGATGAGTCTCAGGCCTATTTATTTCTATTGCTACGTCATCTGGGATGTTGTAATGTCTACGGAACTCTGCTATGCTCGCCGGAGAGGCGAAGTGCTTACGGAAAATTCCCATGTTCAGAGAATAAGCGAGGAAGAAAGATGAAGAAAAAAGACAAAAGACGAGTTCTACAGGGACGACTTACGGAGGATGGGAGAACAGTAGCAAGAAAAGAAAAATGAAAGTGACGAAGTTGGTTTTATAGGGCTCAGGGCAGGTGAATCTGATACGTCGCACGATTTTCAACCCCAACCGTCGGATCCATTACTCTTGGACCAATCAAAGAAGCGCATCTGGGATACTGGAACGACACGTCAGAGCACGCGCCGGAAGAGGGCACGTCTTTCACCAGAAGGGAAACAAACGGTCACTTCGCATTTATGGCAAGACAGGGCATGCCTCAAACGGACCAGATACGGATGAGCATCCTCTGGATCGATACAAAGTTCATCATGAATACGCTAGATAGCCTCGCCTACTCCGACAGGTCGGTTCAGAGCAGCCGAAGCTAGGGGGCAAGGGGAAAGTCTGAGAACACCTGTTCGGCTCGACATTTGCTCGGCGCCATACTTGAGAAAAGTATGTTTGGCCCCACGCAGATTCGGCTCAATGCTTGAGAAATTCAACACTTGAGAAAAGTTTGAATCCCAGGACATGCTTGAGAAAAGTATGTGTTTAAGCCTAATCCGAGGTTAAACAGCCTTACAGATTTGAGAAAAATCTGAGAATATTCAACACTTGAGAAAAGTTTGAATTCTAGAATATGCTTGAGAAAAGCGTAAGTTTAAGCCTGATCCGAGGTTAAACAGCCTTACAGATTTGAGAAAAATCTGAGAATATTCAACACTTGAGAAAAGTTTGAATTCTAGAATATGCTTGAGAAAAGCGTAAGTTTAAGCCTAATCCGAGGTTAAACAGCCTTACAGATTTGAGAAAAATCTGAGAATATTCAACACTTGAGAAAAGTTTGAATTCTAGAATATGCTTGAGAAAAGTGTAAGTTTAAGCCTAATCCGAGGTTAAACAGCCTTACAGATTTGAGAAAAATCTGAGAATATTCAACACTTGAGAAAAGTTTGAATTCTAGAATATGCTTGAGAAAAGTGTAAGTTTAAGCCTAATCCGGGGTTAAACAGCCCTACAGATTTGAGAAAAATTTGAGACAGTTCGACACTTGAGAACGGTGAGAACATCCGAACAGACTTGAGAAGTGTTTGTTCGGCACAGAATCGAGAAAAGTTTGTTCGGCAAAAACTTGAGAAAAGCTTGAGTTTAATTTAGGACTTGAGAAAAGTATGATATTCAGAAGGTTTGAAGACATTCCATTTAGTGCAAACACGTTGTTCAAAGGGAGGCAATTACAGTCCAGATCCAGCATCATGCAATAAGAAGGCTATAAAGGAAGTCCAAGCCTGTTTCATTGATTCTTGAAAAAGTGGGTTACATACGAGTTACAGAAACCAAAGAAACAACAGAAATCCTATGGCGCAACGTCGGCAGCCTGAACTACAACTACGTCAGCATCGGCTGCCTGACCCGCCTCTCCCTCCTTAGCAGCAGCAGGCTGGCCTCCGCCGGCTTCGGGTTCCCTGTTCTCCAGTTCGGCAACGGTCGGAACCCTGGAGAAGAGAGGAGAACCCCTTGGCACTTGGGCGGCCTCCAGAGCGGCCTTCCAACACAAACCGACGAGGTCGGCCTGGATCTCGGGCATCTGGTTCTCCAAGAAGTCGGCAGCAGCATCCGACATGCCCTTGGCATAGGAGCTCTCCTGAAGCCGTCTCAGCTCGGCCTCATGCTGGGATTTGAGATTGGCCAGCTGCTCTTCCAACCCAGCCGACCTCGCCCTTTCAGCCCCGAGCTGGGACTGAGCAGTCTTAGCCGCCAGTTCGGCTTCCTGGGCCCTCTTCTTGTGCGAGGCCATGCCTCCCTGGATTTTCAGGAACCTGGCGTTGGACGCCCTCAGCTCCAACTCGATAGTGTTGTATCGAGTCTCCAGGTCCTGGCAACGGCTCAGGCACATCAGGGATTTCTGCGCAGTCTGCAACAAAGTCAAGAAGTATGAAATCAGAAACGAAATCGCGAGTAAAACAATGGAAAAAGCCGAGACAGGATACTTACGAAAACTCCATGAGCCATCACAGATCGCATCATGGTTGGTAGGTCGAGGCCTTGGTAAGGCTCGACGTCCTTGGGCAGCATCAGCGCACCCGTCAGGGTTTGCGCGACGTCGAGATCAACCGCCGAGTCGGCGACGGTGATGGGATCGACCCCATTTACCAGCAGAGAAGGGCGCCAGGGGGCAGCCCCCTCGATAGCCTTGGCCTTATCGGCCGTTTTGCTCCTCTTCGGCGAAGAAGTTGTGGCGGCATCCTCTTGAGCAAGGTCCCTTTGCCTCCGCTTCAGGATGAGAGGAACGTCATCCTCAATCGGAGCCTCTTCAGACACAGAGATCGGTCCTCCCCGCGGCAAGCTCGGGCCAGTGTCAGGCTGCTTCTTCTTCTGCTGCCTCATCAGCTCGCGGAGATTCGGGACGCTGGGGTTACGGGCCATTATATCCGAACTCTGCTCGGACGCCGCGTCGTCTTCAGAATTCCAGTTGCCAGGCGACCGGGAAGAGCTATGCTCCGAGCCGGTGGAGCTAAATCTTATCGGGGAATTCCCGATATCAGCTACTGTCACCGGAACTGGCCGCTGAGCTTGGGAAGTCGGCACTGCCTCAGGAAAGTATCCTGGGAGATCGGCACCAACAGTTGCGGCGTCAGGAATCGATTTTTTAATGTAGCCCCTGTAACTCCCAACGTATCTCAGGAGCACTTCGGGGGAGCGGGCCCAACTTCGGCCAAAGGATCCCGTGTATCGAGCGATCCTTTTAACAGCGTCGAGATTTATTGATTGTTTGCTCCGGCCCTGGTTGGCGTTGGAAGCTGCAAAAGGAATAAAGAAAAAGAAAACGTAGTCAGCTTCAAGATATGTACAAAATGAAAAAGAAAGAGACAAGAGACAAAGTCGGGGCACTAACGGATGGCTCCGAACCGGGTTGGAATATGGAACTTGGGACGGTCAGGCTCGTCTCGGCCGATTTCCCAGTTGCCAGTAACGATAAGGAAGTCATCGTCGTTACCGCGGTTGGAGTCCGTCAGGTAGGTGACGATCCGCTCAATATTGGGCCTATTCTTCAGGTAATAGGCATCAGAGCCCTTCCTGACCATGTCATAGCAGAAGCGAATCTCCCGAAGCCCTATATCGGTGCGGTTCAGCCTATTCAACTCTACTATGGAATGGATGATCCTATAGGTATTGATGGATATTTGCATCGGGTGAAGCCGATACCAGCAAAGCACTTCGCGGAGAAGGCGATTGAGCGGGAATCGGACTCCACCCTCGACGACCGCCATCAAAGGGACGTGAAGGGTGTCAGGATCATTCCCGTCACGAGGAGTGTGGGGGTCATTGATCCCGACGGCAACATCAGCGGGGATGTTGTACCGTCGCCGGAACTCTGCCATTTTTTCCGGCGTGTTCACTAATTGCCTAAAAATCCCCATTACAGAAGAGGGAAGGAGGCGAAAGATCAAAGAGAAGAGGGGAAACCTAAGACTCTGGTTGAAAGAACTTACAAAAGTGGTAGATTTCTTTCTCTGGTACGACGACGATGGAAAGTTGCAAAGGGAAAGTAAAAAGAGAAGGGCGAGCGAGTATTTAAAGGGGGAGAAGCCAGACGGATCAGACCCTACGCCTCCCCAATGAGGGTGCTCCACCTATGGGGACGCGCGAGAGGCGCGTGGCCCCAAAGCCATTAAAGCCAGCTGCACACCCTGCCAGACTTCAATGCGACGTCAAATCCAAGAGAGGTGGTTCAGAAACCGCCCGATCTTGCATAAGAGAGGGCACCGCGGGTATACTATATAGCCTCGACTGCTTCGCCGAGACGGTTCAAAGCAGCCGAAGCTAGGGGGCAATTGACGAGGGTAAAATGTAATTGAGAAAATACATTTAGACCCCCCGAGTAAATTCGGAGTTCGGCCGAGACCGAATAGCATACCCGGAAGCACGTGCTGATCACGTGAGATAACGGCCGACACGAGAAGTGCCGACTCTACCCAAATCAGGATAAAAGAACCAGGTGTTGAGGTGCCGACCTGGGAAAGGCGGAACGACGACCCGCCGAACTGAGAAAGTCGGTCAGGATTACGGGCAGCCCGTGGGAAGTGACAGATAACCGCTCTTCTGAAAAGGGTATGGAGCCCCGGATATGATGGGACAAGACAAGACTCTGTCAGGAGGGACATGGACGTGAAATCCATGTCCAATCAGAAGACACTTCGGTGGAAAAGAAGGTTCCAAGAGAATTAGAGCAGAATGGAAAGTCTATAAATAGAGCTGGAGATGAACAAAAAAGGTACGCCTGAATATACTGTTTTGGCTTGCTAATAGAGAATATTAGCCTGAGCTAGCATTTTCCCTGTGAGATTGTGCCTGACTTAATCATCGGAGTGTTCTCCTGCCACAGCGGCAGAGGACTCTTTGACAGGTTATTCTTTTGCAGATCACAGGTACACATATTGAGAGAAGCACCATTTCGGCTGGATAGTGAGTCTCTAGCTTTCCGTCCCGATTTTCAAAATCAACCCACTCACATATATATAAGTAATTTAATCACGAAGCAAATCCTACACATTCAAATATATATATATATATATATATATATATATATATGAGCTAGAGTTAGATCATGGAAATTATGCCTACAAAACCATAAAGAGCTAGAGTTAGCTAGTGGAAACAACTTCTTAACTTTATTGTTATTTTCCCTTTTTAGTGTAATGTGTAGATTGTTTGTCTGCTGTTATTTAGTAGGAAGAAGTCCCTTTGGCTCCAGTAGTACAGCCGAGACAAATTTTTTGACCCTGTGGGAATTGAAGAAGAGACGTCGTGACAAAACGAGCCCGTGGTCAACAGGTACGGGCTAGAATTGGGTTCAACCCTGATTAATTATGTTCAAGTGGAAGAATAGAGCCAAAGAGGGGGGTTTGGGCAAAGCTTGAAAAGCTGTGAAATTAGATTTGGCAATGCCAACAATTTCAGTCCATTTATCTCCAACCGTGAATCCAACTCAAAAACTTACCTAATAGCACTCAATTTTTTAAATTCAGCAATCCGTCGTAATTAAGGGTGTGTTCGTTTTGAGGTGTTTCTAAAACAATTTTAGGGGTGTGTTCGTTTTGAGGTGTTTCTAAAACAATTTTAGAAACAAAACTCTGAGACGTTTGGTTATAAGTGTCGCAGAAACATGTCTGGGAGAAAAATGTTTCAGAGACACTTTTTATAGAGAGAAAAAGTTGTCTAGGAAAATGTTTGAGAAATTGTTCCAGAAACTTGTTTGGGAGAAAATCTCCCAAACACCTAACCAAACACAGCCTAATTTAGCCATTGACAAGAGTTCTATAAAAACTCCTTCGAACAATTTCACATTGTTCTGTTTGTTCCCTCTGTTATGGCATGCTCGTTCTTCTTCTTTTAGCCTTTTTCTCTTGTTAATAATATTAGATTACCAAAACAAGAGAAGAGTCTTTCAATATGATCCCAAAATTGGGGGAAACAACTCACCTTTGAGGAAAGAAAAACTTCAGCACATAGGAAACAACCTGTCAAAATTAGGGTTTGAGTTTTTCTCTTCAAACCTTTCGATTTCTTGCTTCTAAAAACACGCAAAAAGAAAAATCCTAAAACAGATGCGAATAACAATAATCATCAACAGAAATTGATAAAAATACGAGAGAAGGAGCTCAGAGCTTATGATAATGGATTTGAGTTCTCCTCATGAATCTATCAGATTAACGAGATAAACATTCCTCATCATCGCACCTTCTCTACGACGACAACTGTAAAAATATACGCATATATAAAAACATACATACATATATAGAAACATATACGCATGTCAATGTGGATGTATTAGTTAGAGAAAACAGATGAGAGATTGGGCTGGTAACGAAAGCGAGTGCTATATCCTTCGAACCTTCAACCCCGTTCCGATCTTTCTCTTCAAACCAGCAAAGGTAGCCGAAATAGTGTGATGTTTAGGGTTTGTTCTTCGTTTATATAGAGGTCCTGACTATGACGACCCCGTTTTACGTTGATTGAATTACTAAACTACCCTGCTTTCCGAAAGGTCCTCCTATTATTGTGTATTTGCAGTTTTTGCTCGGGGTGATTGAATGCTCAAGTGAAGCTTCTTTTCACACCAATATCTCTTTAACACGATATCCTATGAGTGTTGGGTGTGCCCAAATTCGAGTGACTATATGTACTCAATTGAGTGCTAAGAAATTGAGTTTGAGTGATGCTCAAGCACTGAAAATTGAATATTGAGTGACGAAGTATTAAGAAGTTGAGTATTAAACCTAGCCAAAATTGCCTTACATTTTTTACCTGTCAAATAGCCACAACATCAAGTTTTTCATTCTATATTTTCTCTTGTGATTGAGCTAAGTTCGTGTTTCTAGTAATGGGTCTACTGGACGATGTGATAGTTGGTTTAAGTAAGGTAGCTGACATACTACAAATACGTAAAGAAATTAGTATGTGAAATCGCCATCCAGAAATTAACACATGAAACTCACCCTTTACATAGGAATGAAGAGGGAAAACATAGCATGTCGCTTGATTGATAATATTCACGAACCTCATATAGATAAGCATACGGACAAATAATCGTGTAGCATTAGAATTAGTAACACAAACAAAAACTACTATTATTACGATCCATATCCACACTTAACATAATGTAAGAAAAACAACCACTACATTGTTTTGAATCTCAATCGAATCCCATTCCAATCTTTTTGAATTCTAATGGAATTCATTGCCCAAATTACATAAATGCTGTCAAAGAAATGAACAGATATCATTAATCACACCCCATCACCCCCCAACCCTAATGACATGTACAAATTAAATCCCCCAATTATTAGAAAAAGCTCAAACAAACGTGAACTGGAAACACCAAACCTCAAACCAAAACAAAGCCAAAAAAGCACCCTTTTAGGCAAGGATTCCAATAAGGCACACCAATAACAATACCAGAGCCACAATCCCAAGCCAAAAAACCCAATCCTTCCTCTTCTTCATCTTCTTAGCCTGAGTAAGTTCCTTTGTCCCCCCACTGATATAAGCTCCGGCATTAACCACATTCTCCTCGATATCGTTGATCTTTTCGCCTTGAGTCTCAACCAAAACAGCCATATCAAGAAACAATTGGTGGAGCTCAGTCAAGCTCCTCTGAATCTCCTTCAATGCGGCGTGCCTTTCTTGATTCTCCATCACCAAATCTCCCTTCCCTTCAAAAATCCCAACTTTCCCATTCCCTAAAACCAGTTTTTCGATCATTTCTTCGGTAGGTTCCTCCCCTGTGGCATTGTAGTACCTCCTCTTGAGCCCTTCTTTATGTTCTTTAACAATCTTTTCCCTCAGACTCTGAAAATCATTCATCATATCTTTCAATTTGATTCTCAACCCATTAGTCACCGAAATTCTGGTTCGATCAACTGGGCTTCCTTCTTGGAATCCAACCGATATGCTGCGGTTAACTATGTTGGATTGATCAAGCAATTCCAATTTTGTTTTGATGACTTTGGCCTTTCGAAGAACAGTGACCATGTCTGAGTTGATTCGGTCTCTAAGGCCTCGAATAACTTTAGCACTGTGAGTGGATTTCGTCTCTTCATTAAGTGATTGAAGATCAAGGAGAAGATTGGTGATCTCTTCCATATCGGCTTTGATTCCTGCCACCTGCTCGAAGAATTGTGATAGGTTTTTCTCATCAACAGGGTCAAGTTGACCCATTTCGATATCTGGCCCTGCGTCAAGATCTTTCATGGCCTGTTTCTTCAGTTCGATGTAACTTTGAAACGATTTCGTCATAAGATCATTCATCTTGGCAATTGGATCACAAGGCCCACCTACATATGAAGAAAAGTTCAGAATTTCTACACGATTTGATGACTGTAAATATGATATATATGTACACAAGCATACGTGAGAAGAAGGTTAAAACCCATACCACTTATTGATCTGATTTTGGTGATTCTGGAATTGGGTTTCTTGGAAACTTGATATCGTCAAGAAAAGATCTGCATTGGAAAGAAATTGAATGATTTAGAGGGTATTTGAGTCAAGAAACTGACGTGAATTTCAGGAACACAATGTTGGGTCTTATAAAAATCAATGGAAACGCAGATGATTTCAAACTATCGTAAAACGTGTTCAAAGATGGAAAGTACACGCAGAGAGAGAGAAAGAGAGAGAGAGAGAGAGAGAACAAGACCTTGAAGTGGGTCTCTGCTAAGGCTGGGGCCAGGGCAATGAATTTGATGATGAAGGAAGAGAAGCAGGGGTTGAAGGTAGAAGAGGCAAGAGGCAGGAAAGAGAGAGATAGAGGTCTCTCAAACTTATAGGTTGATGAAGCGGAGAGGGGTTTGCCGATGGCGATGGATTTCCGTTGGGTTTTTCTCTCGTTTTTTCGAATTCAAAATTTTGAAGGTGGGGGAGTTACAAATAGGGCAGTAGCCGTTACATGACCTTTCAGTTTTGCCCTATTTAATTTTTTTATCTTTCGACAATTTTTTTTAGGTTATTAATTCATCTCAACGAATTATTTTACAAAAGTTATAAATATGACTTATTTGTCATGATTTTTTTTAGCTTTTAAATATAATTTTGTTTTTTAAATTTTTTTCATAAAAAATTAATAATTCACAATGTAAGGCGAAAATAATAAATGTGAAAAATACGAATAGGGGCAAAAAAAATTAAGCAAATGAAAGAAGTAAAGAAGGTCCATTCGATTCAAGTTTTGAAATAATCGAACTGAGACTTGAAAATCTAAAATTGAAATCGAACCGGAATCGAAATGATTTGTGTGTACTTAAAATGATTTGTTTTAGTTTTTTTTAAAATTCGGTGACACGAACTTGATCATCTTCCCCAGGGATCCCAGATGAGGGAACTCTAGGAGAGCTGCTGACTCCAACTACCGTCCATGTACGATACATACTAGTGTATAGTATCTCGAATCAAGGCCCAGTTGGGACCAAAACTGAACCTATGTATGATATTAAAAATAGTGTTCCAACATTTTTTATTCTAGGAACGTAAAAGATAAAATAATCGGTAGTTGAACAAAAAGAGTTCACCTAAAAAAATAAATTCACAACATAAATATCGGTTCTATTTTGCGAAAGCACAAGATGAACTGAATATATGAATATTTCATGATATTTTAAGTAAATATATCGCTCGGTTCTGATTTTAATCTCTGTTTAGGATTCAATTCAAACAATTAATAAAACTAAATCAAAACCGATTAATTTTTTAAAATTAAGAATAAAATTAAACCAACATTTAAAAATGGTTGAAAACCGTTACTAAATGGTACGGATTAATTCAAGTATTTATCGATTGCGGGTCAGATTGTCATTTCTAATCAAAGTTACTAATTTTGTACTGATTTTATTACTGGTACAGTACGTAACAATATCGACCAGAATAAGCCGGATAAGCACGGAACAGATGGTACGCCGGAGATTAAATACCACTATGAAAACTATACAGAGCGTACCGACCGGTACACGATGTTCCTAATTATCCGAAAACCTGATATTGGGTAAGATTGCAGGGTCAGATTAAACTCGTTTTGTCGTTGGGCCTAGGCCCAACACATATCGGGCCGTATTATCAAAGCTACCAAACAACTTTAGATCCTCCCAGTCCCGCCATTTGACTCTCTCTCCTCCCTCTCCCCAGAGACACAAGTGGCCGTGCTTGGGCGATCAGAATGGCGGGAAAGAGTAAAATTCTGATCATCGGAGCGACCGGATATCTCGGAAAGCACATCGTGAAAGCGAGCACGGAGGCCGGACACCCGACATACGCTTTCGTCAGGGACTCCACAGTCTCCACCAATTCCCAAATCATCGACACCTTCAAGAACTCCGGCGTCACCCTCATCCATGTCCGTACGAAATCTTCGGCCGCCACAATTCGCAAAGGACAGTTTGGTCGCGTTTAATTTTTGTTTGATGTTAAATTTACAGGGAGATATGCACAATCACGAGAGTTTGGTGAAGGCGATGAAGCAAGTGGATGTGGTGATCTCAACCGTTGGTTTTAGTGAACTGGGGGATCAGGTCAAGATTATAGCCGCCATCAAAGAAGCTGGGAACATCAAGGTAAATTGTTAACTTAAGCCCTCTTTGAATGGTCAGAATGGCGTGATGAGAAAAGGGAGGCTAATTTTCTCACCAACTCTCATCATTTTTTTGTGAGATTTGGTGAGAGGAAGGAACTAATAAAATAATGGAAATACTATTCTTATATATATGTTTTTTTTTCATCTCTCACCAAATTATTCAACCCAAATGAGTGATAGCAACCTGATAGTCCGGTTGATAGTGCATCTTGGGACCTTGAACCTGATAGCAAACAATTATGACACTGTGCCTGTCATCCCCTCTTATGCTTAAATTAAGAGTGTGAATCACAAACCAAAAGAGTAATCTAGTAAAGGGTTCAAAAGAGTATCATACATTTCTTAGATTAATTTACCCGGGCTTATATATGTTTGACTCGTAAGAGTCACGTTGGGGTCTATTACTTTCTCTTGAACTGGGATATGATCCAACTAGTCTGGTTGTTGCATAGTCTTGCCGCTCCCAGTTTATGCACTCAATCTCCTGATGGCACGTTTCTATTAGGACTGTGCCTCTCGCAGATAGCTCTTTGTTAGTCGTCTTATGAGTGTAGGACTTTCCCAAACTAAGTAGGGCCACGTTGAGTTCCCTGACGGCAAGTTATAGGTCCCCATGCTTCTCTTCCTCCAAGGGCATGCTAGGGGCGAGCATCCGAAAAAGACCAGGAAGACAACGCATAGTCGAGAAGACCACGATCGGAAGGCCAAGAAGACCAAACATGGCAGAGAAGACCACAACGGTCTCTTCTGCTCGTTCGGGTGTTTGACAGGCACCACATCCGTGTCATAGCTGTTTACTTTCAAGTCTAGCTAAAAGTCAAAGAGCACTATCAACCGCAATATCACAACCTTTTGTTTAAAGTAATAGCACTTGAATCGAAATGGGTAACGTAATTCCTCTCCTTTACTGATGGTATTTGAGAATTCACCTTGAAAGTTAAATCTGTGTCGACTTGGTCCCAAGGTGCAATCAGGTTGCTGGTTCTGTGACTAAAAGATGGCTTGTTTTCACAATGCTTTTGTTTTTCTGTAGAGATTTTTCCCTTCAGAATTTGGAGTTGATGTCGATCGTCTCCACGCTGTTTTGCCTGCAGCATCAACGTGGGAGGTGGTAGCTGGAATCCGCCGTAAAGTTGAGGCAGAAGGAATCCCCTATACTTTTGTGTCTTGCAATTCTTTTGCAGGTTACTATGTTTCAACCTTGTGCCAGGTCCGAGCCACAGAACCTCCAAGGGATAAAGTCGTTATCACAGGGGATGGCAATACCCAAGGTAAAACTAGCTAATAATTTCGTTCATAGTTTAGCAATAGATTTTATGAAATTTTGAACCCGGTTAATCTCTTTGTGGGTTGTGTGAGTTGAATTCCTCTTTGTCGGAGCTGCAAAAAAAAAAAGACAATGAGTTAGTGCCGACCAACCAATTGAAAGTAGTAGTTGGACACTCCGATGCTTAAGTTAATTCTGGAAGTGGAATGAACTAAGTCAAAAGCTTTTAGGATGAATAGTTGTGCGTACCTAGTTATGAGTGCCCTATCACTTAATATAGGGGATTGCCAGAGCGCACACTCTACGACGTCCGAGTTATATCGCGTCATGAGCTACCATGTTTGGTGCAAGTGCCACATGAACCACATCTGGACATACCGGTGATCGTGCACCACTTTTGGGCAACTGTATGTCCCCCATGACGTCAAGGATAATATCCTCTGTACCTGACATCATGCCCTACACGGCGAATGCAAGGGACTGGCAACCGTATGGCTATGTCGAGCGTCTGTCCTTGGAAGGAAGTTTGATAAGCTATTGTACCGTTGTAGTGTCGACCCCTGTTAGCGCAATCACTCAATCACACACAATGTGTCGAATACGAAACTGTAAAGAAAGCAACACAAGATTTACGCGGTTCCCCAAAACTGGGTACATCCACGGGAGCGAAGCGAGATTTTGTTATTTGATTTTCATCCCTAGGATTATACAATAAAGAGTATATTTATAAATATACTCTATTTCAATCCTAGTCTGATTCTATTTAGGTAAATCAACTCTAATTAGAATACAAATCTAATTAGGTCGTACAGTCTAACTATACAATTAGGTTGTACCGCCCATATGAGCCATAAGTTCCAACAGTCACCACCCCTTCAGAAGATAACTTATCTTGATCCAACTAGCTTGGGGGGATGCCTCCTCTCTGTCATCTGGAGACGTTTACCAAGTTCAAGCAATGCTCAAACTTGTCCGCAGTCACAGTCTTTGTCAACATGTCAATTGCATTCTCGGAAGTGTGCACTTTTTCAAGCATTAAATCACCCATAGCTATCAACTCTCTCACCTTGTGAAAACTCACGTCAATAACCCCTATGCGTTCTGCCCAACTCATACGCTGATCGTACGCCCAAAATGTGTTGGTTGCATGTTGTGTGGGCCTTTTGTTAAGCCTTTGGTCTGGCCCATCGATGAAGCGACTAGGCCGAGGATCCATGATGGCGAGCTCATCGCTGGAGCGAATTGGACCAAAGACCTGTAAGGGCCATAGTAGTCCAAGACCTCGGAGGTCCAGCCTACTACAAAAAAATGAAATTTACAGGTTGTTTATACGAAGAAACAAAAACTTAATTCATGCACAAGGCTCTCGCTTACAATAAGGCTTGTCATAACATGTGAACGTGTAAGGTAAGGCAAAGAGGCTCACAAATTGAGAACATGCACGATATAGCTTGTTACCAACTCAAAAGCATGCCGTTGTCTACGAACGGCACAGTGTAAGCATGTTAATTCGTAGATTGTTGTGGCTTTAGGGCGCCGTAAATATGTTAAAAGACTCAACTGACCGTTTTGGTTTTGATTGTTTTCAGCAATCTTTAACACGGAAGCTGACATTGGCACTTATACCATAAGAGCTGTAGATGATCCAAGAACCCTTAACAAGATCCTCTACATAAAACCCTCTGCCAATATATATTCTTTCAATGAGCTTGTGTCCTGTTGGGAGAAGAAGATTGGCAAGATCCTCGAAAAAACATATCTTTCGGAGGAGCAAGTCTTGGAGAAAATCGAAGGTAAGCGGATTATGTTTCTGTTGATGTTGTTTCTCAGAGTTGAGCATGACAGTTTTTTAGGAAGTTTAGTCTAAAACAGGCTGGTGTAACTTCTCCATAGATTGGGATTGACAAAGACAAAAGATAATGAAAACAACCAATGAACAATGTTAGAATAGGGGATTGTGAGACTGTGCGCGATGAAAAAGTGAAAACTCGATTCAATGCCTTTTTTAAGACTTCTCCAGAAGTGTATACGAGTGTATTGAAACCAGGAAAGATGAGTAATAAAGGGTTTTATTAATCACTTCTAACGATCTAGACAAAAAATGTAAGATACAAAGTTACTCCTACAAACTGTCATTGTAGATGCAAAGAACTGTCATTCTTCTTTCTCTTGCATTTGTTGAATCTTCAACTGTATTCAGTTTTTTGTCTCAATTCTCTCGTCCTGATCTTGAAACCGATCAATAACCGCAATCAATACGTGCCTTTTCGACAAGTTTTCAACCACCTAGCTTTCTGAAATCGCCACCTCACTCCTTTCTTTTTCAACAGGTATACTGATTTCTCTTACACTGTTTGCAGGGTTCACATGCTGTGAAAAATGTGGATGCATAATTTTAGTGTAATTTGTTACACTAATTATCAAATCTTCCCCCATTAGCTTACTTCGATGATAGAATTCAAGAAGTAGAGTGTGTTGTTAACAAAAAGTCCAGGAATATAGATGTTCTTGACACATTCGGACATAGATGTGGGCGGAACCATTGGATGCACATGAAGTTCACAAATTATTGAGAGTCTCACGTGCATCCAACGGTTCTGGATACATTTGTGTTTGGAACATCTGTGTTCCTAGCATTACTCTCGTATTGCTAAACGGTTGAATAGATTAATTCTTCTTTGTTTTTTGCAGATGTATCAATGTATGTGGCCACAGAATTATCAATCCTTCACTGCTTTTTCGTGAAGGGAGACCAGACAAACTTTGAGATTGAACCCTCTATTGGGGTGGAGGCTACCGAGCTCTATCCGGATGTCAACTATACTACAGTGGACGAGTACCTCAACCAATTTGTCTAAACTCTAAACACTTGCTCAGCCTATTCTTTCATGGTTAAATGTCTGTAATGAAATTCAGCAAATTGAGAAGGGTTACACTGGGGAGCTATTCTATGTTTAGGTCTTCATCGAAACAAGGAAAGAGGCCCAGCGGGTGCTTTTTTGTTCATTAGTCAGGGTGACAGAGAGTTTTGAGTTTCTTTGTGTAAACCGCTTCCAATATTTGTCATTCCGTCCGTGAATGTACCTAATTGAAGAACCACGTTAATTTCTTGTATCTCTGTATTTGTGTGTGGTTGATCATGAGCACGACAAACAATAATTTCTGCAATTAACAAGAAGATTACTCCTTGGATGTTCTCTCATTTCTGCATCTTTTGTATCGGGACATCAGTCAAGTGGAGATAAAAATGACTGATGAAGAGCCAGATTATGCTGAACAAGGTTCTGCGTTGAGAACAATGGTAAGTCTGACGGACCAGAATACTATATGCACGGATTTGAACACAAATATATCTGAAATCATTTAATGCACGTGAAGCTTGTATTATTTTGAAAGTCTTCACATGCATCATACAATTCTAGATACATCTCTATTTGAATCTGTATATGTAACAAGTGTAGGCTCTCTCAAAAAAAATTGTCAAAGAAACAATAAGCTCAGCAAGGAACAACGGACCTCGGTGGTTAAACTAAATTGTTCTTTTTATTGGTTCATAGAAAAGAAGATATCTCATCACTGATGAAATAATCAACAGAAACAAAGTAGAGCACAAGCAAATAGGAGAGGTATACAACAAAAACCTCTACATAGACTCATAAGTAGTCTAAGTACACTGAGTTTGGCAGAAACTAGCAGTAAACGAACAACCAAAACCAAAAATTAAATAGCAAATCTACGCACACATTTTTTGTGCACAAATGTGTCCTAAACCGTCTTGTACACCTGGAGCCTTTTAGTATTTTGCAGAACTTGCGTGCATTGGACGATTCCGACACATGTATGGAAGTCTCTGTTCGCAGACATTCCCAAAATTAAAAGCCTTCCACAACTTAATTTAGCCCTTTCTCACCTTTCTACCTTTGTACCCATTTTTCCCTTTTGCCGAACCCTTTCCATCACCACCTTTACCTTTCTGACCACCCTTTCCATCACCACCTTTACCTTTCTGACCACCCTTTCCATCCCCTTTACCTTTCTGACCACCCTTACCACCATTTCCCTTCTTTGAATTGCCTTTACCTTTCTTGCTCAATGCCTGCGCCCTTGCATCCTTCTTCATTCTCCGATCAACAAGCACTTTCCCTTTTCCCACCTTCACTTGAACACCTTTCTTCGCCACCACATACTCCTTCTGGGGCCTCTTGGGCGTCGCCTTCTTATAAAGGCTTTCAATCATCTTTGTCTTTGAACGATCTGATATGTCTGCTTGGTCTGATATAGTATTTGCCTTCTTTCGAACCTTCTCTAGTTGCCTCATAGCAACCCGCTTCTTTCGGGCCTTGGCTTGAGCAACTTTCTTAGCAGGCCGCGCATCGATTTCTTTGAATTGGGCCTTCATCGCTGCGACCTCCTCTTTAGTAATGGGCTTAATCGGTTGCTGGTGCTGCTTCTCTTCTTCTTCAAACCATTTGGGCAATCCCACATCATGAAACATATATTTGTTGTAAGCATCATCTAACATATTCTCCCTTTGCTTTTTCCTCAACATTTTCTTTGCGTATGCCAAAATCTCAGCTTTTGTTTCCACATCATCATCTTCGGATTCATCGGAAGATGAGTCATCGCTGGAATCTGTTGCTGGAGCAGGGACTATTTCAAAATCATCTTCAGCTTTCTTTGAAGGTTGAACTTCTTTTACTTTGTTTTTGTTGTTCTTTTTGGGGACAGAGTGTGGTTCTACTGGCTCGGCCACCTGCATATGGTCCTTCTTGGTGCCTTCCGGAAGCCTGAGTTGTTTCGGAGCTTCATCCACCTTCATTTCATCTTCACTATCAGACCTCACATCTCCCACAAGCTCATCTGCTTCATCAAAGACATCTAGACTAAACCACTTCCTTGCAATCTCCTCTTGAGTTGGTTCTTCCTCGAGAGGCACCATGAGAGGATTTGCTTCATGATCTCCCCCGTCAATATCTGAATCTTGATCTAAAGGAATCCTCTCATCTTCATCACCACCACCCTGCACGGCCAAAAGAAATCAAATCCACTATGAAAGGAACGGCAATGAATAGTACACATCAGTACACCCATTTCTGACAGTAGAAATAAGAGAAAAGGTGGGACAAAAACACGAGAGAGAGATTTATATGTGAAAATGGATCTTAGTTGACAAGATGGAGGAAAATAATAAATCCTCCCAGGTTATGCGCTAAGTATTGACCAAGACGATTCCTTTGGCAGAAAATTCGAAAAATATCATTCTAGCAAAAGCAAAGGGAATATAGAGAAAACCAATTTGTGTATAAAGAAACAATGGTCAATAAAATTAGTATACAGAAGAAAAGAAAGAAACAAGGGAAAGAAAAAAGAGAAAATACAAATGAGTCAGAATTTTTCTTTGCTTTTCAAAAATTTTATACCTCAAAAAGTTCACCATCTTTTGAATGCATCTGCTTTGAACGCTTTCTCTGCCTTGTACTTCCTTCTTTTTTCTCCACAAACCGTTCATAAAATTGATCAAGCATCTCTTCCATCTGCTCATCATATCTGACCACAGGATAAATCATTAATAGCAGTGGCATAATTTTTGCCAAGTTCATGCCAAGTATAATGATAAGAGGGATCACCTTCTGCGTTCTTCATCAGAGTCTGCATCACTAGAAGAAGATTCCTGATGCTCCTTATGGGTTTCTTCATCTTCACTATCTACCACATCACCAGTTTCATCATCATATTCACCAGTATCAACAGCAACTAAATCCTTCTTCCCCTGAGTGTCAACAATACAATTGGATGATGACTAAAAAATTCAGCAGGTCAACAAAGTTTCATTCAAAATCACAAGCTGATAATGGGAAGGCTAGGAACCTACAACATGTGGGGTACTAGTTGGTATTAAGTCTCAAATGGCGATTGTTTTAAAAACTAGTAACGTGCAAGGAATAATTTCTAGACCTCAAATTTTTCCAACCACCAAAACGACATGAGTCCATCGTAAATAACAGGGGTTAGAAGATGCATGCTGACCAGATTCATGACAAGATTTTCAGAAGCTACCATGTCCAAAACTTTGTTCCATAATTCAAAAGAAAAGTCTGATACGATTGATTTGCTTCGTTATACCACGAACTTAATGCTATAAATTTAATTTTTCACAGCAAACTGTTTCACTGATAAGATTTGCATGTCCAAAATCCCTAGAATGTAACATAAAAATATAACTCAATGACAGATTGTTACAAAGAACTGTGTCACATCAGCGGCATGTGAATGTGAACAATCACAAACAAACCAAGAAGGCAAAACAATAAAGTTGAAACACACCACCTCAGTGTGAACAATCACAAATGAACAAAGAAGACTGTTAAAATGGAAGCACACCACCCCAACGCTCGCAAAACAAAATTCCTTCAGAAGCATTCAATGCATACAAATAATTAATCATTTATCAGTATATCCTTTCTATAATTTCTAAATCGTTGCAAATGTAAACTGATGAGACACCGAAGACCCATCAGAACCCTAAAAAGACAACAAAATGATTAATGAAAGCAAAAAAATCAAGAAACCAGTATTCAATTATGAAACCAGCAATAAAATATGACAAATCCCGCTCCAAACTAACCTTCATAGAAGATAGAGAAAACAACTCATGATCAGTGTAACCATCCTGCATAGCATCCACTTGCATCCCTGTTGCTTTCCGTGCTTTGTCCTGGAAGTTCAAAGGGAAGTTAATCAAACCAAATCATGAATGAAACAGGTGCACAACAAAAATGTCTGTCTCAAGTTAGTAAGGCTGAGGCCTAGATCCAATCCTTGAAACTCAATGTGCTCAAAACCTGCTGACTTTTGGTTAAGGCCATTAAGAAAAGAAGAAAAACCAAAGGAAAAAAAACAGGTGCACAACAAAAAAGTCTGTCTCAAGTTAGTAAGGCTGAGGCCTAGATCCAATCCTTGAAACTCAATGTGCTCAAAACCCACTGACTGTTGGGTGAGGCCATTAAGAAAAGAAGAAAAATTAAAAAATAAAGAAATCACACCCTCTATTCCCCTATATTCCAGAGGGATCGCTTCAGGCCTTGAACCCAGCCCAATACCAAGTTAGCCATCCCAAGACCAGGCCTCAACATACACTGCCGTATTAAATGCCCACAAACTCCACAAGTGCAATCGCTAGAATAGCACTTCAGTAGAGATTTGTTCAGCCAAAACTTTTCTGCCAGTGTTCACAAATTACTTGTGTGCCAGCTCACATTATGTAATTTGTGTGTGCGTACAGAGAGAAAGTGGGAGAGAGCGAATGTTAAAACAAAAAGTCAAAAGCAAATTAACCCCGGATAGGGAGGGGAGGGGAATCAGAAGTACAGGCTTCGAACCTTAGCTTGTCTTTTTGAAATAAGTTTTTTAGCTCGTTTCTTCTTGCGATCCATAGCATAAGTCAGCTCCTCCATCTCATTCAGCATTCTTTCATCTTCATTAACCTTACTCTCAGACTCGACATCGGTGGTTGTCGTAGCCTTGTGTGAAGGGGAAAGTGCCTTTCTTATACTCATGCGCCACCTAAAAGACAAATCCAAGATAAAAATATGCATTTAAGATCTTGATTAAAGCTGCATACATAAGCAAGGGAACTAGATGCAAGTTTGTGGAGGAAAACACTGATATACCCAAGGGACTCAATCACCTACTCAATGTCCATGGAGCTAGATTCACCAATCACCATGAACTGAATGGTGTCACCAACAATAGTTTACATATAACCCCAAGTGCATTTGAAATGCCTAATGTCCAGCAATCATTCAATATTTCCTTGCCCTACCAACATACCCTTTTAATTATACAACACACTGGACAGACACTAAAGGCACATAATCAAGGAACTCACTTCCAGTTTGGTCCCACAACCAGGCCTGAGCCCAACCCACATCCCCCCAGAAAAAAGGACGAAATGGAATACACATTCCGTTTCAGGTCTAGAATCATTGTGCAATGGAACTCTTGTGAGACAAATTCAGTACACACGAGTTGCAAGGTGGGTGACAATTACTAAGCACGGTACATTATAATGCCAACCCGACATCTAGTACCCAAAAAAGAATATGAGAGAGAGACAGAGACAGAGACGATGAAGGCGAATAAAAAAATATCCCTGTCTTTAGAAGTTCATAAAACGTTGCTTACTTTAAAAGATGCTTGAAGTCTTGCTTTCCCAAGACACGCAAATCATCACATAGAGCTTTCACCTGGAAGGGAATAAATGTGCAAAATACTTAACAGATGTTGAAGAGTTAATGAGGAATTGGAAATCAAAGACACACATGAGCACATGCATGTTGCACACATATGCAGAGTGTACCTCTTCTGTTGTCAGAGCATGATCTGTTATAGGCAAACAAGCAGGATCCTTGAAAGAGATAGATGTAACAGAACCCAGAATCTCAAGGGGGGAGTCAGACCAAACAAATTCTGAAGCTAAGCAAACCTTGCTCAAAACTGTTGCCCCATCTTCATACCTAGAATTAGTAGTAGTAACAAAAATACGCCATTAAGTCTTTTTTCATTTAACAAACATGCATTTAAAGGTGGGCTCATAACGGATGTAGCTTAAGTCAGTAAAACAACTATCATAGGCCTTGTTATATCATTGTTCACGCCATAGTTGCAATTTGTATGTATCACAAGCACACCAATGAGTCTATGACGGCTTAAATTTTTATAACAAATGGAAACTATAGTGGTCCATCTTTCTTTATAATGAAACTGAACAGCAAGCTTCCCCCATGGATATCTGAGGAAATTGATCAACTTGATAGCACATAAAGAAATTTCATCGTCCAAGGGTTTACCCATCACGGTGTCTCTTTTGCTTGGTTGCTCCAAGTACATCCAATACCTGAGTCAGGGGATCAATAAGACAGTAAAGTTCTATATCACATGACATGAAAGTATGAAACAACATAAGAAGGTAAAATCAAGACCTTAAGGCGAAAAGTTTCTAAAGAACATATATCCAACTACCTTTGGAGGTTCTTTTCCTCCTTGGAATAGATGCTTAAAATCAAGAAGACGGGGATCAATCTTTGCAGGGGCCTTATACTTCAAACCGATGATATAAATCTCAGCAGACGTTGAACGACTGGCTGCAGGTTTATCCACATCAACCTTTTCGAATAACTGCCACAAAACACCAAGATCAGAGTTTCTTTCATCTACAAGATCACACCAGACCATGTAGTTATGAGGTAAAGAAACTTCACCTGTCTAAGGCAGTACAGTACCGCACTGTAGTCCTGAGACCTGAAAACCTACAAAATGCCAGTAATAAGCATCCAACACGGAAACAAAATGAAGCCTCAAAGGCAAAGAGGAGTGGAGTGGCGGTCGTGCAAGCAAGCGAAGTATAATCAGAAAGCCAAAACGATTATGCAACTTGGCCCCTTCAACTACTTAGGCGCAGGATAGAAGATGATAGAGCAGCATACCGGAGGAAAACAGAAGTCCTAATTGGAATAAAAAATACAAAAACAAAAGAAAAAAAGTAATTCTTCGAAGACACTTCAAAATAAAATGAAAATAAACAGCACTTGCAAAGCCAATGTAAATACTGCAAACCCAGGTATAACATATATTCAAATTCCACATATCTGAAGCATTTCTAGCCCTTACTCATATCTTGACTGAACTTTAAACTTGAGTAAAAATATCTTAAAACCCTGTCCAATCAACTACCGGACTCACAGGTGGGTTTGTTTTTTAACTCTTATTCAGGGCTACTTGGTGGCTTTCAAATTAATCACTCTTCCATTAACAACTAAGCTTTTATCCAATTGCTTCCATTCTGATTTGCCTATTAGAGTGCTTTGTATAAAATGAAGTTTATACTCAAATTGTTTACTCACATCAAGTATAAAGTTAAGGGCCGATGAAGACCTAGCTAGTGCGAAGACAGTTACTTGTTCATGGATGATTTCATGTTAACACGTACAGCCACAAAGGTGCAGTACATAGGCTAATAAAATTGGGAAGGAAACAGCATCACGTAAACATATCTTAAACATGATTCAATTGAGAGAGAGAGAGAATGTGTGTTTACTTTAGTAACAAACGTTCCTTTTGGTGCTAAAAACTCCGTAGCAAGCTTCACGGAATCAATAACCAGAGCATTCTGACTAGTAGCTTCCTGCGCCCAAGCACCTCCAACATTTGGCGATCCATCGTGCAACACCAAATCAAACGCCCGGCAACCATTCTCGTTCATGAGCCTCTTAATCGTGGCCCTACACTGGGATTTCGTGATGTCCTCTTCCACCCCAATAGCGCCGCGAACGGGGCGGATGGGAACGAGGTCGACGCCGATGACAAGGCTGCCAACGGGAACGCGCTCGACGGCAACCTGCATCCATCCTCCGGGGGCGGCGCAGAGATCGAGGACGCCGCGTGAGGAGCGGAGGAAGCTGAACTTGGAGTCGAGCTGGACCAGCTTCCATGCTGCACGAGATCTGTAGCCGTGTTCCTTGGCTAGGTGGTAGTACTTGTCCAAGCGATGCTTTCCCTTCACCTTGCCCATCTCTCTCTAGGGTTTCAGAGGGAGAGATCCTTCTGCAGAGGAGAGAAAAAGAGGGAACAGAGATATGGCGGTTTCGGGGGCGGTTAGGACTAGGGTTTAGTGAGGGTTGGGGCCGTAAGGGGCTGTTTGGAAGTAATGGACAATGGAAAAACAGAAAGGAAATAAAAAAAAGGCTGTACATATCTGTTTTTTCTTTTTCCTTTTTCCCTTCCACAAGTTCCAAACGCGCCCTTAAGCGGTGTTTGTTTAGTTGCTTTTTACATTTGGGCTTTTTCTGTTATTTATTTCAATTTTTTGGTGAAAAAAAAAGGTTTTGGAGTTGTAGGAAATACAGAAAATTATCCTCACACTTCTACATCAGTGGCAAAAGTCAGTTGTAAAAAAGTTATTCCGCATTTCAAAGAATTTTGAATAACTCATTTATATTGGAACTTTTTCTAAATTTATCACGAATTTACTTAACATATCGTCCAATTCAGGATAATCAAAACGAGCAATTATCAAAATACATGCAACCGAAACGCCTTCATTTTGACCTCATGCCTTTCACAAATAAACTAGCAGCCAGAACAATACCGATTTGCCCACACAATAAATCTCTCGTTGTCCATCACCGGTATTCAACTTTTGAGTCTCATACCCCGTCGACATTGTGTGCACAAGCGTTTGAGCGAATGGCAAGTTTTTACTACCAATTGTTACTTTGGATAACCGAAGCCAAACCAGTATATTGCACAGGAAAACACTATTGGGTACTAATGTACAAATCATTGTATTAAAATAAAGGGATGACCATAACTAGATCATGCCTTCACTGTTCATGAGCCATACAAAATTACACTAGATATATACAGAAGAAGATGAAAATCCCAAACTACCTAGGTAAATTATCTTATTTTTTCCCCTTGTAATGGGTAAAAATGGGTTAGTGAAATGTAATTTTTGCATCACGCAGTGATAACGAATAAGACTCAAAACGCGACACTAAGACTTGAAACACCAGTTTTTCTGTACGTGAAAATTCAATAGGAAAGTGTGTTTGTAGATTGAAGCAGATTAAATTGCCGATCATAACGAAAACATATATGAATCTTCATAGGATATGTATATACACAAGTTTCACTTCTGCAACATGATTCCACGAATGAATGCAACACCTAGCATCATCAAACGGACTCGGGACAAATGAACTATGTGCTTGTTTCTGCATTTCAATCCATAATTGGAAATAAAAACGAGACCATAACACCACCCACGGCAGTGAATATTCCAAAAAAAAAAGTTAGCCTTAACTCGATTCCATCATCTGGTCCTTGAATCCATTTCCATTTGCTCAAGTTATCGAGCCAGAAAAAGCTTAGTCTCCACGGGAGCGACTGCTACTTGCCGCAGATTTCTTGCCACTGTATGTCTGTTCAAAGAAAAGGAGATGGGTAGAGGATAGAAGAAAAGAAAGGGAAAGACACTGGGAAATAATTTATAAAGGAACCAAACTAATCCGGTCTAATTTGTTTTGGTCTGGTTTTCATTTTACAGTTTAGTTGGGCCACGAATGGACCAAGTCCAATGTAACAAAAAATTAAGTTCTTTAGCACACAAATAATTAACTGGGCCATGAATGGGCCAAGTCCAATGTCAAAAAAAAAAAAAAAGGATACTTACATACAAGTGTCTACGATCGGAATAATATTCACCAAAGTAACAAATCGATCATCAATATATTTAAGAACTAAAAAAAATTACATGTTGCAAGTGTTTCGGTTTGTACGGTTCAGTCCGATGTTCAAAATAATAAAACCGAAACTGACCAAACATTTTAAAAATAAACCAAACCGAACCAGACTAGTTGAAAAAACAGACCAAACCGTCGGTTAGGTTTGGTTTTTCCGTTTGGTTTGGTTTTCCGGTTTTCGGTTACACCCTATTTAAAACTCTTTCACTCTCCAAAGCAACAAAGCAATAACAGGAGCAGCAGCAGATTTATAGAAAACATGAACTTAAATTGAAGCTCACCTGCTTGCCAATATTGAATGGGAGATATTTGTACTTGATCATGTGCGCGATTTGGCGCCTCATTGTGAGGACAAATAGAACAAACCAGTAAAACAGTAATATAGGCCAGAAGACAGGAACATCAAACATGGAAAAGAAGGTCAGGACAAATGCTATGCAAAAAGCCTTTGTGATGGAGTACCTGGAACCACAGAAAGAAAACAAGAAAATTATCCCCCATGAAGGGATTGGTTGCCTTAACTATATGAACCAACAATCTCACTCAAATGAGGTTTACTCGTATCGCTAAATCCACAAGCTGCAAGCGAATGAAAAAACCAACTGAAAGAGAATGGAAAAACCCAGTGAAATTTCAATATTGCATGACAAAGAGTGTCGAACATGAACACTACCCCAAAACATGAACCAAGCATTTCAGGTTAAATTCAAGTGCCAACATGTTTTGCTTGTAAAGAAGACAACATGCCATGCTAGATGATGTTCAGAAGGGGACAAAACAGATATAATTCGAATAGAAGTTGAATGCAAAGTTAACTCTAAAAAATCACATCTTTGTGAGTACATGGAAGCATTGCAAGTGGAAATATTATCAAGATTGGCCTAGACAAGCCATGTGCCATTAGACACTAAATATCTGCCATTTAAATGACCATAAGCTATAAAATGAGAAGAGTGAGCGACATACACCACAGACAACCATACATATACCACCGACAATCATATTAAATAAGGAACATATTCTCACACGCACAATTGGCCAACCAATAATCTCCTAATTTACAGTACTATGTACCTCTGCATCCAAATGTGAAAAGCTTTTTCAAACTCATTGTACTACCTGTCTTGCTGGAGTCAGACAAGCAAGCAAGGACTGTGCATACAACTATCCCAGCTTTTAGAATCCAATGTCAATATATGGTACATAAATTGATTAAACCAAATCATGTCTATTTACAAATATTGTGTATTCCTTTGCAGTAGAAGAAGTTTCCAACACACCCTCGAACTTTGGAATGAGATGCACAGCCTATGCACAATACACACATAAGGTCTCCGCTACAAAGATGTTGATACGAGGTGTCTTTAAAGCTTTGAGCGGAGGCATCATAAAAATATAATCTGATTTGCATTGTTTGCAAGCCTATCAAAACAAAACAAAAATGTGCACGCTAACTCATTATGTGGCCTAACAATGGTTAGTCAACTGGATATAAATCAACATCCATGCATAATCTAGGATACCACGGCATTAAGTGAGACATTTTCACAAACACGCCCTCATTCTGATGAAATCACACTGTATACCCTTTGTATTTTCTGAAATCACACTACATACCCCTACAAATGGCATGCGACTTGGTTGGACATTGCATTTACCAATATACCCCCACTTAGCCTCAACATCACATACAACTTAAAGGACTATATGAAAATAACATTTGTGCCCTTTAAAGAAAAACCCAATTTAGGTCCTCTTTTTCGTCAATAATTAGATTTTTGTTGATTTCACATTTGTTTAACCTAGCAAGTTTCTCTTGTGTAGGAACTTTGGCAAAATGATAGCTTGAGAGAATTATATTTTTATCCAAACGACCCAAAAATCCACACAAACAAATGATGCAAAACTAACAAAAGCGGAAAAAGTTAAATAAAGACAAATAATGTGATAATCAAGTTAGGTAAATCCTACCTTAAGTGCGAGGTTTTGGTTGCATTTTTTGCTCATGTAGCATAAAGAGTAATACAACTCATAATTGCTCAAGAATCAAGATTATAGAAGTTGGGCTAGAATTAATTACTCAAGGGACCAACCAATGTCTCTCTCGCTTCGACAAACATGGGGCACACCTGAGCCTTGAAAAGAATTTCTTTGTAGCGGCGAGACACAGAAAAAGAGACTGTGCAGCTTAGATGAGGAGCGAAGAAGGCTCCCTTCCAGGGGGCCCGAGCCATCAGTGGGATACCACTCTAGAAGAGCTAGAATTCTAACCTTGTGTCACCCTATAGGTGCATGTGTGCAATTAAATATGGGAGCTATTTACTCATTTTCCATCTCCTAGTTTCGAGAAAAATGCAAAATCTGAAGGTTAGAATAAGTGCGGTTTAACATTTTAACCGTCAAAGTTAATTTTTGTCACAATAATCAAGCAGTAGAATCTTTTTTCTTTGGAGGGTAAAATTGGAATTACCTTTGTGAGTGGCTTCGTTTTTAAGGTCAAACCAAAATGAGTAACCCCTTTTATATTAGAATAGATGCCTAAAATTCTTGCTAACCAAATTAAATCTAATGTTTGTGTATAAGATGTCTTAGTTATGCAAGGCCAAAAAATAGACTAAAGGTGTTTTTGCCCCAAAAAAATTTCACATCATTGCATTAAAAAGGGTAAAAATGATACAGCATACCTTATTTTCGATGATGTCAGCATTTTTTTGGGGTCAACAAACAAATAGACTGAAGTGTTGCACAAAATAAAAAAGCAAGGGTATGGAGTGTGATTTAGGAGAATAGAGGGGTGTGTAGTGTGACTTAACCAAAATTGAAGGGGTGTTTGTGAAGTTCTCCTACAATATTTCATTTCTTCAATGACACAACAATGCAACACTGTGTAGACGAAGTGGACAAATATCACGTGTTCCATCCTTGAAAGCTGGTCGCGTTTGGATTCATACACGGAAAATTCATATGCACGAATCACCACATTGTGCAAAGAACAAGCCTCGTGACTTCAACTCTAATGCAACATCAAATATCATTAATTCCGATATCCTCAGACTTGCTTAATATTCGATAATAAATTTTGTATGGAGTTTTTTCCAAATCAAGAAAACGGTACTGATATCTTGAAGGCACATTTGAAAAAACTCTAAAAGCTGATTCCTAAAATCTTAAAATCTTAAAATTGATACTAATCAAAGAGTCAAAATCATCCTGTAAGCAAATTTTAAAGTTTTTTCAACCAAAAAGCACAAGCAGAAGTTGTAACAGATTGGCATAGCTTTCAAGTTGCGGAAATCTAAAATTTCCTTTTGGATACACGAAAATCACAATGTTTACAGCAAAAAACAAACTCACATAAAACAAGATAACAATAGAAATATGGCAACTTTAACCAACCAAACATTTACCAGAACTTGAACTCAGGGAGGCGGCGAATGAAAGGCTTAAATTCATCGGATCCTTTTGTTGGTAGCAATGGCCCATCAGAAGGTTCCAGCTCAGGATCAACTAGAGGTGACAAGAACCCAATCAACAAATTCAATACATAGATACCCAGACCATAGGTGATTATGTAGAATCCTTGAAGATAGAACACCCGCAGAGCATATAAACATGCCAAAACAAAAGTTCCAATCCATCTGTAAGATGCATGAGGAGTACTTTTGTCCAAATAATATTGGAAAAGTTTCCATGCATCGTGCTTCCACTGGTTTAGAGGTGCAGCTGCTGAGACATCATCATCTCCAACGCCCTCCATTAAAAATAAGCTTCGGAATCCTATGCGTCAGTAAACCGCAATCAACTCAAAGCGTTAAAGGATGTGATTCTATGGATACACCGTAAATGCAATGTTAATACTATCTCCGTTTGGCAGGTGGGAAACAAAACAAAAAAATAGTGAAGAGTTTAAATTGAATAACTAATAAGTCAATAAAAATTAAAAACCCTTAAAACCAGCTATTTGTCAAACAGGGTAAACTAATTTTCACGTCTTATCGTATGCTGCTTTGTTCCCTTTCTAGAAGAAAGGTAGCTTCTCCCGTCTCCTGTAGACATTCCTACATAAGGAGGAAATAGAAAGTCTTTCCTTCTCCTTCCCGAAACTATAACCAGAAAGCATAGGGGCACGGCGGGCGGCTCTCATTCCTCTTCCCCATTTGCAACCCTATCTCAAGGTTTTCTGGAATCCCCTTAACTAATAGATGATTCAATTACAGATAAAAAAAATTAGTGAAGAATTTAAATTGAATAAAAAATAAGTCACTACAAATTGAGAACCCTCAAACCCGGCTATTTGCCAAGCAGGAAAACTAATTTCCCCGCACAAAAGAAAACCCTAAAATAAGCAACAAAGAACCAAATAAAGGAGCGGAAAACCTAGATTTCTAATATAAGTACGTGAAGTTCATGAGCAAATCGACAATGGGGGGGATCCTAAATTAGAACCCCTAGGTCTCCGCGGGAAATGTAAAATGCATACATTATGCAGATATATGAACGCATATATCAATTGGAAAATCTACAACTAAATAGATTGTGTGCAATCAAGGGACCGTCAAACTAGGGTTACTGATTGAAGCTTACCTTCGACGACTGTTGTAGCAGTGGAGAGATTATGGGAAGGCGGAGAGAGACGGAGACGACTGTGAAATAATCTATCAACCCGCACTCCTGTTTGGGAAGCGCGGGACCCACTCCACCGTTGCAAAACCGCATAAACACGACGTCGTTTTAATACGACATCAATGCATTTAGGTACAATTCCTTTTTTTTTCAGAATTTTACTACAATTTATGTAAGATTTTGAATAAAACCTTCATTTAACATGAAGCTCTCAGATGATTAAACTTAAATTTAAGCAAAAAAAATTGAAATAAAATTTTATACTTGTAAATTCGAAGAGAAAATATTTTGTTGTAAAATTCGCGCAAAAAATTGGATCTCTTTTAATTTAAGTAACAAATTTAGTAAAATTCATTTTGATATGATTTTGACTTAATGGCTGGAATGAGTTTTAAAAGATTTTACTAAACTTCCAACCCTTAATTTTTAAGAAATTAGAAATTAATAGTAAATTGAATTTCTTTTAAAATTAACTAAAATTTGAATTTAAAAGTTTTTATAGTTCGCTCGAGCAACCTGAGACCGCGGTCTGCTTGAATTTTAGAAACTTCGCAATTGGAATCTTTTAGATTTTTTAGATGTTCGTGACAATTAATGGCAGAATGAAATAATTTATGGAGGAAGTCCCTGGAATTCCTAAAAGTTAATTAATTTTATTTCACATTGATGATATTGAATGTGAGGTTTTAAAGAAAATAAAATACATTTTATGTTAGAAATCAATTAAAAAATAATGACCATAGTTAATAGGTTTTTAATTTGAGAATTGATGATTTGGCCTATAAAAACTTTGTGAAAATCTCTTGCATTGCACACCAATTTCGTAATTAGAAATAAGAGAGTATATGGAAAGGTGTTCTTGGCATTCTTGGGTTCTTGGCGTTCTCGAGGGAAGAGAAACCATAATCAAAGCCCTTTCTAATTCTTTCAAATTCGTGTTCAATTCTTTACTGAATTCATCAATTGAGGTAGGAAATTTCACTTCCAACCCTTAGGTTTATGATTTATAGTAGGTTGTATGATGATTTAATTTAGATTTTCATGTTAAGGTTTATGGTTTACATTATGATTTCATGAAATTCATCGCAGTTGATGTTTTATTGTTCAAATTGATAAAGGATAAATGATTCTCAAATCTCAAAGTCTTTGTTTCTATTCTTAATTTTTGTATTAGGCTATAATGACAAATTAGGGTTTCGTTCATATCTAGATTTGACAGAAAAACATAACCCAAAATCTACTGAAAACAATGGCGAGTTATGGCCCGTTCGAGTGACCTCTCTATTTTCTGACAAAAGTTGACTTTTGACCAAAAATCTAAAGTCCGTAATTATTTGACCGCTCGAGCAACCTTGTAAAATCCAACAAGTTGGTGGTTGATGTACGGACATTCCGAGATGTAATTTCAAACTATAAACCACCTCTGTTATGCATGAACACACTGCACACCTATCCACGATCGCGCTGAATATGTCCAAGGATCCCCGTGGGATTTCCTGTGAGTAGATTGACCAAACTTTGATCTTTATTCTATGTTGTTATGTTATTGGAACATGTATGAGATATCGGTGTTGCATGTGAAAGTTATGTGATTCTGAATGTTATAGTAGTTATGGTGTTTCGGGTACAGATATCGTGCAACCCGAGGTGTTGAAGTCGAATAGAGTTACAACTGCCATGCTATCCGACCTTGATAATATAAAGTAGTAACATGGGCATTGTGTCGTTTATTTAATTTAGAATAGTCATCGTGCTATCATATTATGTTAATATTGAACCCTACATGTTTTTTGGATTATGTGAAAAGGTATAATTTACATTACGGACACTAACTCAAATGTCACCCGTAACAAGAAGCAAAAGGTATTGGGTGAACATTATAAGTAGTGGAATTGTGCAAAGAACAAGTAAGATCGGTAGTGAAAAGTTATAAAACTGAAATTAGTGGGCATTGTGCCAAGTATTGATCTGAGCATTGTCCTTAGTTGTGTTCATTGTGGGTTAGTGTCCCACCGGATACCATTCCGTTTGTTGATTAAGGACCAATTAGGAGATGGGTGCATTTGATTGGAAGTGACTTCGGAGTATGTTTGCGTTGACAGCTTCGGGCCCCGAGGGAGCGGCGGTCTTGTCTTGGGTGTTCTTGAGCTAGTAAAGGATAAACGGCCAAGGTTTGTTGGTACTTGACTTGGCGAAGCAACGTGTCCATTCGGGTCTAGATAGAGTTAGGTAGTTATTGACTTGAATAGACGGCAAAATGTCTATTTTTTGCCTAGGTAAGGACTTATCAATACTAGGTAAGGACTTATCAATATCAACTAAGTGTTTCGCCCGATTTACCAAGGAATTTTTTGGTTGCTTTTGGCAGATTGCTTACTACTAGGTTGGATCGGATGTCAACCTGTGAAGGCACCATTTGTTACTATTGGACAAATTTCTTCTTTAGTTTTCTTCTTGTTCTTTGCCATAACGCCCATTTTGGGACGAGTTGGAAGAGGAATTCCTAATTCTTACACGGATGAGACTGATCATACCTGATCGGTCAAAAATTATGACACAAATTTTTTTTTTTTAGTGAGTATTACACCAAGAATTGACAAGCGGATGACTTTGATAGTGCGAACAAACCTGTAGTTTGATTGTCTCCGCCTTTTTGAATAAGCCCTGCTCCCTAAGGGGCCCCTCTCTGGTACTCTAGATGGTCGGGCAAGAATGGAACATCAGAGGAAAAAGATATTCTTAGAAACTTTTAAAAAAATAAAAGCATAAAAAACTTGCATGTTTACTTTCTTATTCATTTGTTATTTCACTTGTTTATATATCTTGCTGTATGTCTATTTATCTGGATTCGATATTCGATGAATTTTACTACTGAGTTTAATTATTCATCGAAGTAACTTATCTGTTCTTGGTATTTCATAGTAGACATCTAGGAGCAGTTGGAGAATTTGGCTGAATAGGAAAAGTCAGGAACTGCTGGAGAAGACTGTGGCGGCATTTGTTTACTCTACCCCTAGATACTCTGTTATTTAATTTTCTAAATAAATATAAACCCCAAGGGATGTTTATGCCAATTGTACTCTTCCATTTATAAAAATTTGATTTGTTTTGTATCCTGTTGGTTTAAATTAAATAATAAAAGACATTAGTCTTTTATTTAATTTATGTTTCAATTAATCAAACAATTAAATAAACAATTTTACTTACTTGAGAAATTGGAGTGTTACAATTTAAATTTTGAGACAACAAGGAGTGAGGCTTAAAACTGCTCTAATAAGTTTAAAGATACTTGATATTATTTAAAAAATTATTAATTTTTTGCGTTTTTTCATTTGTCTCGATGGAAAAAGTCAAACAATTTTGATAACACGATGCTTAAGATAAATAATACAGTGAAAAAATATTATTTCTAACTTTTTTATTTTTAATAAAAAATTAGACTTCTAACTAATTTTTTAAATTTATTTGATAAATAAATAATAAAAATTAACAATAAAATAATATTAATATTGAAAAAATAGGCCAATTATATCCAACTTTTATTAACTCGTGACACCATCTCCATGCAATCACACCTGAAATGAAAATTTACTAGTAATATCTTCAAGTCCAGAAGTGGAACTTATGAAAATATCTTCGACGAGTTTGAGAATATTAAATGAAAATATCTTCAAAAATCAAAAGGTGTCACTCCTCATACCAAATGCAACCGCCGACAAATTTTGAGAATGGATACGCTTTTTCAACGTCAAAATAATTTATTATTTTAGTATTGTCAGCTTATTTAGTTTGAGATAATTATTATATTATTAAAATATAAATCTATTTGACCTATTGTGTTTGTTAATTTATTAAATTATTAAATTATGATGACCGAAGTATAATTTAATTTCGCCGCTCTCATTATAAATTAGTTATTGTGTTATTTAATTATAATTAATAAATTATTTTGTTTTATTTTAAAGAGTACTGACCGAATTATCCTCGTAGATGTATGATCCATTTGGGTATATATGAGTATTTTTGTGTCTCACCAGCCAAAAAAAGTCACACAAATCTGGGCTTCTTTTACAAATAAATTAGGAAATGGACATGTGTTTTGAGAAAAAAATAATTTAAAAATCACAAAAATACCACAAGCCAAATGAGACATATGTTACCTCAAATATAACTTAGTATAATAAAAAGTAGTACATAGCCATTTAAGTCAAGAGGACTCAATTGATGAACCACTCTCGTATACTCTGCATTTGTCTTAACTTTATTATTTATAAAAATGTTTTGTCTTTATTTAATATTTTTTGCGTCTATTATTTGTGCCTCAAGTTTTTGTGAATTATTAGTTCGTCTCTATGAAATAAATCTAAAAAGTATAAAAAAAATTTTAAAAATTATTAAAGATGACGAACAAGTAAAAAAAGACCATATTTTAAGACCATTTTTATTTTAAAAAAATTTTCAATTTTGGTCTATTATTTATAATTTTTTAAAAATTCCTCATCGAAATAAACTAATAATTTAAAAAATTAAGGAAAAAAATTACAAAATATTTTTATATAAAAAATAATTAAATAATAAAAGCAAGCTCAACGCAACCGAAACGGATTCAATTTATCAGTTTCAGTGGAATGCTTGGGAGAGGGAGGGAGGGAGTGAGTGAAAGCAAAAATGCCAGAAACACATTATTTTTATACATCACTTAAAATTACGTTATTTTATATTAAAAAATCATATTTTTTTTACCCATATCGCTCAAAATATGTGTCTTTTTAATATAAAACGACGTAATTTTAAGTGATATAAAAAATAATGTGTTAAAGTGATGTGTGTGTAGCACTCTTGGAAGTGAAAGTGTGTGTTTGTGATTACGGATGACGTGGACGAAGAAGAGCCAAGACATAACATGGTTGGTGCCTGAGCTGGGTGCGTGGAAACTCTCTGTAGCGAATATCCAATAGTACTTCACGGCTTGGGTATCACCAGTAAATCAGCCGAGCCATGGACTTGCGCCGCGAGTCTCTCTGTTTCTGGTAGGCCCTACTGGGATAAGATCGAAAATGTGCCACTAATTCCATGCACATTTCTACTGCCTCATTTGTTTCGATTTCTTTATTTAATTTCAACATTTGTGCTATTAAAAAATTATTTAAATTGAGTAAATTATATTTTTTTAATAATTTTATAATATTATTGAATATAGCAAATTGACATTTACCAAACTAGGTTCATATTGCATATAAAAATAACTATAAATTTAAAATTAATAAAAATCGAGACAAAACGACGTTGTTTTGGCACACAAAATTCACCTCAAAATTGTCTGAACAATACTTAACTAGCAGAACAGTATTTTTTGTACTAAAATTACGTCATTTGAGAAAAATCACGCGCAATATTATTTTGGCGCACAGAATTCACCTTAAAATTGTCTGAGCACTGCTTAGCTACCAGAACAGTATCATTTTGTTCTAAATTTATGTCATTTTATACACATCACGCGTTGTTTGTGCACTATGTTGTGTGCACAATAGGACCCTCAATCTCCTTATGTCTTTGTGAGGCTGTACTCCAAATTGGCACATGCTGCCATCAATTCTTATAATTTGAGGATTTTGATGCAAGGTAAGCACAATAAGTCATGTCCTTTTACAATATTGAGTTCTATTTAAAGTCTTAAAAAGTGATTTGAATTGTCAATTTTGTTTGGCTCATCGAGTTTACTGTGCATGTAAGAAATCACACTGATTGAATATCTAGACATAAACAAAACATGTTTATCTTGACAATTTTAATTTTTAATAGTAATAATAAATATATGGCAATTATTTTTAATGATTTTGATTCTGATTTATTTTTATAGTCTGTCTAAGTACATTAATCATATTAAAAATTATATTAATCAAACTTTAGAACACATTTATTGTGATATAATTACTATTTTGAATTGAAAATTCTCTTTCTTAAATAAATATTTGTGATAATGTGTCTTTTAAAAATAACTAATGCGTAATATATTTATTGAAGAAAAAGAAATATCAACCACACTGACAAGCTTATAAATAAATATATTTTTTAACAAATAATAAACAACTATTAAAAATAAAAGAATGGGTGGAAAGGAAATGATAAATGGAAAAGTGCACACAGTGAGGGCCCCATCCTTCGGTAAGTGATCGGCTTCTATTTATCAAGAGTTTAAATTCCTTTATTTTATATTTTCAATGGCGTATATTATTGATCGTAATATATCAAATAGCAATAGATACAATTATTCCAACACTTAGTCCCTACTTCTGATATAAACACTATATTTTAAATTATCGTGCATGAATCACTATAAAAATACTAATTATGAAACTCAAAGCAGAACAGTCCCTTTTTAAGGCATAACACCAACCAGTAACAATGTAAAACATGCTAAATTATTTGTGAACTTTAAATCGAAAACTGAACCTTCACTTTAATCCTGATAGGGACTTATAGCTACTACTCTTGTCTTTTAAAAATAATTAATAATCATAATATTACGGTTTTCATTATGTGTACAAATAGTGTGTATAAATTATGTACAAATATGAAAAAGAAGGGGAAGGGAGGGGGATGGGGGTCCCACCTCCTCTCACATTTGTACATAATTTACACACATTATTTATATACAAAGCAAAGTAAATTATGATCATAAATTAATTTTAAATTGGATAAAAAATTATTTATTTAGCGTATGAGAGGTGCAATAAACGGAAAAAGTGTACGTAGTGAGAACCCACTATACATCGGATTATCGCCGAAAACGTGGCGGCTGAGAGGATAAAATCAAAGCTCGGCTGCCGATGCTTTCTTTCTTCTTCAGTCTTCGCGTATATATGTAATACAAACTCACGAACATACGTATACATACATCCAATTCTCTCCGACAAGAATTTACCCCCATAGAGCGAGAGCCTCTCTCTCTCTATCTCTCCCGTCCAGCAAGGAAGTTCTATCTCTATAACATTTTCTATTCGGTCTCGGAGTTTGGATCTGTCAGTGGACGACCATCGCTCGATGCTCTGACGGTGGATTTGGAATTCTAGGTATCAGTCAAGATCAAAGGTAAGCTGAATTTGAGTTAACTAAGAACGTGTTGCTAGGTTTAGGAGCATTTGAGGTTGTTGCTTTAGTATGTGCTTCTTCTGCTGGTAGTAACAGCTCCGTGACTGTTTTAGTCGTTGGTAGGTTTCACTCTGCTCATCTAAGTACCACTGGTTTTTGTTTGTCACCAACTTTTATTTGGTAAACACAGTGATTTTTCTTTTGAATTAACGTAAATGCGAGATAGAGTACTTAAAATGAATTTGGAATTCTAGGTCTGATTTATCAGCTAAGATCAAAGGTAAGCTGAATTTGAGTTAATTAAGAACGTGTTGCTAAGTTTAGGAGCATTTGACGTTGTTACTTTAGTATGTGCTTCTTCTGCCTGTAGAAACTGCTCCGTGACTGCTTTATATTTTTGTAGGTTTCACTTTACTCGTCCAAGTACTCCTGGTTTTGTTTGTCACCAACTTTTATTTCGTAAAGGCGATGATTTTTCCTTTTGATCAACGTCAATGCGAGATAGAGTAATTAAAATCTGAATGTAAGTGGTTTTTTACTACGGAAAGTGAATTTTATTTACCAAATTAGATGGATAAAGACCTATTGGACAGACAAGAAAGAAAAAAACAAACGTAAATTACTGCCAAAAAGGACTAGGAATGCGCCAAACGAAATAGCCCCGGTGAACGGTGGCCAAGGTATCGAAATTCTTTTTTGGGTAAGTTCTGACAAAGGCATACTGATCTGAGGACTGTATAAGAGAGAGGGGCTCGGTGAAATAGATATGTCTGTGAAGATGCGGAGGACCTGCACGTGGACAAAAAATAAGCACCAAATAACACAATGCAAATCTTAGCAACTTTAGGACAATATATCTCAATACTAATGTGGTTTATTCCGTGAGTAATTGAGTGATCTATCCTCTGAGGTGGAGGAAGATCAATTAGCCTCTGTAGGATAATACCTTAGTCCTTGCTTCCCTCATTTGATGCAACTTTATTTCTGAGACTTCCTATTCTCCTCCCCTGTTAAAGTATCACCGAGAGGGTTATCACTAGTGCATTATTTGTTTGAATCCTTCAAACTCTTGCAGAAGAATGGATATGGAAGAAGAAGAAGAAGAAGAAGAAGAAGAAGCTTCCTGTCCTTAGAGGAGATAAGGGAACAAACTTATTTCCCGTTCCCCTTGCCATTGCTACTAATCACATGGCCTTCCTTTAGTTCGATCCTCCTTCTCCCTCATGTGGAGTTTTTAACAAGGATTAAGATGACATTGGTTGGAAGAATGGCTGAAGGAATTACGTTTATTACATGCTTGGGGTTTTCATGGAATCTCCACATTGATCTCATAAGTAGTTCTATTATTTTGTTCTTGAAATATTTTAGGGTAACTGTAGTTCCACTATCTCAATGCAAATTTTTGCAAAATTCAACCTACACATATCATCGTCAACATGGTACAATGACCTGCCAAGTACACTTCCCAAAAAGCTCATTCCATCCTCATGCCATAGCTGTAATGGAACAACAGAAAGTAGAACCCAAATGAGCATTAACGAATATCCACTCCGAGTCAATTGGCTGTGTGGGTTCCATTTCAACTTATTTCTTGTTTTAAATGAGTTTTGTGGATTGACTTCCTGTACATGATCTCCGCATTTATTTTACCCCTTGAAGAATGTTTCTATGTTTCTTCACTTGTTTCTTTTTTGTTTTGGGCTTCTATGCTCGAAGGGTTTGGAGCCTGTTTTGGGAATGTGTTATGCATGTTACCAAACAAGTTTTGTTTGTTTGTTTTTACTTCTTAAATCCTTAAGAAGTTCCAGTGATAGATCTACTCTAGGAAGAATTACACACTATACATGGGCACATCAAACATTATGCGTTTGTTACTGGGTTTTTCATCATCTGTAGATGCGCATGTTAATTAGTACTGCAGTTGTAGAAATTTTGTGTCTGAAGTACTTGAAATAACCTGCCAACGTAGTATTAGATTTCCTAGAAATTTTGTGTTCATGATCTGTTTTCTTCGTGAACTCTGAACTATAAACACCGTTTTCCAGGTAAAACTTTAGCTAACTTCAAGATCCTTTGAAGGCAAATAAACCAGAGCAAAAAGTAAGTGACAGCCAAGTTGTTATGTCTGACCATGGGGCACAATCGTATCACGATGGCAATATGAAATCTGGACAATCCATGCATTCCTACCAATCTGTTTGGATGGCACACTGGACACAGACAAGCTTTACTGTAGCACCTTGCGTGCAAGATCGTCTGTCTCTTCGTGTTGAGAACAATAATGATCGTGATTCTCCATCGGCCAAGGGATTTACAGAAGTCACTGAAGCCAGAACTGTTAGAATCATGAACGAGGGTCAAACAAGTTCAAAAAATGAGATCAATGAAGGATTAGATTGCCATCCATTTCCGATGTTCAGACTTCGCCAAAATATAGGCAGTGGGTTTGATCCAAAGAATGACCCAGACATTTCTTTTGATACGCGAGCACCAAGACCTCAAATTGACTGCAACGGTGAGTCAACTCAGATTCTGCCCTATAGATTCAGGAACAGAAAAACTCCAGCGTCGTCATCCTTCACGAGTAAACAAGAACTTAACCAACTAAGCACTGCTCTAGCATCCAAAGACCACTTATCAGATATTAATTTCACAACTTTGGGACAAGAGTACGATGGTTATCATGTCCCTTCTGCACTTTTGGTTGGTGAGAAGAAACTGAAAAACCATTCTACCCCTGTGAAATCTGGAACTTCTGCTTTCTGGCGGAGTAATGCATGTCAGTCGATACAAGATCCCTTTCCAGGAAATTGTCGTTTGCCAATACTTTTTGGAGAATGTTCGAAGAAGATGAAAAAATGTGTTCCTGAAGGTTTTCCTAGCAGTAGCAGTCCCCCAGAAGCAACAAAAGCAGAAAGTTTGTATCATGGTTACTCTTTGCACAAGATGCCAGGTTGTGCCCGTGATATGGAGACTATGAGAATTTGTACCACGAATTCTGTGGAGGGTTTAGGTGGAGGTCCTGGTGCATTTTCTCAGACAACTCATAATTTGCTATTCACGAAGAAGACAGATGTTAGCTTGTCCAAGGAGAAGCAGACATTCAGAGAGTCAAAGGTATCCGACAAACTGAAAAGACATATGTTTGGTGAACTCCTCAGTTTATCTCCGCCTTCGGGTCAGAACCAACGGAGATTAAAGCTTCAGCCTCTTGGTAGCTCCAAAGAGGGTGAGGGGGCGAATAATGCTGAAGGTGTGGAAACTCCTGAAGTTCAGTTAAAGAATGAATCATCTGCCGAGACTGATAGCATGGACATGGATGCTTTCAAGGAGCAGAACTATCTTTCTGGTATGTATTCGCGCTACACCATATCTTCTGGACTTGAATTTCTAAACCTGAAGTGAGGAAATGTTAAAAGGAGGTTTCTGGTTCTTCGTGTTCACCTGAAGTAGAAACGTTTTTGAGAAAGTTGTGAATTTAAAATAACCATGGTCTTGCCATGTTAATGTAGTTGCTACATTAGTTATCATGCATATCGTGCTAATTATTATTTTTTGTTTTTTGTTCAACTGTTTCAGGTTTAAGTTTATCTCCCTCCAACAAGGTTAATCCTGCTATTTCTTTGATACTTCTAAATTATGTATCGTCTTGCTAGTTCTTTGAATGTGTTACATTCCATTGATTTCGTACTATCTCGATATGATTGATATCTTAGTTCATTTGCCTGTATACTCTTATCTGTCTGCTCATTCGTATATGCTTGTGCGAAGGTACAAGCATACACCTTGTCTGATATCATCAAATTAATGGTATCTCTTGATAATTACACCTAAGGGTGTTGAGTAAATGACGTAAATAATTCAAAATACTGACATTGTGATCTTTTGGTATGCCATTATTATTTTTTGGTTTATCAAAGTAATCGCAAGAAACTTATTTTGCAATTACGACGTAGATGGCGTGACAATGAAGAATAATTTGCATGGTTACCGGGCCATATAGGTTACCTGCGAAGGAGCGATTTAAATAATTGGAATAACATCATATATATGTCCTCTATTGGTGAGAGTTTATGATAAACACACTGACATGACTGGAAAACATATATAGGAGCCTTTTGTCCAACTTTTTTCCCTGTTCCTGCTGGAAAACATGAAAAGCTCCTGACTGGGAGGTATGGAAAGCTATAGTTGGGTTTGAATTCCCCTATGTTATTGTCTTATTATTTTCTGCACCAATTGTAAATGCCAACATTATGCTAATTAAGATCTAAGTCGCATATTTTTACATGGACACATAACGAGTCAGCTTTTGCAGAATGAGGGTTGCAAAGATTGAGACGGGGCCTTACTTATTCAGGGGTAAAGTGGAGCCTCGAGAAGCACTGTTGAGAGGAAGATCCTTGGCCCCTCTTCATTCTTTACAGGCTGTTAAAAAATTGTTGAAAATAGTCGTGTAAGAGCCGATCACAGTTTGTAAGCTCAATGATATTCCAGTAACATCCAGCTTCATGTCTTGTAATGTTGGAGAGGGGGAGCCCGCTGTGCACAGCACACGGCAGCACAGTAGGCTCTGCTGCGTTCCAAAACGATTTCTTTTTGGCGCACTGAAAACTGCTTGAACACTGCCCATCTGTTTGGGCAGTTTTTGGCGTGCCAAAACGACGTCATTTTGGCACGCAGGAACCCTTCTTTGTGCAACAAACTCCCCCAATCCGGTAATGTCTCTTGGTTGCCTGAAGTTCAGCTGATTCAGAAATAGCTTCACTACGTACCATCTTACTATTTAGCTGCATGACAGGTGACAGTTAAGCTGTTAGTTGAATAAGTCACTCACCAATCTGCTTACTACTATTTATGATCAAAGTTCCATGGAGCTCTTCTGATCATTTAATTCCACCATCAAACTTGAGATTACATTTTATTCCCCCAGTGTTAGTGGTGGGGACCCGCTATCCCATTCATGACATGCTGTAGTTTTCGCAGGATATCTTGACAGGCCAAAACCCACCATGTCAACAGGCAGTTCCATCAACTGGGGAGGAAGTTGGACACAGATGGCCCATCACCATGTTACCCGATATCAACGAAGAAGTTCCTGTCCTTCCAGCTGCAGGAAGGTCATTAGACAACGAGGAGCCCGTCACTTCACGAACTCAGAGTTTGGATGCAGAACACCTCCTTCCCCATACCGAACATCCAACTAAACCAAAAACAACTCATTGCCCTCATGATTCCAAAGGGCTAGATCCAGGCAGCAGATGGCTTAAGCGCCTCAGGCTGAGTGCCTCGGATTCGTTTGTACTTGGCACTAAAAGCTCAAATTTGGATGAACCGTCAGCCCATGAAAAGGTAAATAAGTTATGCAGCGAATTTTTGGAAGGCAGCAAAAGCAGCCGCTCGAAAACAAGGTCCCTTAGAAAACATGGTGAAGAAGAGACCAACAACTATCAGACTGCAATTGTATTGCACAATGGTCAGTCATCTTCAGCGGAATCAGCAAAGAAGGGTCGAGATATGCTGCTTTCAGATCCTTGGATACAAAGGTGGCGTCGTGATAGAACACATCAGAAGAAGAAGGCTGAAACAGTGGTAATCTGTGAACCACAAACTATGAAGATGGAATTTGATGACCTTCGAAATAAACAGTTTCCGAGTATTGCTGCTATGGCTCTAATGGGGAAGGCCATGACTGGTTCCCAACCATGTAAATTCCAGAAAAGGGGTTCGTTTGTAGTTTGGAATGCCAAAGGCTGCTGAAGGGACGTTGCTCCAAGGAACTCCGTACTTGTACTGGGAATCAAAGACACAGCCAATTCTGTTGGTGGCCAACACTTCAATCCAGCGCATGGGATGTTTATACAGTCAGAATTCAGAATAACTGAATGTCGCATTTTTAGGTCTTTTTTTTTTTGCCATAACTCAAGACTGTTCGGGTTAGTTACGCGCACCTCAACTAATTTATGAGAAACCAATCCTACGGTCTACTAAAAGAGGAGGGTCCAATTAAAGTCAGGGTAAAAGTTAAACATGTAGGTCTTTGACCTCTTTCAGATTAGGTCCCCTGTTTGTTTCTCAAGACGAATAACGTTTTGGACCTTTGGGTAGAGAAATATGTCTGAAGAGACAGATATCTTCAACCATATGCTTGTCGTATGATCAACAATTGAAGGATCTGGTGCAAAAGCAGTATGGCAGGTACTTATTTCTCCTCAACTTCTCTTGGTTTTGGTTTCTATTAAAAGTGACTTGTATTATTGTAAGGCTGTTTTTGTGATCGTTTTTTGTTTCTTAATGATGATGTCGCTAATCTCTGGCAGATATGTTGAGTCTGTATATCCATTCATGTTTCAGTAACTTGTTTTGGATTCCTTTTCAAATGAGAGTATCTTGACCTGCCGAAAAAGTGGATGAATTTCAAACTCGGTTAAGAACTTGTCCATTCTTCTCTTCTGGTGTCATCGTGTTGTCCTATGGCACAACCCATCAGCATATCGATCAGAAGTAGAGTAGCGTAGCAAGGGAAAAATGACCCTGTCGGTCACTTCTATAAGATAGGATTACCTCTTATGAACCTACATCATCTTGAGCAAATCGTCCTCAATCTCAAATTTTCAAAATGACCACTCTTCAGTTGTAGTTTACTTTAAATCAATGACACTAGCACTGAAAATAATTTTTTCCAACTCTTGACACCTGCCTAACTCCAACTTATTCTTCGGCATCTTTAGCAGAATCAATATGAAATTTAGCATCGTGATAAAATTCTACTACCATTCTCAATTTTTTGACACCAACACACTCTCTCTCTCCCTTTTTTTTTGACAAATGAACAACTAAAATTTATTTTTTCTAGAAAAATGTTTGATCAAATAAACACCCAAATGAAAATGATTTTTCTTTTCCTTTATTTTACTTTATTTTTTTAACTTTTCCGCATAACAATCCTGACAGAGAACAAAACCTCACTGACAACCAAGCGAAGCCTCATGGTAAGGTGATGTATTGATGCTGCAAGGTGGAAAAAAAAAAGCAGCTACTGAAGTTTGGCATCGGTGAAATGCCAAAAATGTCAAAATTCATTGGTTCATATAGAAGATTTCAAATTTGAGCTAACTGGAGAAACAATCCGAGCATAGAGACATGAGACCTATCCTGCCATTACAATAGAGACTGAGTAATTCAGCTGGAAATCATTGTTGCATCCTCAAATACTGTTAAATCACTGAAAAATCTGAAGTGGAGATATTAGTTATGGAGAGAATTGGACGAAGCAACAGCATTCTCAAAATGGCTTCATAAATTCAAAAGAAAACATCTCAGACCCAACCCTAATGGATCCAGCCGAACACAACGTAAGCAAAACACAGGACAAAACAAATTTCGAACAGCCAGTTCACACAAAACTCTCAGAAATGAATAACTAGAAACCTAGGTGTTGGTTGCTCTAGTATAAATCTGCTGGCTCGAGTGGGCAGATACCATCCTAATCAGACCTCTTGCCATCAGATCTTTTATAGCCATCCTCGCCAGTGATCCATTTACCTGCAAAATTTCATAAAGTCACGTGAAGGGAACAACAAACATATAAGTATGTATACGGTAATATTCCAACGTGCATCGGCAATTGATCGTTGGAAATTGAGAATCCGATAGTCCACCTTCAGACTTTCTCATACATAATAATCATGATAGAGCGAGAGAATACATTTTTAACCAGGACAATAGAGAAACTAAAAGAATGCAGATGTAAAATAACATTTAAACAGCTATAGCTAAGCATGCATCAACACCAAACCAAACCAAACCAAACTGAGCCTTGTGTCCCAAATCAATTGGGGTCGACTACCTGAATCCTTTTCCTCCAAAGAGTTCTGTCAAGTGCTGTTTCCTCACTTAGCCCTAGTAGACTTAAATCCTTGCGCACTACCGCATCTAATGTCAATTTGGGTCTTCCCCTCCCCGGAGCATTGCTATGCAAAGCTATCCTATCCGCTCTCTTAACTATTGCCTCCGTAGGTCTACGATAGACATGTCCAAACCACCTAAGCCTATTTTCCCTCAACTTCTCGTCTATAAGTGCTACGCCTACCATTTCGTGGACTGTTTCGTTTCTAATCCTATCTCGTCTAGTCTTACCACACATCCACCTCAACATTCTCATTTCCGCTACACTCATCTTGGTCACCTGTTGTTTCTTCATAGGCCAGCATTCTGTCCCGTAAAGCATCGCTGGTCTTATAGCAGTTCTATAGAATTTTCCCTTCAATTTTGTGGGTACCCTCTTGTCGCACAGTACACCAGTAGCACTTCTCCACTTGAGCCACCCCACTTGGATCCTATGGGTCACATCATCCGTAATCTCTCCATCTTGACTAATAATAGAGCCTAAATACTTAAAACGGTCACTCTTTGGTATCTCCTGATCTTGAATCATCACTTTTTCTTCGTACGCACTTCGGGTATCACTAAACTTGCAAACCATATACTCAGTTTTACTCCTACTTATCCGAAAGCCCTTAGACTCTAGTGCATCCCGCCAAATTTCTAATTTAGTATTAACACCGCTAGCAGTATCATCTACAAGGACAATATCATCTGCAAACAACATACACCATGGAATATCCTCTTGAATCTGACTAGTCAATTCATCCATAACTAAAGCGAAAAGGTAAGGGCTCAAGGCTGACCCTTGGTGCAATCCTACTGTGATGGGAAATTCACTCGTCTCCCCTGCTGGTGATCTAATGGCAGTGACAGCACCTTCATACATGTCTCAAACAACATCGATATACCCTTTGGTTACTCCCTTTCTCTCCAGAACCCACCATATAATGTCTCTGGGCACCCTATCATAAGCCTTTTCTAGGTCTATGAAGACCATATGAAGATCCTTCTTCATTGACTTGTGTTTCTCTACCACTCTTCTTAGTAGGTAAATAGCTTCCATGGTCGATCTCCCAGGCATGAACCCAAATTGTTTCTCCGACACCATAGTCACCATCCTCAAACGATGCTCCATAACTCTTTCCCACAGCTTCATCGTATGACTCATCAACTTAATACCTCTATAGTTGTTGCAATTTTGAATGTCCCCTTTGTTCTTGTAGATAGGTACTAAGGTACTCCTTCTCCATTCATCTGGCATCCTCCTAAATAACCAGCATGCATCAACACATTTATCATAATTTGAGCACCCTTTTCCGCTAAGGGAAAATCAATGATGTCATCCATGGGCACAGCCCCAAGGCTCCCACGAGCAACACAATTATGTGGGTCCCCTCCATCCAGGGATGGACACGATCTTGTGGCTCCTCAATGCATTGGCCAATTCCCAAAGAACACCAAGCAGTTGATTTCAGCTTCATGTCATGGCTTGAGTCCTTTGTTGCCTTGTGTGCTTAGGAGTTGAGACCTGGGCTTTTTTAATCTTTCCCATCTAGGAGGATCGATGTTACTAGTCATTGCAAGTGAATTGTTAACACTATGCACGATAAAAAAGTAACTTTATTTAGCCCAGACCCGAAAACAGGTAACCAACAATGGAACTTTATACATGTTTTTCAAGTTAGTTTTAGTGCCAAATGTACAGCTTATCATTGCAAGAGCTTCAACAGCCGATTCATTGAGCCAAAAGGCCAAAAAGTATGGCTTCGGCATATTTTGGACAAGTTGCATTCATTGGGCTGAAATAGCAACAGATCTAGCTATTAAGATTTTGTCATGCATGAAAAAAATCTCAATTTCACAAAAAGGTAATTTCCAAATGCTGTTAAACAGAATTTTAATGATTAGCTAATCGTCTTTGGCCTTTACCCAGCAGCCCTAAAACGGCATAAAATTGACAATTTTACAACAAAAAAGACCACTAAGTATCATATGTTGCTATACAATGCCGTAACAATCCCTGTACTCTGCCGATCAAAATATAAAAAACAATCCCTATACTCTGCCAAAGCTATCTATGCAAAATTGGCCTATCTTATTCTTATTTCTTTGTTCTTTATGTGGGTCAGCGAGGATCAAGGATCTTTTTGCACTAATGGGTTACAGGCCGTGGAGGAAAAAGATGGGGGAGGGACTCTTACTCCACAGCTTGGCCCACCAAGTATCACGGATTCTTTCCTTAGGTCCCATATCTCACGATGGGGATCTTAAATTACACATGCACAATACAGCTTACTGAAATATTATTACCAAAAGAAATATGTCTAAACAATTTAAGGTATTCTTGTACGTAACAGTTATCCATTGTAACCCCTGGAAAATCACAATTGCAAATGAAAGGAAAACAGATGAATAGAAAAACTACATGTTAAAACAGTGCAAGATAGTGTTTGGCATTTAACAGGAACCGAACAAGTGTCTATTATGAAGTTACATAACCGCTTAATTACAGAAGGAAAAATTAATCCACATCCAAACATACATCCAATTTATCATACTAGCTAATGAAATCTACTACTTTAAGGATCAGAACTATTCAATTATAGAGTATAGCGAGAATAATAATCAAGTCAAAATTTATGTTCATAGGACAGACAAACACATGATAAGAACACATATTATCTTGTGTGTGTAATTTTTTTCAAGATAAAATGTGTTCTAATCTTGAGGTTATCTATATCCGATAGAATATGAATTTTGGCGTGATTATTATTCTCAACATACTCTATAAAGTGAATCATTCTACTCACTAGCCAAGCAATCATCCATTGTTCCTTGTCACATTAAGGCACTCAATAGCAAATCTCGATGCAGCAAGAATTGGAGATCTAAAGAACAAGGCAGTATACTAAACGAAACGAAGAGGGGAAAAAAGTGGTATACAATAAGGCAAGAAGCTAAAACTAAGATAAAGAGACGGAGAGGAAGAAGAAAAATAGTATATTTACCCTGAGACGATCGGATAGAATGGAAGGGGTGATGAGCTTGTACTTGGGGGCTTCAGCTAGGAGCTTATCGTAGGTAGGCTTATCAAACAAAACCATGTTGTTCACCTTCTCCTTTTGCTTTCCCTTGCTCCACTTCTGCAAAAACCAATATTTTGTCCGTATTTACATCACATCCACCAATCCACAGACCACAATTAACATAAATAAACACACAATCAGGCAAGCGGAGAGAGTTTTGACCTTCTTCTTTTGTTTTCCGCCGCCGGACTTGGCGGGCTTGGACGACGGAGGAGGAGCCTTTTCCTTCTTCGGAGCCTGCAGGATCAAAACTTAGTGAGATTAACAGATAAATCTGTATGCACATGGCGAAAAGATGAAAGATGAGGAAAATGAGGCGGAGGGAGGTGGAGATTGGTACCATCTGATCGGTGGAAAGAGGCTGCGGCGGCGGCAGAAGGCAATCAGCTAGAGGAGTGAGAGAGAGCAAAGGAGGCAGACGGAGACGCTTCTAAACCCTAGAAGGCCAAGCACAGGGTATTTAATTGCTTTCAAGCCAGTCGAATCGGCGTCGTTTCTTCCTTGGGCCTCTTCCTGGGCCTTAGGAGTACTTCACTCCACTGTTGGGCTATTTCCTCTTCTGGAAAGCCCAACAAGAAGCAACTATTGGGCCCATTTATAAGCAGGCCAGACATCTTGGGTCACTTCACGGTTGAGCTATTTCCTCTCATGAAAAGCCCATTGGGTCTCTTTTGGACTTGGCCCAATTTTTTTGAATTGTGGTCCAAAAATTTTGAATATATTTGCAAATCATACATAGAAATCTAGAAAAAAATGTAGAAAAATTTGAGTCCAATGGGATATTTTTTTTACTTAATTTTCGAGTGTGATCATTATAAAAAGATATATATTAGCTAGGCATAAATGAAGTCATTACTCTCCAAGACGAGTATCTATTAGGAAGTAGTCCAAAACACCTTGTATTATCTCAAAAAACTACAGAGGCGCATATACTCCGTGTGCCCTCCAACTTCTAGTTGTTAGAAGCAATTAGTTATAGTTCTTGAGGACAATTAAGCCCTATGAATCACGAAGGACTTGTTCGTCGCAATTTTGACCTTAGCAACCATATAATACTAACCCTCCTTTTTCTTTCTCCCTCATGTATCGTATAGTGTGCATCGCAGAAAATGTCACTTGTACAATAGTGGATGTACATCTTCAACCCCCCCCCCCCCCCCCCCCTCCAAACATTTTTTTCTTTTTTTTTGCTTAGATTGCTAAAATAACGCGGAGCAAGAAAATATTTGATTTGAGTTTTTGATGAGTTTTGAACCCGAAGTCTGAGTTGAAAAAATTGCTTAGTGCTCATGGAGTACCGTTACCTGGTACTCCGAGCTCTTTCATTATTCATATTAATGTGGGTCTCGATAATAAAAAAAATGTCGGGCACCGTGTGATGATGCCCCTGGCGGCTTGTATGACCTAAAATTATTGAAAATCATTCATTCTGAACCACCCAATATTTTTCATGTTGTTTGTGATGATCTCGTTTTCTTGAACAATGAAACTGCACTTCTTTCCAATCGAGATTTAAAATATCTCTCGTTTTTTGATCGGTTTCGAATAACCTAAATCGGAATGAATGAGAAAGCGACCTAACAAAGAGAATTTCTTTCCAAACTGAATAGATCGAATTCGAATACTAACAAACTCGCATAAATGAACACTCCTTGATTAATATACCAAGGCATCACGACTCGTATGACCTAAAAATACTGGATACCATTTATTCAAGACCATCCAATCTTCCCCGTGTTGCTTTCAATCCCACTTTCTTGAACAGTAAAACTGCACTTCTTACCAATTGAGATTTAAATTAGATCTCGTCCTTCAATTAGAGTCCCGAACAACCTAACTAGCAATGAACGAGAAAGTGACATGACAAAGAGAAGTCATTCCCGAACTTGTTCTGAAACACACCCGGAGAATAAACGTATTCCGGGAGTGTCGCAACTGTATGGCAACCATTTATTGGGTATAAAGGAATGGAATTTATGCAGCATAATTATAGGAAATCATGTTCATTGAAAACAAGACAAGATATGGAATAAAAGCTAGAGATAAGTGGTATCCGACTCAATAATCTCAGAATCCACCATGTAAAGCCATTGATATGTTCAAAAGGAGAGCATATTACTCACATATATGTATATAACACACCCACAAAAAGAACCCATTATCAATTTTCTAAATTATTTTCATCTTTTGCACACTATAAGGAATCAAATTTAATTATCTATGAGAAAAAACAAAAACAAAAACAAATAGAATCAGTTGCTGGGCAGAATAAAGTTTTGAAAAATTAAATTAAATTATCCAAAAAGTGTATTTAAAATTTCATCAACCTTAAAGAAACAATTAAGTGGTAAACGTTTGAAACTCATGTTGAGTTTGGACTATTTTTTTTTTGGTCTGATAACTCCGAGTGTTCGGACCAGTTTATGTGCACTTCGACTAATTTTTAAAAAACCAATCTCACTGTCCACTTATAGAGTCAGATATCCGAATTAAAGTCAGAGCAAAGTCTTGTATGGCTTGACACCTAAGAGTAGATATTACCTGAGAGATTTCGAACCTGCGACCTTAAAAGGAGCAAACATCTAAATCTTAAGCCTTAACATGTTGTGATTTATTGCATTCGCCAAATATTTTGTGTTTTCTCATTTGTCTCAACGAGAATAATAAAAAAATATAAAAATATGAATCACAATTGAAAATGTACAGATAAGACGACGTTAAAGACACCAAAAACAGTGAAAACCTTTCTTTTTAAATTTATCTCGCCATTCATGAAATTTTTGAGACTTTTCCTAATTTTTTTTGTTTTTTAAAATTTATTACATCAAGACGAATGATTAAATCAAAAAATATAATTGGCGAGAATCATTAGTTCAAATCTGACAAATGTTTTTCTTTTCCACACGAAACTCTTTGTCTTTATTTTTCAGCAGAGAATATATAGATGAAAAAAAAAAGTAATCGCCTTGACACGCAAATTGATAAAAATTAAGAAAAAATGACAAAATAGACAATAATATTAATATAAATTAATTTAGGTCAAAGAAAATCTAATAATTAAATGTAGTAGTTGTCTGTGGGTGTCTTACACGTAGCCTTTTAAACCTCTAGAAAGATGGCTTCTACAAGGTTAGAGAATTAGCATCATATTCTGAGTGGACGTGGTGGGTATAATAACAAGCATTATCCTTTCATTTATTAGAGAACAAAATATATAAGCATTATAATTAGGATAAAGAATGATTGATAAAAGACATGTGCCTTCCCCACCTCACCTAAACTCTCCATGCTTTTTGTTGTTCTTATTTCTCAAGCATTCTCATATTTGTCACTTGAAAAGAGAATCTTCTGTATAGCTGGATGTGCAGCGCATTTGAACTCCGTATGTATATTTTGATGTCAAAACGAGATCGTTTTGTCACGAGGTACATCCTGTGTGCTTGTCACGTGATGTTGATTTGGTAGTCATGGTATTTTAAGATTTGTTCTTTTTAAGTTTTAAGTTCAAAACTTTCAAGCAATATTTTGAAGTCGGCAAGTAAAAAATGTGATCATATAGATATAGGTCATCCACCAATCGGGTTGAAATGTGATATCATTACTACATAGTAATACATATGATTTATAATAATACATAAATACAATATGGACTTTTGTGCATGAAACAGTTTTTGGTGGTTGACAGTTTCAAAACATTGCTAGTCAATGATCTTGCGAGGGTAAACTAACACTAAAAATCCGTCCTCATTTCGAATTGCATGTTGCAACTCGCCTGCATGAACGATTAGTAATCGTCGATCAACCGTATGGCGGTAAGTTTATGAGACAACTTACGTTGCCATTATGGATAATCCATGATAGAAAAATCACTAGATTTGTTTTGCCAGGTGCGTCAAAGTCACCATGCCTCTTATGCCCTGGACGATACAAATGCTATAATGACCGAGACAAAGGGTCGTGACCCTACAAGTGTGAGCTAACTTAAAAAATTTGTACTCATCGAACTGTAGTCAACAACTTGTTTGCAGAAGTTGGAATCGTCAGTAATCACTAATCAACTATACAGCGGTGAATTCGTGAGACAACTAATATTACCATTACCGATAATCCATAACACAAAATCATTAGATTTTGTTTTGTCAAGTGGGTCAAAGTCACTATGCCCCTTATGTCATGGGCTTATATACACATGCTATAATGGTCACGACAAAAGTTTGGGATCCTGCGAGGGTGAGCTAACTCTAAAAATCCATCCTTAATTCGAATTGCAGACTCCAACTCGCCTAATTCAAATCAGAATTGCTAGCGATCAATCACACGGCAATAGATTCGCGAGACAACTGAACTTGCCATTATATCCATGAAACAAAATCACTAGATTTGTTTTGACAAGTGGGTCAATATCTTTACCAATAAATCAATCAATCATGGTCTCAGAATTCAACTGGTTTCGAATAATGCTTTTCAGTTGGGCCCCAATAAATAAACCCAAGATCTTTTAATTTTGCCAAGTAAAAAGTTCTGCTCTATTATTGATGGGCTCGAAAATTATTCAGTAGAATCAGTACTCTATGGATGCATGCTCCTATTTCTCTTCCTCTTCCTCAAGTCTTCTTGGGTTAAACTAGATGAGTCCAATTTTGTTCACTCTCGGTTAAATGGTATATTTTGAGATCATATTTTGATGATTAAAATCGTCTATTTAGTTTGAATTTTTTTTTGGGGGGTTTTACGAAAAAATTAGCTTAATCAGATAACGTTAAGTAATTCATTAATTTTTCAGGCTAAAAGATAAGATTCTTTAGGTCAAACATCTAGTGGTATCCGACTGAGTTGATTTTTTTCTAAAATTCTAAAGAATAAGCCTGAACAAGATAAGCATTTTCGATTATCAAATTAATATCTCAAATGGGTTTTACACAACCGATGAAGAACAAACTTTGTTCACCCCTGAACGAACAAAATTAAACTCAAAGTACACGAAGAATTTACCTAGTATTCAAACCACAGCACATAGTTTCATCAAATCATGTGATATTGTCGATCGAAAGATTGACTTCGTATTCAAGCCATAACACATAGTTTCATCGAATCATATGATTTTCTTCATCAAAATCAAACAATTTTTTCATAAAGAAAATTTGACTTATAAGCTTGTTTTAATCAATGAGAAGACCATTATATATCTAATAATAATTTGGTGTAGGTGAGTATAGGTACCTATATATATGTATGTATATCACGAATCCACCAGAACCACTTACTAGGGGCAAGTCAATCTAAAATTTGTCCGATCGTTAATTTTAAAATCCCCAAAACTAATCGACATTATGTTGGGGGTACGGCCGGATAGCTCGGTTATGATATATATGTATACATATATATATATATATGTATATAGTGCTCTTCTAATAAATTTTTTTATTTTTCTACGTTGCGGACCTTTATTTTCTGATCAAATTTTGACAATTCGAATTGTTCAATGTATTTAAAATATATTTTTTAAGTATACCTAAAAGAAATCGGTTCAAAACAATATCGATAAAGGCTTAATTTAAACAGTTTTTGATAAATAATGACATGAATAGTTTTATGAAAAATTAAATAAATCAAGTTTTTTCTCATAATATTTTGAATTGATTTCTCTCCTTAACCTATAAAAATATATTTTTAACATATTGAACGATTCGGATCATCAAAATTTAATTAAAAATAAAAAATTTACACTGTAACAAAATAAAAAATTTATTGTTAGAAGTTTACTTTGTATATCATTTAAACACATAACTGCAAGAATGTTGGACATAGAAACAATGATCAATCTTCCTTTATTAATGGGGCCACACTGCTACAGTAATAACGGAAAAGGAAAAAGAAGTCATTTCAAAGATTTTGAAGGGTGGTAAAAAGCAAAGAACACGTGGCCTTTTCTTAGCGAGGAAGGAGTATGGAATCCAATCATAGCCCTACATCTGGCACTCTTAACGACCAAGAATTAGCCCGCGATTGCCCACCACTCTAATCCATTTTACCTTTCCTGATAAAGGTTAAATTTATTTTTCACAAATTGAATGAAAGGCAGGTTCTGGAATTCGAGAAGGCCGTCGTACAGTTTTCTGTGGTGTTCACATAGTGCAAATAAAATAATATAATTTTACTGGAATTCGAGAAGGCCGTTGTACAATTTTCTGTGGTGTTCACGTAGTGCAGATAAAACGATATAATTTTACTTGATTTGTCCTCGAAACTACATCATTTTAATTAATGACGCAAATTGTTATCAAAATATATAAGATTAAAACGATATAGTTTTGAGGAACAAACGAGTAAATTATGTCATTTTATTCACACTACACGTGTCCTATAAAAAATTACACTATGATAGGCGCGTGATATTTCATATATAAGCGCCTAAGTAGGAGGAGTTAGCGCATTAGACGAGCGTTTTATAATCATTTTCCTGTTTAATGTGCGCTTGGTAGTGTTGTTGGTATTGTGCATGTTTTTCCAGGTTGAAAGATGTTTTTGGCACATTTTGCATGGCTTGAAGCGGAGCTGAGCTGTGGGAGTCGAAGTTTGAAGTGTGAAATGCTGGAAAGGGCGGCTTAAGCCCTAGGTATTGATACCTCTCTAAAGGGTATCGATACCATTTGCTTATGGAGTGCACAATTCGTTCCAGAATGTTTAGTATCGATACCTCTGGAAAGGGTATCGATACCTACGTCTTACGTGATTAAGGAGATAACGGATTGGTATCGATACCTTTATAAGGGGTATCGATACCGAGGGAGTTCGGGAGCGTCAGAGTTGAAGCTGTGTCGTTTCAGTGGACGTAAATTAATTTCTTTAACGTTTTAATTAGGTTTTTGTGAGGATTTGGAGAGGAGTATAAGTACTCATGTTATAACCCATTTTAGAGATAGACTTTACCTAGGTTTTCAGTTTACAAGTTTTTACGGCCACAGATCTGAAGTTCTTGGTTCTTTGCTACGGTTTTCTAAGTTTTATGTCCAGATTTCCAGTGGAAGATTAAGTTTGCCTTTGCGATTACGGTATTTCTTTTCATTAATTTTTCAGATTTCATTAATTGAAAGCATGATTAGTTCTTATTTCAATTCGTTTTCTGCAATCTATTTCAATATGTGTGAGTAGTCGTATAGGGTGCGGCCGCGGGATCAAGGTGTTCCGTGGCTAGACTAATTCATATTTTACCTCGGTGCCGAATCAATTTAATTAATGCGCAGTTTTTGAATACGGAACTTTTCTAGCAAACAAAACCCGGGCATCGCCCGTTCCACATACGCGCAGGAATCGGTGACAAGTGTTGTGCACTTGTTAGGAACGATTTCCATATTTCTAAACCTATTAATTGAATGATTGTGGCCCGAGTGAACGTGGATTAGGCTAGTTGTGGGCACTGTAATACCCACGACTGTACTCTTCTGTTTCAATTAAGAATTCGAAAATTTAATTAGGTTAATTTAGTTAATTAATCAATCATTCGCACAAGGGGTGGCTACCTAAGAGCCAAGCAAAAAGTAAACCCGTATCCGCTAGGCTATTCTTTCCGTCTCTGTGGGATCGACTCCGGACTTCCGGATTTTATTATGCTGCATCAGTCTCACTCCCTACGCTTGGGGAAACCATTATTTTAGGAGTTGAAATCGGTCAAGCACACTACAACTCTCACAAAACCCATGTACGTATGATTTGATTCTCGTCTCGATTTTCATCTCATTTTCTTATATGTACAAAATATACTAAAGACGAGTTCATGTCAAAGTAATTAATCCCGTACCGTACCGCTCAGTACCGGGCGGTACCTCCCGTACCGGACCAAAATTAGTACCGTCGGACGTCCGTACCGTTCCGGCGAGAATACCGGCGGTTCCGGCTGGTACCGGCCGAATACCGGATCTCGGCCGGTACCGGTTTTCTTTTTTTTTTTTTTAATTTTTTTTACTTTTTATGTATTTTTAATTACATTTACATATCTTTGTTTTTTTTTTCATTTTCCTTGTAAATACTTCTAATTAAGGTAGGAAAATTTATAATGCAAAAAGAAAAGTTAACATTATTTTTTATGAAAATTAAAAGAAAAAATAAGCATTTTTTAAATTTGAAGTTAGCATTCCTTTTTATGAATGTTAACATTCTTTTTTTTTAAACTTAACATTGCTTTTTAATTTAAAATAAAAAATAAATGTTAACCTTTATTTATAATTTTATACATATATGAAAATAAATATTTTTTTTTTCACTTTCGATACTTTATGAATATTAATTTTTCTTTTCAATTTCTCTAGACAAGAAAATGAATGTTAATTTTTATTTTTTCATTTTTCATACCTTAATGTTAAAATGAATATTAATTTTTCTTTCTAATGAAGCATATGCTAACTAATTTTATAAATTTTGTGAATTAAATGATATTGAAATATCATAAGTTTATTATTGTCCTTTGAAAATGTTATGTTTTGTGAGTTATTTTTAAGTTGTGGAGTTTACTTTATATGTCAAATGTAATTTTTTGTAAAGAATATTAGTTTTAAAAAATTATATTATTTTTTAGCGATAAATCCGAAAAATCGGTACGTACTGTACCAGTAACAAAACCGGTACCCTTACCGGTACGAGATTGATAACTTTGGTTCATGTACATGTGATTTGATTCCCTTCTCGATTTTCATCTCATTTTCTTTTATGTACAAAATATACTGAAGACGGGCTCATGTACATATGATTTGATTCCCATCTTAAATTTCATCTCGTTTTCTTTTATGTGCAAAATATATGTATGTATATTCTTATCCTTATAATTACATATATTTTAAATTATTTTTTGAAATTATATTAATCTTTTATTTGAATTTTCTGTCCTAAAAATTTTCCGGAATGAGGAGGGGATCTTTGATTCTCATTCGGGCTGGAATAGAGGTTGGGGGTAATTTTTTGTTTGGCGAACGAGACAGTGATGGAAATAGATATCAAATTTGGAATTAGATGATCAATTCACTCTCGATCTACCCGTTATCCCATCCATAGGATAATTTATACATGGGATTGTCGTTTGTGATTAGGATGTTCATTAATGAGTTGAATAGGAATGGAACTAAATACAAATTCTTCTAACAATTGACAAAAAAATAACATTGCTCTATATTAGTTTATTCACAACTTGGATAGAGGTACATGTAGTGGACTAAAGTAGTAGGTCGTTCTTGCTAACTTGTCAACACAGTGCACGTCCTAACAAAAAGAATGAGTAGAACCGAGATATGAGCAGCCAAGGTCGGAGGCTCGACATAGCCTACGGCCCTTAGCCCAAGACCAAATACTGGATTGAGTCTACAATTTAGGCGGGATGGAGACTTGAATTGATGGGGTTTCAGAAAGATCCCGAGAAAATCTTGAAAGGATATTGCAAGAATCCCAAAGGAACTCGAGAGAATGTTCAGGGGAGTTCAGAGAGAATTCAAAAATGATTTGAAAAGATTTTTGAAGAAATCTTGATAATATGCTTATGTCAGAGTCAACTACAAAGAGAATGACACAAAATTCTAGAATAATACACTATAACTAAAGTGTATATCCTTCGTACTTCATCTTATGAGCTATGGCTTAAGTATCGAAGTACCTATCGATAGGTATTAGCCTAATGACAGTAATGAGTTGCTTCTGTTGCATGCTAGCACGTTCTTTATGGATCACGTACGAAAGATCATATGAGATTGACGAATCTAACAACCCTACAATATATCGTTATAAATAGATGTCTAAACACTTGAAAGAATATTAGTGATTTCATTTTATGATTTCTTCATTGACTTTAGGTCAAGAAAAAATCAATTGTTGGTTATTGTCAACGTCAAGACCCAAATCATTTTACTAATGTAAACCCACACAATAAGAAAAGAAAGGGGACAAAGAAAATACAAAAAGGCAAAGAAAAGCAAAGAGACCAAGAAAAGAGAGACATTATTGTCACAGTTTTCCAGAACAAAATGTTCTTGAATTTTCTCGAGAAAAAAATAACAAGAAAATTAATATGTTTACGATAATTGTAGAAACCAATTTTAAATTATAAAATTTTGATTGTATTTTAAAAGTATAAATTTTTAATTACACTAAAAGCAAATAAACTTATTTTCTAGTAGTGTTCACAAATTAGAAATCAAATTAAAAAAAAGTACAAATTAAATATTTGATTCCAACAAACCCTAATTTAACTTTTCCGGTATCAAATTTTAGATTTTTTTTTCCAAGTTCTTAGAAATTCCTAGAAATCTCAAAATCTCTTGATATTTTTTTTCTGACAAATACTATTAAGAATCAACTGTTTTTTAAAATCTAGCAAAATCTTAAAATTATGGGTGAAAATATTACGACCAAAATGAATTTACTAAAAAACCGATTGAAAATTTCGGGATTCCATCGGTCTTGGTATTTGAATTTTTTTGTATGATTTTCAATTCGGTCTCAAGTACCAAAATTTCCACATGACACCGAGCGTATCGAACAGAAATACTGTCAAAACCAAACCGAATTGGACCGAAGGGTGCTAATTTTTTTAGTGACCTTGAATCAATATCATTTTGTGGCACAAAATAGAAGAGTTTCGGAACTCCGGCCAATTTAATTTATATACACTTTAATTATTAATTAGTTTTTTTATACGGAGTCAAAATTTTTATTAAAATAATACAGCTTATTCAAAATAAAAAAAATAAAAATCCCTTAAATCTCAGACCAAATCAAACCACCTGAAATGGATTTTGGTCCCCTTGTTAATTCAGTCATAATTGGTATTTAACATATTCACTCGAAAACCGATTAATTTGCTCCAATTGATTCTGAAACTCTGACTGACCCGAACTGATTTCACGCCTACTTAGAATCTCTCTTTATTCTTTAAAGCACGCACAAAGAATTCAATTTCCTGAGTATTCTTTTTTATTTTTTTTTACAAAAACCTTTAATTCCTGAGTCTTCGTCCTTTTGACATGTGGTAATTATTAGATTATTTATTGTTTAGTTTTTTGTCATTATTTGAAATTTTTTTTAATTTTTTGTTTTTCATCAATTTTTTGATGATTGTTGGTTCGTCTCGACAAGAGATTTCAGAAAAGTATAAAATTATGTTAAAAAATTAAAAAAAGTTCAGAAAAGATAAAAAATAAGCAAAAAACAGCATCTGTATTGACTTATTTTCATCTTTAGTGACTTTTTTTAAACTTTTGGATATAATTTTATACTTTTTAGATTTCTTTTATCGATACGAACCAATAAATTACGAAAAAATAATATAAAAATAACAAATATAAAAAAATTAAATAAAAAACAAAAAATAAGCCTGATGATTAAGGGTCCATTTGGCCTGTGATTATTATTGGATTATTCACTGTTTAGTTTTTTGTCCTTATTTGAATATTTTTTTTAATTTTTTGTTTTTCATCAATTTTTTGATGATTGTTGGTTCGTCTTGACAAGAGCTTTCAGAAAAATTATCAATCATCGGCTACATTTGAAAAAAGTTCAGAAAAGACAAAAAATAAGTCAAAAACAGCGTCCGTGTTGGCTTATTTTCGTCTTTAGTGACTTTTTTTTAACTTTTGGACATAATTTTATACTTTTTAGATTTCTTTCGTCGATACGAACCAATAATCCACGAAAAAATGACATAAAAATAACAAATACAAAAAAAATTTGAATAAAAACAAAAAATAAACCAAATTTTTTTTTTTGCCAAATAGGGCCTAAGTTTGGCCAAATAGACCTCTATAAATACAGACCAATTGCTCACTCCGAGGTAAAGGAAACCAAACCATTGCACTTCTCTCTCCTCTCTCCATCTGGGATTCTGGCTCTCTGTACATCCTCTGTTTCCCCTGTTTCCTTTCTTTTCCAGGCAGTTTCTCTCTCTACCATGACAACGTTCGAAGCGAACTCTCTCTCCTCTCGAACCTCTCCGCCTGATCTCGTATCCTTCGCCGTAGCTCTATACCCAGCCTCTCTCCCTTTCGAGTGAAAAACCCTTAAATTTCAAAACCCAGTTCAGAAATCAATCAAGTTCCCCTGAAAATGGAATCAATCAACATCGTAAACCTGAAGTTCGAGAAAGCCAAGGCGAATATAAGGTACCGTAGGCTTCGATGGATCACGGTTCTGTTCCGATTCTTCGAATTTTTCTTCCTTCTGTTCATGATTTCCAGAGTCGTCTCCGTTCAATTTCCCTTCCAACTGGGTTTCAAATTCTCCGGCGAGTATTTCCGACCCCTGTTCAGCCCCCATTTCGTGTTCGTTATCGGAAACGCGATTGTACTGGTTCTCTTTCTGAAATCTGGACGGTTTTCTACTGGAGATAAAAAAATCAGCGCTGATTTCTGTGCAGAGTACGTTGAAAATAGCGTGAAGAATCAGATTGTTCACGGAATCGAGATGGCGAATCGGAGGAAAGAGGATGATACAGTTCTTCGGGATGGTTATAACTATGTTGAAAGGGGGATTCAGAGGAGTTATTCTGAGAATTTAGACAGGGTAACAGAGAAATCGAACCGCAAATTGAGGCGGTCGGTGACAGAAGGACGCCGGAAAAGTACATCGGAGGTGAGTTCTTGTCCGGCGGATGAAATGAGTAGTGACGAGTTCCGGCGGACGGTGGAGAATTTCATTGCCAGGCAGCAGAGGTCTCTGAGGGAAGAAGAGCTTTCAGGCATTTTCAGCTACTAAGCTCAAGCAATCCTCTGTTTTACTCTCTCTCTCTCCTCCTTTTACTTTTTCTTTTCTCTTTCTTTTTTTTTTTTTAAAAGTCTACGAACGCAAATTTATGATCAGATCCCGACACAAATGTGTTCGAAATAGTCGGATATACGTGAAGTTCTTAAAATAGCAATAGCCTCATATATATCAAATGGTTTTAAAAACATGTGTCCGGATCTGTTCATACAAATTTATATGTAGACTTAAACTCTTCTTCTTTTTTTTCCCACTTATTTTAATATTTTCTTTTCTATTTGGAATTTGGCAGTTGTAATGTTTTTATCTGTAGAATTTCCAAAAAAAAAAAAGAAAGAAATATCTGTACTAGTACAAGAAAGTGCTTGAAAAGTACATTTGGATATGGGAATGTAAAATAAATTTGTATAATCGTTTGAGCTCTCTTTAAATTTTTTAATTTTCCATATTTTTGTTTCTCATTTCCTAAATTCATTTTTCGAAGAAAAAAAAGGATAAACAGTGCAGTTTGTTGTAACTATTTGTTCAAAACATATTCCGCGTAGATCCGATACAGAAATAAAAAAACTCTACATACACAAATTATATGTATAGATTTGGATATAGATGTGTTCAGAATCGTATTAACTATATATAGAGCTCTTTAAAATAATACAGCCTCACGTGTATGTGTCTAAATATGTACATGTAATATGTGTGTAACGTTGCTCATAGAAATAAGACACGTAAGATGAACAATGCTATGTACACAGATCGTGTACACAGATTAGATGTGTCCGAATTTGTGTATACAAGTCTGCGTACACAAACTTTCTCACTTAAGATTCGGAGATTGATGCGATTGATGGTCATTTCTAGATCAATATCAATCTTTAGATTTGGGGAAGGAAAAAGAAGTGGCATTGTTGGGGAATGTTGAAATTTGAGCCCGGTTCGGGGTCAAATTGGATTGTCGCCAACTTAGCATAATCGATGACCCACAAAGTAAACTTTATCTCCCATAGGATTAGAATTTGTGTGCATTCGGAATGCTTTTCTATTTATTTCACGCATAATAGTTACGCAAAAAATTATAAGATAAATATTTATCTACCATTGTAGAGTGATCCAAACTTTTGTATCATAAAATCGCGGGTGATACTCACATCATTCTACCATTCTATCACTCTACCACTAAGAGATAATTGAGGTTCAAAGATTGTAATTCATCCACAAAAAATCTGATTCGATTAAAACTTTTGAGAAATAATTTGAACCACCCGCTTCTGTATTTGTTAGAATAGTATTATTCTAATTCCTTTTTTTAGGAAACATAAGCATTGATTCCATAAATGCCCATTTGGTCATTGGAATATTCCAAAAACATTTAGAATCACACTTTAAAAAGTGTTTACCCAACAAAGCACTTCATGTATTGGACAGTGAGTCAAGTCCATGCCACAGCATTTATGCTTTTTTTTTTTTTTATAGCCGAAGTATCTAGTCGGTTTTAAAATTGCTTCCAACCTAATGTCGACTAATCCTTAGGGGACTAATCCCACCGTCCACTTGCGAGGGTCTCAATTAAAGTCGGAATATTTTGCCCTGTATGAACTGCCCAGTATTTTTGGTATTCCTTATTATTTTCTCGTTTATGTTTAATAAAGATGCAAAAATTAAAAAAATAAAATCAGAGGAAAATAAGTAAATAAGCAAGGATTACCAAACGAGCCCTAAGAATGAGAAAGTTTTAATGAATCTAACAACTGTATAATTTTTCATCAAAAGAATAGTAATTAAATAATTTGAAAAAATAGCTACAATATGAAATAAACCAGATGTCACCATGCTGACTCTAGCCAAAGGAGAAGTTACAGGCTCAGATGAAAATAGGTAAGTTCTTAACACAACATGCTGTTATTTCATGTCTTATGTTTTCCAAAAATTTGGAATAAAATATTATGTTTGGCGTGTGATTTTGTATTCCGATTTAGCTTTAGCTTTTTTTTAAGATCAGTTTCAATACACGAGTAGACGAGAACACAAGTTAATACTAAAAAAAGTGCTTCCGTATTCGGTGAAAACAAGATGAATCGTAAACAAAAGCATATATTCCTACTTCAAACTCTCGTGATGAAAAAAACAAAAATATGTTGGTGTTTTCTAAAAACGAGAACAAGAAAGACATGACACACGAAAAAAGAAATATGTATCAAGAACCTGATACCGATAATCACAATGAAATTTAAAGACATGACACACGAAAAATGAAATTTTATTCTTACTTTAACCACTGCTCTATCGATAGTATGTTAGTACAACACATGTTATCGAAGGAGATGTGTTTGAAAATACACATTTGAAGTATATGGAGCAACCACTCTTGCAATCACAACATTATCTATCTGATAAACCTATCAACTACTAATCGTAATAGAAGCTTTCTTAAAATTTCTCTTCAATTACAAAAACAAGAACTAGTTAGTACCGTCGAACCAGTGTCGGTCAAAAATCACTTCGATGCTTAATTCAATCCGTAAACGAGGAGATAATCTGAAACTACTATTTGAGAAGAAAAAAAAAAGCATCTATCATATTTTTGCATCCAAATAATTTGAGAGAGAGAGAGAGAGCATGCTTTCCATGACGTAATCATTGTTACCCCTAACGTCATACATAACGCACTGGATGTCAAGTCAAATGCCATATGTCAAGGCTGAGTCATCTGGACGACATGTAGAGCGTCAACCAGTTCATCAGGATCAAGTACCACTTCGGCCAGGTCCACACGGCATGAGCCTACCAAGCACGCTGGCTGCACAAGATATGGCCTAGTTGGGAATCAAATCTACAAAGCTGCAGAAATCTACTAAGGTTCCAAAATCTTCTCCCCTTTCACCCAAATGTTCAAAGGTAGCATATGCCAGAAAAAGAGTAAAAAATAGTCACTTCCAAGGCTACAAATCAAAGAATTGTGGATCCTTTTCTGTGGGGTCCAATTTAAATGGAGGCAAATCACAAGAGAGGTTGAACCGAAGCAGAACATTTCAGGTATCCGGGTCAATACCCAACCGGGTCAGGATCAGAAATCTGACATTTCTAACTCAGATTCCACAAGAAACACAAACAGATATGTAGTCTTTGGGTCTGGACCAAGAAATTAGAACAACAACAAAGAGTATAAAGATCCAAACTTTAAAGACTACCATATGAGGAGGTATTCCGGGGCGGTTCATTGGACCTCGATGAACCTGGATCATCCTGTCACATTTGGTACCCTAGCAATGGATGAAGATTTCAAAATAAAACCTTCCCTTTCTCCATCAAACTTTTTTCGACCTGGGAATGTTCACATGACCCCTGAACTTCTACTAATTAAGAAATAGTCAATGGTCCTGCTAAAAGCCCTAAATTGCACAAAATTCAATCCCCTGCTCAACCTTGCCAATACGAGAATATGCCAACATCAAAATCCATTAACCATTCTGGCAAAATAACATTAAAAACAGACTTTAAAACAAGAATTCAGTATCCAAGAGAACTGGAAGATCTCAACACCACGTTTGTTCAACAGCACGCTTTGCAGCACTAAAACTGGTGCAAGCTTCTTAGACTGAAGTATAAATAAAAACCAAAACTCAAAGAGTTTGGATAGAAACAAAAATCCTTAAATCACCTTAGAACCACCATTAGTATGTGGAACAAAAGGATTCTCACTTCCTACATATGTGATAATACTTGGGTATTTCCCACTATCTTCGTCAACATAAGCTCCGGCAGCTGTGCCTGCATCATCATCAAAGAATTTAGCAGCCATGTAAAGATATACGGACAACTAAGATCATGTTCGCAAGGCATCAAAGTTGCTGACAAAATATGAAACTTCAAGCATTTTCTCAATGTATACATATCATACGGAACACTGCATATCTTCTATGTAATGTTTCATTAATGGCAAAGATATAAATTTGAGAGGAAGGAAATAACCTTGTAAAATCTGAGTGAAAAATTGAGTCTCCCTTGATTTGAGTAAAACTCAACTTGATGAGTTTGAGTTAAAGGCTGGCGGGTTTTAGGAGGTTTTAATCATATTTTGGTTCTGGGTTGAAATATATAAAAAAAAAAGGGCTGGAGATGTCCAAGAGAACCTTTTGGGGATTCAGCCTTTAATAACCTGGACATTTTTGCCCAAGAACCTGAAATGCTAAAAACCCAGAATATTCAACTTTTCTAGTAAACGGAACTTGGATTAAAGTTTCAAAGTTCCTCAAATGCCGCCAAGTAAATAAGCAGTTCAACATTTAAAGGTAAAGCAGATTTCTACTCGGGCAAACCAAATTGGTTTGACAATCTGAGGAAATATGCATTTGATTGTTCCCACTCATCTATATGGTTGGTAAGAAAGCCAATGACATTGCACCTGAAATTCCACTTTTGAGTACCGGATAACCATCCTGGTAGTACACAACATATTCAAGCATATTGACCAGTATCACTGTGGTGCAGACCAACTAGTGTAAATCCCCATTTAGAGGAGAGTCATGGCCAAAAGTTATGGTCTATAATGGACTGCTCTACGAAAAGCATAGCCTCTTACTTCTTAAACCATTGCATAGCATTTAGTGTCATTCCACTAGGTTAACATGATTTATGAACTTTTGAGAGGCACTCTTTTGATTAGACAAAGCATTGAAAAGAGAGCTGCAATATCATAATTAAACTTTTCTTGGGAAGACAGAGTATGAAGCAAAAGGCTGAAAAATATGGTACTTGCCTAAAAACAAGAGCTGACATGTTTGAAAGGAGAGCGAGTCTCCAAGTATTTTTCGTAATGGTCAGTATACTACACTGCCATTTTCATGTCTATCTTCCGGTGAGGGTCATAACCTATGAGTTCAAAGTCAGCCGCCACAAATGAATCTATATCCTTCTTCTGAGGATTGATCTTCAAAACCTGCATGCAAAATTTCTTTATTTGAAGTGTGTGGAATACGAATGCGGAAAAACTGGGGAAAAAAGACCACAAAGGAACAGCACTTCTTGCAAACACAACCAAATTAATGGTTAACTGAAAACGCCTAAAAATGAAGTAAGTTGATGCATTATACTAACCGGGAAAGGTTTAGGCAGTTTCCGAAGCTGCTCCTCCAGAGGTCTGATATGATTCAGATAAACATGAGCATCCCCAATAACATGGACAAAATCACCTGGAACAAGATCTGCAAAAACAAAAACGGATCAAAATGAACTCTCAGGTCACATAACCCAATCTGAAGGAGTGAAGGTACCACTAATCTTCAAAGGTGTGTGGTGGCGAAACTGATACTCTGTATTATTTCATTTTATCCCCGCAAGTTCTTCAACATGAACAAAATAACACCTTTGTGGAACAAGACTTCAGAATTCAAATGCAAGTGTGCCACACAGACTCTTCATTTTTTTTTAAATTCTGAAAATTTGCACAAAAATATCACTAGTTTTGTTATGAGCGTACCACAAACGTGAGCAATCATGCATGTCAAGAGGGCATAAGATGCGATGTTAAATGGGACACCAAGGCCCATGTCAGCAGAGCGTTGATACATTTGACATGATAACTCCCCATTGGAGACATAGAACTGCAGCCAAAAATATATAATAATAAACAAATCGAAAGGGAAAAAAAAAGGAACTTTGTTTTTCTAACAAGAAAAGACAGATGACCAACCTGGGCAAACATGTGGCAAGGGGGAAGTGCCATCAGGTTGAGATCAGAAGGGTTCCAAGCGGACAGAATAATCCGCCTGTCATCTGGTTTGTTCTTGACTTTGTCAACAACATCTAACAACTGATCAAATCCTAGGCCAGTGTAGTCAGCATGCATGTTTGTATACCTATATTACAAGAATTCCACAAACAAAAAGGTGAAGCTCTTGGTGACACTAAATACACCCAACTAAACAAATGAAAAATACATATCTACTCACCTAGCACCAAAGTGTCTCCACTGGAACCCATAAACAGGTCCTAAGTCACCTTCTTCTCTATCCACCAAACCAATACTGAAAAGGGAAAATGTAACTGCAATCAACCAAATTGCATACTAAGTAACATTGCATGTTACAGTACTAGCAGTAGCCCTGTACTTGCCTATCAAGGTAGTCTCTTGATGCATTGCCATCCCATATACGAATGCCCTTCTCCTGTAGGACCTGTTAACAACACAGACTTCATATATAATCCAAGCATAAGATAATCTTACAAAAGAAAAAAATGGTGCCAACTTGTTTGCCCCATAGTTTGAAGGCAGGAAATACTTCTTATGGTCCTATGCACATCTCAGTCCTTGTAAAACCAAATGAGCAATACTTCTATGAATAATACAACTCAAAACGAGATCATTTGAAATTGTCCATGGATGGTCCTATACACCACATACTCATTTTGGATGTAGCGAGCCAATCTCCTTTGCACAAACTTGAAGTCTGATGGTGCACTTATATTAAGAACAGAAAACTGAAGTATGATACTAGCAGACCAAAATTGAACATCCATTTGAAGAAACCGCACCACATTTTCCTACACAAACTTTGAGTTGAATGGTCGACTTCATCAGTAAGTAAAATAACAAATGTGATCCTCCCTAATCTAAATACATCTATGAGAATCGAAAAAAACTAGTACAAAATCTTTAACAGAGTTAAAAGTACCTTAGCATTTGTTGAACCACTGATGAACCACAGAAGTTCCTCAACAACACCTCGCCAAAATACTTTCTGTGAAACAACAGAACAGGACATATGTCCATACAATAGGGTGAATATACACAAGCTACCCTATATTCTTATTGTTACAAGCATACAAGTCCAACACACACGTCATGAACCAATAGAGAGCATGGTATGAAAAAGCTACTACAATCAACAACGTCCAAAATGTAAAGGAAAGTTGATAAGACAAATATAGACATGCCTTGGTCGTCAGAGCCGGGAAAGATTTCCGCAGATTGAATCGCATCTGTGGACCAAGTGACAAAAAAACAAATCAAAATCTACTTCTGTAATATTTTCTTTATAAACACCCTAAAAAATGAAAGGAGTGGCAAATTTATAGAAGTTTCACATTACCTGACAACCAAATTTTGATAGGGTTCCAGTCCCTGTTCTGTCATCTTTAGAAATGCCATCCGAGATGATATCTTGAACCAGTTTCAGATACTTGTACTCCTCATGTTTCTCAAAGATCATCTTAGGAAGGAAAGAGAACTTCTTCACCTCAAACTTAGCAGAATCTGAGCAATTATCAGATATCGTGCCATTGGTCTGACTAACTGGTTCAGCTGCAGAATTCTTCACACGAACATAGGTAGTGAAAGAATAGCGAATTTTGTTTTCCACAGACGGGAATGATGAGTACCATGGAAAAAATACAGACGTATCAACAGCAGGGATGAAAGTGTCACATTCAATGCTAGTCTCGATTTCCGTCATATGGATGGCATCACATCCAGGAGCATTGAGGGTTTCCCTGCATCAGAAAGATAATGAGCTAAAAACAAGAACAAAAGTGCTCTGCACAACAACCACCAAAAAAGGATTAAAAAAAATCAACAGACCTCAAAATCTGGCCGCCTCCAATAACAAACACTTTCTCAATCGATAGGCAATAAGGAGAAGCTGCTAACAACTCCAAAGAGGAAGCGATACTTCCACAAATCACAACATTTTCTGCAGTTGCAATATCAAAACTTCCAGAACGGGTGAGAACTACATTAAGGCGACCAGGTAGAGGCCGATACTCCAGTGGAATACTTTCCCAGGTTTTTCTACCCATAATGACAGCATTCTTTTTAGCAGGATCTAATGTAGTCATAGTAACGTCCTTGAAAAACTTCATGTCAGAAGGCAACCTCCAAGGTAATTTCCCATCCTTACCAATACCCATATCTTGAGTTGCAGCCACAACAACTTGGTAAGTCCTCTGTGGTTCAGGAGTTGTATTGAGATTACCATTAATAACGGTCACAGGGGAGTCACCAGCCATAATGGAGTTAAAACTTCGGGAAAAAGTTGAAAATTTGTGGAAGTGCAACGGAACCTGATATTTTTGAACAAGTTAAGAAAATCCAGATTGTAGCATCGGTGGTAGAAGAGAAAAGATAGAACCTTGAACTAGAAAGCAACAAGCACATTCACAAGTCATGGTCAAACCAACCAACTTAACCCTCAAAGGGCATTATGGTCAAGGAAAGAGAAAAATCAAAAACCTATTGCCAAGAAGGTAATCAAAGTCAGACTTCAGAAAAAAATGTGATGTAAGCTATAGCACGCTCTTGATAACCAGTGATCATTCTTCTACCGGGTCTTTGACTAGCAAAAGAGTTTTGCCAATTTAATAGGTTGGCACTGGAGCTCAGAAGACCCACATGCTTTCTTTTCCAATTTCAAGGAAAAGTAGAGAACTGATAAAAAAATCTGAAAATTATCCCATATAGAAATTCAGGATTATAAAACCAGACCCGTCACAAACCGACACATTTTCGATGGATGCGAAACAAACTTCAATAAATCAAATGTGAAAAATAACTACTTCAGATAGAAAAGGGCAGTAAAAAAGAATAAATATGAATCGGGGCATAAAATCGACGATCACTTGTGTTTAATAGCATATATGATATACCTACTAGCACCATAAATCGGGGCTAACAACATATCCTAAAAATTATCATCGACAGATCATCACTTCCTCTAAATGCCCATCAACATCAAACCTCACAATTGTTAGTAACAATATACGCAGATGCATGTACACGTCCAAAAGAAAACAACCCAACAAAATGCATCGAATTGAGAGAACTAATAAAAAAAAATTAACCAATAAAAAGAGTGCACAAAACACTAAGATCGAAATGCCTCAAATTTTACCGATCGGAGAGCGAAGCGCGTAGCGAACGAAATCTTGGAAGATTTTTAGAAATAGACTAAATTAGGGTTTCAGTCCGAAGTGAGAGTGGGTTAGTTCTTCAGCATTTCACGAGTCTACGGAAAAAGCTTAGGTTTGAAGAGGGGAAACCAGTAGCGCAAAGAAACCGCTATCAAAATCCCTTATCCCTCCCTCTCTTAAGTACGGCAGCAATGTGGAGAGAGAGAGAGAGAGAGAGAGAGAGAGGTGTGAAGAACACAAAAATCCAAAAATACGGTTGACGCGGGGTGCCACCAAGGCGAGTATCCATATAAGAAAAAGAGCAGAATAAATTATTGAAATACGAAAACGACCCTGGTTGCTTCTGCATTTTACCATCCTCGAAACTACCAGTATTTCGACATTTTCAGCTATTTTATTTAATTTTTTGGGAACAAGTCTTCAAACACAATATTTATAAGATAACGAAGAATCTTGCGTATCGGATTATTTTAAACATATTTGATTTCACACGAAAGTCTAAATTTTTAAGCTTTTGTATTTTAGTAAAGATAACAATGCCCCATCAAGAGCTGATTAAAGTGCATATAATGTGAAAAATAAATGATGCTTTGGTTAACGGCGAACGTTTTTAATGACAACCCCTTCGACTTTTCAGCTCGTGAGGTCAAAGCAAGTTGGGTTGGGGTGTAATGTTGTAAGTGCGGTGGAGTATGATAGAGGACGGACTCGTATATTCATAAAAAGACATGATCGACTCATATGTATTTTGTCCTATTTTCGCATATTTTTATTTATTTCAACATACATTTTAGATTATATTTGTTATTTAATATGGAACAAGGGCATTGCACTTAGTTTGATTATGTTCTAAATTAACAAAATATACTTTCTAAATAAATAAATAAATTTTTTTATTTGGGAATTATTTTTTAGTTTTAATCCATCTCAACAACAAGAATTGAAATAGTAATATGGAGTACATTTTTGTACATCTTTTTATTTTCAGAATTTTCAATTAAGACAAATAAAAGATATTAATCAAATTTGAAAATATTCACCAAAAAATAGTATTAATGTCCAAAAAATTGGGTTATAGTGTTATTAAACTAAAATGTCGAGGGGGTAATGGATAATTTTGGAATTAAAACAGTGGGCCCTGCGTGCTAAATGCAAACGGAAAGGATTACGTAGTCCAAAGCTGTGTACTGCTTACTGCCTGAATGGCGGGAAATCCGCAATCGATGATCCATATCACGACACGTGTTGGTCCACGGGCTCTCGATAAATCTGAGCTGTACACTTGGCTTTTATCTAGAAGACCCGTCAAAGTCGTTGCCTTACGGTAGGTAGGCCGTAGGAGTATTAGGAAGTTTCTTCCTTCAGTTTTAATGCTAACTACCAAACCTCAGTGCAAAATAGTAACAAAATAACGTAATTTTTTTATTTAAAATTATTTAGAATATAATTAGATTTATATTAATTTAAAAAATTTAAAAAATTATATTATTTTGTTGCAGTACAATCTTATAGTACAAGGAACTTGCGGTATCATCCAATTTCTTGATAATACTTTTACTGAAGGCCAAACAGATGAACGAATAAGTCCAAATAATCACGTTACTTTCACTGAAAATTGAACAAATGAACGAATGAATCCAAATAATCACGTACTTGAATTTTAAAATTCTTTTAAGTAATAATATTTTTTTATATTTTTTATTTATTTATATACGTTTACTCGCCCACCGTTTTAAGAAATCTAACACCCACCTATCTAAAATTTTATTATCCCTAAGATGGTATGCATTTATTTTAAAAACTAACCCTAACCCACCTCCTTGAGATAGTAGGTACCTATTAAAAAACCTACCCCTGGGTTCTATATCTTATGATGTATTTGGTCGATTTTAAAAATATTTTTTATTTAATATTGACTAATTCTTAGAGTCTTAGAATTAACTTAATGACTTCTTATCAGAGGCCGACTCACTTAAAGCATATGGGAGTCACGTGAACCTCCCGATTTTCTTTTTGTATACGCGTATTTTTTAGCACATCACAAATGTTGTGTGAAAAAAAAGTACCATTTTGAGTTTTAAATAAAATACCTCATATGTGTTTTGTGCACACATACTGTTAACAAAATTTATTTAAAAATTTTGAGTTCCTAGTTAGTCTCGAAATATTTTTTTTAAATCAATAGTGAATTTTTAGAATTTTTTCAAAAATGAAATCTAGAAACTATGACTGAAAGAGATTTAAATAAAGTGTGTGGGTTACTTTTTTTTAATGCATCGGTGACAAAATGAACATATTTTTTTGCTTTTTTTTTTAACTTCTGTCACCGTGGCATTGAAAAAGTTGATTGACACTACTCATTTGAACTCTTTCTGGTCGTGTTTTCTGAATTTTATTTTTTTAAATCTAAAAACATACCGTTTACTTAAAAAAAAATCGAGATCAACCGCAAACTCAAAAATTTAAAATAAAATTTTGAAAACGTGTGTGTGCACAACACATAAGAGGTATTTTATTTAAAATCTAAAACAATACCATTTTCTCACACAACATGTGTGTTGTGCTCACAACACAACACACATCTTATTCTCATGTTTTTTACATGCGATTTAATTTTAAGTTTAAACAAAATTATTATTTTTTATATTACAGTGTGACTATAAATTTATTTATTTTTATTCTAAAATAAATGACTCTCCTATATGAAATTTTAGATCCGCCACCACTCCAAGTGATTGATTTTGGTAAACTTTGACCTTGTAATTTGGATGGCAAACTTTAATCATCCTTTTTCATTCCATTGATTCTATATCTTGCCTTTTCAAATTAAATTAATACGCATGATTGTATATACTTTATAATTAAATATGACCATACTTTTGTAATTATAAATTGATTAAAAACATCTACAATAAGTTTTCCCACATTATTATTGCAGTTTATATTGGTAGATATTCATTTTGCCTTTCATAACGTTACCAAAAATAAAATAAAAATCATCCTTTGGCAGTGTTTAAGTTTAATCTTCTTTATTAATCCCAAATGAGTTTACTAAGCGTCTAAGCGAGGCTCATTAAAATTCGTATGAAAGTAATTTGTAGTCGAGGCACACTTTCATTCTATTTTCAAGAACAACATGGATTATTGGAACAAGTGCCGTTTTACAAAGCTAACCTTGGCTTTGGCTGTATTGGAAAGTGTCATCTTCCATAGGTCAACTAACGTGCCTCGAATCCAACTCGTCTAAATCACGTAAGTTATAATGTTAAGCCTATTTTCTTGGTTCCCGGTTGTTTATCCTCAGTGAACCCATTTGTTTGATCGAATGTGAACATCAAATTAAACGGTCAAAGATGATTACATATCAAGTGTTTAGTTATAATTATTAATGTCTAAACTAAACGTCTATCGATTGCCATCAAATAAATATGCCTAGTAATTTCCACGAGGGTAGAAATTGTCATAAGAGATAAAGGAAGAACGGACACGAAAATGTATTATACACATCGCACAATATAATCTTCGAATCCGAAAAAAGGAGATGTGTTGGAAATAAACGATTTCCACGGCCATCTCCTTGCGTGGAAATCAAGGTTTACTAGGGTATGGACCACCACAATCACCATACCGTGAGTCCAATTGCTTGTGACATCTCAACCTTCAAATCTTTCCCATCAAAGAGATGATAGAATTGACAAACCAACCAACTAGAAAACCCCTAATGAAACTACCAAAATGGGCGGCGTTTGTTTGGTGGGACACACGTATCTTAACAGTTTATAGACTTTTTCCACTAAACGTAGAATAAGCATTGATCATGAAAAGATAGGTCTTACAACGACCCGTTCTCGTTTTGTATAATAATTACTTTAAAAAGCTTAGAACAAAATAAGACCATAATCTACTATAGCTAGTACTATGGGTGAAATTACTTCAGTTTAATCGATTTTTCCAGTCATAATGGACCGAACTAATCAGTTCAGAATGAAAAAAGTAATGTCCGATCCCGACCGAAATTGTAGGTAACCCGAAATTGGTTCTTCAGTCCGGCCAATTTTTCGGGAATTTCAGGCTGGAGTAATCGGCTCGGATGTGGGGGGGGGGGGGGGGGGGGGATTTTGGGTTGAGACTTTAGAATCACTTCAAAATCGGTTCGGTTTTGTACTGTTCCGACTCAATTCGGTTTAAATTGGTTCGATATTTTAAATCGACTCGGCTTGGATATTCTATCATTCGGTTCGCTCCGGATATATTTATTGAAAACCGAGACAGAATAAAAAATCAATTTTATTTTTTCAGAAAAAATCAAAAGCGACCGAACTGGCCGCAGACCAAATATTCCGATCGATTTTTGCTGATTTTTTATATCACCCTATCTAGTACTGAATTTGCTTCTACCAATCAATTTGAAACCGTTGACCATCAATCTTGACATCAACTGAGACTCTCTCTAAGACGCCTCACTTTATAAACACCACAACCTAATTGGACTGTCATAATCTCTCTCACTTAAAAAGGCACGTCCTCGTGTGCAGAGTCGAGATTTATCCTATATTTTCGATTGGTGCAACCTCTTATACTATTTGTAATGATTCTCTTTTACAATTTTGTCCATTTTGACCATCCACAGACTTTGTTGCAAGTCAACCATCCTTCATTGCTACAAGATTAGGGCTATGTTTGGTTAGGTGTTTGGGAGATTTTTTCCCAAACAAATTTTTCAAACATTTTTACTTTTGTCCCTGTAGTAGGCCGGAATAATCATTAGTGGGCCCCCGGCCCGTGATCAGCTGATCCGTATTCAGGGGGTCCATGAAGCCCAAACTCGCCTGGGTTGGGCCGAACACCCTATCGGCCGGAGCCTTCGCTCGGCCGTTCCGAACAGGTTTGGGTCTCGGCCCTGCCGAACAATGGGATTGCAATCCGCACCGATCCCCGGCCGGAATCCCCTTTAGCGGCTTCTTGGCCAGATCATCTCAAAGACATATGGTAATTCGATTTCCAAAGCACGAACACACGTTCTCCGCTTTCTAAGGGACGTGCGGACACGCTATTCCAACCCGCTCGGGCGTGGGACACGTGGCAGATCACGCCCTTCCGATCCGCATGGGAATGGGACACGTGCCAACGTTCCCACCCTCTTCGGACCACGTCCTACATGGTGGGCCGGACGTTCCGGAGACAGTTGGACTCCTACTCTATAAATACCCCGGCGGCACTCCAATCCAAGGTACATGCATACTCGCGCTTAGAGCTTACTTTCAAGTTATTTCTTCTCTTCCTAAAGAGCTAACTTGATCGTCGGAGTGCCCACCGGAGATCCAACTCCCCCCCGGTGTGCACTAACTTAGTGTTGAGTGTTTTGCAGATCGAAGATCCGATTCTACAACCCGAGAAGTCAAGAGTGGATTCCAGACTCCACAATTTGGCGACCACAGTGGGAGATCCTTCTGACTTCTCATCCTCAAATCCTTACCTTAAAACTTTACCTGAATCAACAATGGTGGTCACCGGAACTGAACCTTCAGTCCTACCAGCCATTCCACCCCCACCCCCTGCTGACTTGAGAGATAGGGCGTATGTCGAGCGCCTTGAAGCTCGGCTGGCAGAACGAGACCAGCTGCTCCACCTGGTCAGGGATGAGATCGCGCAACTTAAGGTTGCCATCAAACCTGACCAGAATGGCGAGACGTCGCAGGCTCGGCGACGAAGGCGCCGCAGGACACGCTCTCCGGAGCAAAGAGAAAGGAACAAGCGTCCGGCCCTCGAACGACTGGGAGTCGAAACCGAGGTCGACGCGATCAACGAGACGCGGGGCCGGGTACGAACCAGGACCGCACCATCTGGAAGCCGTTCGGAAGCCGAACGGGGAACTCGGAGGGTCTCGGTTCACCAAAGGCTGGGAGCTCAACCAGTGAGCAGCACTCAGTCGCACTCTCCACCGACAACACCTTCGGACGTCACCCCGACCCATGAGACTCAAATGGATCGAAGGTATGGCGGTCGAAGGGATCAATCCCCATCAAGACGTCAAAACCGCCGAGGACGTTCTCCTCGGTATCACGGTGGACGTGACCTGAGACCACAGCTCGTGGCTAGAAGGGGGGGGAGAGCCGAACAGGAGGTTCGGCCAGCACGTTCACAGTGCGACATCATCCATGACCAGCTCATCTCTTCTCCCTTCACCAGGGAGATAGAGGGGGTGCGTCCACCACGTGGCTTCAACCCCCCGAAGTTCAGTAAGTATGACCCCAAGACAGATGCCTACCTGCACCTGGTGCACTTTCGGCAGATGATGTCTCTCTACAGCACCGACGACGCTCTGATGTGCAAGCTCTTCCCTTCCAGCTTGGGGGAACTGGGGCTCCTCTGGTTCGACAAACTGCCGAAGGGTTCCATCCCATCTTTCAAGGACCTATCCCTCGCCTTCCTGGCTCGGTTCGTCACCAGCAGCAGGCAGAAGAAAGGAGTCGACTCCCTCCTCGCACTTCGGAAGTCGGCGAATGAGTCTCTCAGGCAGTACGCTGCTAGGTACTGGGAGCTCTTCAATGAGATTCAAGGCTGCGACCCTGCTATTGCTGTGACTTCATTCAAGCTCGGACTGGATCACCGAAGCAGGTTGTTCGAGGATCTCATGTTATCCAATCCTACCGACATGGATGACCTCATGGCCCGGATTGACAACCACTGTCGGTTGGAGGAGGCACGCAGCGAGCGGCGTCAGGCCGAACAAAACCATCCCCACCAGGGGGAAGGGAACAAACATACACCACACGGCTCGCGCCGGAGTGTGAACGTGGTGTCCTCTGGGAAGAATAAGGGACCTCGGGCGTTCGAGTTTGCTGCGGTGAAGACGATCTTCAAGATCCCGACGTACGAGATCCTCAAGAAGATACAGAATGAACCGTACTTTGAGTGGCCGAGGCGGCCAATGGGAGAGCAGCGAAAGACGCCGGACTCTCCGTACCGTTGTTCGTACCACAGGGAGAAGGGTCACCTGACCACGCGCTGCCGAGCGTGGAAGGATTTCCTGGAACGGTTGGTATCGCAAGGACTCCTCAAGGAGTTCATCAACGAGGAGAAAACACAAGCCGGGCCACAGGCAGAACCGGAGAAAGAGAACAGTGGGGAAGTCCGGGTGATCGATGTCATCCACGGAATGGTGGATGCAGCAGCCGAGGAAACTCTTAGGGCCGAGATCAGGCGTGCGGCATGCGGCAAGCAGGTCATGTCCGTAAGTGCGGGAAGCAAACGTCCGCATCTCGACAGCCATTTTGGGGGGAACCTGTCATTTTCTAATCAAGACCTTCAACGCCTCCAGATGCCGCATAATGACGCGTTGGTCGTCTCTCTCACCCTCGGCAACTCGCTGGTCCGCCGAATACTAGTCGACCAGGGGAGTTCGGCCGAGGTCATGTATTACCCCCTGTTCAAGGCATTGCACTTACAGGAGGCCGACCTCACACCTACCGAGGTGCCGCTGGTAGGGTTCAACTCGGCTCCTGTTTGGCCCCTCGGTAAGATCACACTCCCTATCCGCACGGGCACAAGGACCGTAGAGGTCGAGTTCGTGGTCGTCGATGTGCCGAGCCCCTACAACGCCATCGTCGGCCGCGTCTGGCTGCACAAGCTTGGGGCCGTAGCCTCGACATATCATCAAGTCCTTCGCTTCAACGGAACATGGGGACCCGAAGAAGTGCTGGGCGATCAATTAGCCGCCAAAAAATGCTATGTGGCGGCAATCAAGAGCAAGGTCTGCCCCGAACAGGTCCAATGGGTGGAGGCGCCGGACGCTCCCCTCCTGGACGATGTCGGCGCACCAGCTGCGGAGAAAGCAGTTGAGGATCTGATCACAGTACCGGCCGACGACACCAATACCGACAGAAATTTTCTGTTGGGATCAACCCTTTCACCAGCCGAGCGGGAATCCATGACCTCCTTCCTCAAGAAAAACATTGAGGTGTTCGCATGGACACCATATGAGATGCCGGGCATCGATCCAGACTTCATCTGTCACCACCTCAACGTAGACAGATCTCGCCGACCCGTCATTCAAAAACCGCGACGTTCGGCCTCAATCCATACCGACGCTGTCATCGAGGAGGTCGACCGACTGTTGGAAGCTGGGGCGATCAAGGAAGTACAGTACCCCACCTGGTTGGCCAATACCGTCGTTGTGAAAAAGAAGAATGGTAAGTGGCGTGTCTGCGTCGACTATACAAATTTGAACGACGCCTGCCCCAAGGATTGCTTCCCTGTACCGAGGATCGACCGCCTCGTCGACGCCACATCTGGGCATGCTCGGTTTAGTTTCATGGACGCCTACCGGGGGTACCATCAGATTGCTATGCACGGTCCGGATATGGAAAGGACCGCATTCATCAGTCCCCGTGGTTTGTACTGTTATCGGGTCATGCCCTTCGGTCTTAAGAACGCGGGGGCCACGTACCAACGGATGGTCACAAAGATGTTTGCCAAGCAGATCGGAGATACGATGGAGGCATACATTGACGACATGGTGGTAAAAAGCAAATTTGAGGCCGAGCACCTCAAGCACCTGCAGGAGGTATTCGACATTCTGAAAGCGCACAAGCTCCGTCTCAACGCCGACAAATGTGCCTTCGGGGTCGGCTCTGGGAAATTTCTTGGGTATCTTGTTACCAGAAGGGGCATCGAGGCCGATCCGAACCAAATCGCTGCCGTCAACAACTTAGCAGCGCCGTACAGTATCAAGGGGGTTCAGAAGTTAACAGGTATGGCGGCCGCTTTGAACAGGTTCATCAGCCGATCTTCGGACAAGTGTCGTCCATTTTTCGCACTCCTGAAAAAGTGCAGCCGAAGGAGCTTTGAATGGACTCCAGAATGTGATCAGGCGCTTCTGGATCTGAAGACCTACTTGTCTTCGGCGCCGCTACTCTCAACGCCGAAGGACAAGGAACCTCTGTTCATCTATCTGGCCGTGTCTCCACACGCGGTCAGTTCTGTTCTTGTTCGGCAGGATGACCGAGCTCATCTGCCCATCTACTACACCAGCAAAACACTGGTCAGTGCCGAGACCAGATATCTGCCTTTGGAGAAACTAGCATTAGCACTGGTCTCCGCTTCTAGAAAACTTGCGCCGTATTTCCAAGCGCACCCCATCACGGTTTTGACATCACAACCTCTAAAAAGCCTGTTTCGTAAGGCTGATCTGTCTAACCGAATCTCGAAGTGGGCCGTGGAACTGGCCAACTTTGAAATACAATACCAGCCGAGGACGGCGATCAAGGGGCAGGTTCTGGCGGATTTCATCGCCGAGTTCACGCCGGATTCAGAGACAACACTGCCGAACACAGAGTTGGCAGGATCAGTTCAATGGCAACTATTCCATGGCAATTCTTGGAGGATGTTTGTGGATGGCGCATCCAATAATCATGGTTCCGGAGCCGGGGTCGTTCTGATTTCACCAGAGGGGATCGTCCATGAATTGGCAATCCGGCTTGACTTCCTCGCCTCGAACAATGAGGCCGAATACGAGGCCGTACTTGCCGGTCTTCGTTTCGCAGCAGACCTCGGTTCGGAGCACATTAAAGCTTATAGCGACTCTCAGTTGGTAGTTCACCAACTCTCCGGCGAGTACGAAGCTCGCGACGACCGAATGTCCCGCTACCTTACCGCTTTACAACATGCCTGCAAACAGTTCCGCACCTTTTCATTGGAGCAGATTTCTAGAGAACACAACGCCCATGCCGACGCTTTAGCCGGACTCGCGTCGGCCACGGACGCTGGGGGGCAGAGGACCGTATCTATCGATATCCTCCCACAGCCGAGCATCGAAAAATCCGCGGCCGAGCCAGTGTACTGCATCTCACAGGGACCCAGTTGGATGGACCCTATTGTAGCATACCTTCGGGACGAGACGTTACCCGAAGACCGAAGGGAAGCACACAAAATCACTCACAAAGCCGCCCAGTTCTGGCTAGGACCAGGTAACAAACTCTACCGGAGAGCTTTCTCGGCACCTTACCTGCTTTGCGTGCACCCCAAGCAGTCTGGGGCTATCCTTCAGGAATTACATTCCGGCAGCTGCGGGTATCACTCGGGGGGACGTTCGCTCGTGCATCGTGCTCTGACTCAAGGCTACTGGTGGCCGAACATGAAAAAAGAGGCCGATCTGATGGTAAAAAGCTGTGACCAATGCCAAAAGTTCTCTCCGCTCATACATCAGCCGGCCGAACAACTCAATCCCCTTTCCAGTCCATGGCCGTTCGCACAATGGGGGCTGGATATAGTCGGGAAGTTCCCCGTGGCCCCAGGAGGTTTTAAATTTCTGATCACCGCTACAGACTACTTCACAAAATGGATCGAGGCCGAACCATTGGTCAAAATTGAAGACAAAGATGTGAAGAGGTTTGTATGGCGGAATATCGTTTCAAGGTTCGGTATCCCCTATGCTTTCATATCAGACAACGGCACGCAGTTCGTTGGGGATCTATTTACCGACTTCTGCGCCGAGCACAGAATCCGCTTCTTCAATTCCACACCGTCATATCCTCAGTGTAACGGACAGGCCGAAGCTTCTAACAAAATCCTCTTGAACGGAATCAAAAAACGACTAATGGCAGCAAAGGGTAGATGGGCCGAAGAGCTGTACAGCGTTCTATGGGCTTATCGAACCACACCTCGCCGCTCTACTGGCCGAACACCGTTCTCCTTGGCCTTTGGCATGGAAGCTGTCATACCTTTGGAAGCTGGCCTTCCGACAATGCGGACAGAAGAGTTCCATCCGGACACCAATGATAGAACTTTGTCAACGGCCTTAGACTTGGCCGAAGAACAGAGGGAAGATGCTCGGATCCGAATTGCAGCTTATCAGCAAACAATATCTCAGGGCTATAACGCCAGGGTTCGGCCAAGATCCTTTAAGCCGGATGATCTTGTTCTGAGGAAGGTCGTCGGCGCAAAACGCACAAATAAGCTCGGTCCTAATTGGGAAGGTCCCTACCGAGTGATTAAGATCGTTGGGGTCGGCTCTTATAAACTAGAAGACATGGATGGAACTCCTATTCCCCGACCTTGGAATGCTCACAATTTAAGGAAGTACTTCCATTAAGTTGTTTCTTAGATACTTGCTTTGTTATGAGGTGTGCGCGGTCTGCGGCCCCACTCTCTTCAGTTTTTATTCATTTGTAATTTTTCCAGTTAGTACGGCCTTATTGGTCCTCCCGCAAAAATGAGCTCCTGTTCTCATGATATTTCGTTCTTTTTACAAGTTAATGTATAAAACGGAAAGTACTTGTAATCATGACTCATGCTCGGTTTATGCGATACTTAGTGAAATTTTTTATCCGAGTGTTCGGCAATGTGCCACTCTGTTATCCGTCACAGAACGGTTCGGTTTATTCTATATTATCCGTCACAGAACGGTTCGGTTTATTCTATATTATCCGTCACAGAACGGTTCGGTTTACTCTATACTTAGTGAGATTTCTATGACTTCTCCAAGTGTTCGGCGACATGCCGCTATATTATCCGTCACAGAACGGTTCGGTTTATTCTATACTTAGTGAGATTTCTATGACTTCTCCAAGTGTTCGGCGACATGCCGCTATATTATCCGTCACAGAACGGTTCGGTTTATTCTATACTTAGTGAGATTTCTATGACTTCTCCAAGTGTTCGGCGACATGCCGCTCTATTATCCGTCACAGAACGGTTCGGTTCATTCTATATTATCCGTTGCAGAACGGTTCGGCATTAACCATGCAACTCGCACTGAAAAAGGAAAATAAACTGAAGTGTTTCGGTGATCAGAAACATAAGAGACAGTTGACAACAGTTCGGTTAACAAGGATGATTCTTCATATTCATTCAGAAGGATGAGTTCATTACATAACAAGTCTACGGCAATTGAAACGAAAGAAAGACGAAATATGGCACGCAGGCCCTACTACTAGTTCCTACTTATGAAGCCTGGCCGCCATCTTCGGCAACGGAAGAGTCGGGTGCTCGTTCCGTATCCGGGAGGGGAGTCTCTTCGGCCGGGGGCGGCAAGTCGGCAGCAGGGTCAGTAGCCGCCTCGGCAGCAGCAGATGACTCTCCATACGAAGGGACATCCCTGTACAGGGAGGATCCATCCGGCACTTCGGCAGCTTGCAGTGCTTGGAGGTAGCCGCTGCGGAAGGCGCCCTGCAGTAGCTCGGCCAGCTGGGCATTGATGCCTTCCATTTGCTGCAGGAATTTGCCCTGCGCCTCGGCATACCCGTCATTGTAGCCCTTGGAGTCGGCCTCGTCGACCCTCCTCGCCATCTCCGCCCTTGTGGCTTCAAGGTCTGCGGCCACAGTTTTCTCCCTCTCCTCGGCCGCTGACAGGGCCGTGCGGGCGGCATCCCGCTCTTCTAGGGCGCGGTTCTTGGCCACGACCTCCTGCTCATGCAGGGTCCTCAGGCTTCGGTACTGAGCGGCCTTCCGCATCAGCCCGTCAGATATCGGGATCAAGTGCTGGGTCGTCTGCACAACAACCGAAGAAGAGTAAGTACGGTTTTACAAAAAACTTAGAAAATAACAAGGAAGAGACGTATGGAGAAGAAGAACACTTACCTTGACCATCAGCCGAGCCATTTCCAGGAAGGCCGCGTCCAAGTTTCTCGGCAGGGCCGCAGCATCCTTCGGGAGCGTCATTCCCCCGGCCAGCGTCAACGCCATGAAGGGGTCAGCATTGACAGTGTCAGCAATGTTCAACGGCCTGCCGTCGAACATCAGCTTTGGGACGAAGACTGGGGGCAAGGAAGGGCCCATCATCTCGGTCCCTGCCGGGGATCGGCTCGTCTGCGGCGGGGCCACCGCATCACCCGTCTGGTGGGCCACCCCTTTTTGTCGGGAGTCCTCCATCCTCTCCCTTGGCTTCTTGGCCGCAGCGGAACTTTCTTCGGCGCCTTTCCTCTTCTTCTGAGGATCGGCTGCGCGAGTGGCCTTCGGTGCGGATCCGCCCACAGCAAATTTGAGCGTAACCTCTTCCGGTGCCTTCCTCGGCATGGTGTTCCCCTCTGCAAGAACGTCGGCAAGATCTTGATCAGTGAACTCTACCGAAGAACAACTGAAACCGGACGAAGTCGCGGAAGAGCAGGTACCTGAGGATATGGGGATAACTTCGATCGGGCTTGGTGAGTCTCGTGGTTCTCTGATAACCCCGAGAGGAACGGTGTCTTCGGCCCGGTTCTCTTCTGGGGCTTCGGAGCTCTCACTGCTGCTAGAGTCTCCTCGGCACTTCAGCTTGGATCGGTAGACTTCCACGTAACCGAGCAAGGCAGAGCAGTCTCTGTGCCTTCTCCGGATAGCGAATGCTCGGCTGATCCTGTCCCAGTTAGCCTTGCTCCGAAGACTGTCAACGACGGCTTTCCCTGCAAAAGAAAAGCAAAACTCAAACAAATTAGAGACCGAACAGATAAAAAGCGAAAGGCGAGCAGAATAATAGACCGAAGAAAAACTTACCGGCAAACCCAGGGACGCGCGGGATGGGGTAATAACGAAGTTCGCCTAACTCGAATTCAAATTCTCCCCGGACCACGACAAAGTCGTTGGCATATTTGTCGGAGTCCGGAAGGCCTCTGATCAACCTCCTCTGTCCGGTCCGGCAGCTGAGGTATTTTCTTCTCGCTACCTTGTTCTGGCTTACTAAGTAGAGGCCGAACAGGTCTTCAACCTCAAACTCGAGGTGGTATCTTTCCTTCAGTTCTATGACCCCTACTACTATACGGAAAAAATTGATGGTCACCTGGGAAGGGGTCAGTTGAAGGGTATTCAGCACCCGCCGAAGAAAGGGGTGGAATGGGAAGCGTACGCCACCCTCGATGATAGCCATCAAGGGCAGCACAACCTGAAAATCGTTCGTCACTTCGTTCTCCCCCCGCCGAACGAGCTCTACTGATACGTTGTCCGGAATGCCGTAAGTGGCTCGGAAGTCCGCGAGGCTCTCTGGATCCTCGAAGAATCGGGAGTAACGGTTCCTCCCCGAGTGAGTGGCCGAAGTCTTCGGCATCACCTCTGGGATTCCTGCCGAGCCGCTGGTTCCGGCTCGTTCGGCGCTAGAGGTCGACAGCTCCGCTGAGTCTGCTTCTGGTCCGGACATCCTATAAAGACGTGCACGGGTGTTAAACATAGAAAGGTGAGGTCCGGCCAGACTCAGCTGAAGCCTAAACTAATGGGACCGAGGCTTCGCAGCCCCTCAGGATGCCCTCGGCCAAAACATTCGTCGCTCGGCCAAGACGTTTTCCGTCCGGCCGGCTCCTGGGGTACGGACTGTGTACCCAGGTGAACGGGGATGCAGTGGCCACTCCTAATCTAGACCTATGTAGAAATGAAATCTATTGCAACAAGCATGATTATGGATAGCTTACCCGGATGAATGCAGTGGTTGTTTGATGGATTTTCGAAGTTCTTCAAAGCTCTGGGCAATCGCGCAAGGAGACGAAAGGCAAGAGCGTCTGAATTCCAGAAAGGTTCTCAAGTCTCCCAGAACTCTCTATTTATAAGAGGGCTCGTAGGCGGGAAACGGCTGGCGCGAGAAACGAGGCGCCCCCGCGTGTGGATTTGAAACGCTTCGCCTCCTGCCGTCAGATGGGTGCCACGTGTCGTCATCATAGAATCTGACGCTTCGCGTGCGCCGCCCTTCAGCGCCCCCTCGCCTCCCACCGTCAAATGGGTGCCACGTGTCATCACTTCAGGTTCTGACGTTTCGCGTGCGCCGCCCTTCAGCGCCCCTTCGGCTCTACCGTTTGATGAAACCACGTGTCGCGATCTCAGATCCTGACACTTCGCATCCACCGTTCTGCAGTATCCTTTCGGCTCTGCCGTTGGATCGAACGCCACGTGTTGTAATTTCCGCCACTGACGATTCACGTCTGTTCGGTTCCGAGCAGAATGCCCCAGGGCATCAATAACAGACACAATTTCTTCACGGCCTTCAAGGAAAATCTGCCTTCATGCCGGGGCTCGGCCACATGATCAATTCCCCCGTACCAAGCTGTGTACGACCGAATTGAGGGGCTATTGTAGTAGGCCGGAATAATCATTAGTGGGCCCCCGGCCCGTGATCAGCTGATCCGTATTCAGGGGGTCCATGAAGCCCAAACTCGCCTGGGTTGGGCCGAACACCCTATCGGCCGGAGCCTTCGCTCGGCCGTTCCGAACAGGTTTGGGTCTCGGCCCTGCCGAACAATGGGATTGCAATCCGCACCGATCCCCGGCCGGAATCCCCTTTAGCGGCTTCTTGGCCAGATCATCTCAAAGACATATGGTAATTCGGTTTCCAAAGCACGAACACACGTTCTCCGCTTTCTAAGGGACGTGCGGACACGCTATTCCAACCCGCTCGGGCGTGGGACACGTGGCAGATCACGCCCTTCCGATCCGCATGGGAATGGGACACGTGCCAACGTTCCCACCCTCTTCGGACCACGTCCTACATGGTGGGCCGGACGTTCCGGAGACAGTTGGACTCCTACTCTATAAATACCCCGGCGGCACTCCAATCCAAGGTACATGCATACTCGCGCTTAGAGCTTACTTTCAAGTTATTTCTTCTCTTCCTAAAGAGCTAACTTGATCGTCGGAGTGCCCACCGGAGATCCAACTCCCCCCCGGTGTGCACTAACTTAGTGTTGAGTGTTTTGCAGATCGAAGATCCGATTCTACAACCCGAGAAGTCAAGAGTGGATTCCAGACTCCACAGTCCCAGACAACTTTTTCTCTCTATAAAAAGTGTCTCTGAAATACTTTTTTCCCAGACAAGTTTCTGAGACACTTATAATCAAACAACGTCTCAGAGTTTTGTTTGTAAAAATTGTTTCAGAAACACTCAAAAAGAACATGAACACACTTAATTGTGAAATTTCATTAGGTTTTGAGTCTTTTGACACCCTCAAAAATTTAAGGCCTTATATAAGGTAGAATCGTGAACTCTTATAAATGGCACTGAAATTTAAATTTACCAACCGATATGAAACCCATGACCTCCCATTCAAATGTCCGCCGAAACTATTCTGAATGCTCAGTCACACAACAACGGACACCAAAACCTTGTTGCTATGTCACAGGTCTCCCAATTTTGACAAAAGAAAAAGGGCTTTCCAATCCTGTAATGTTCGATTCAAGCAAGTATTTACTGAGAAAAAGAAAAATGATACGAAAACCAAATACACACGCAGAATGGCCATAACGCCGACTTCAAAACCTCTGGTCTAAGAATTCCAACAACCAAAAGAAAGAGAATTTCGACGACTAATAATTAGACAGCTTACCGCGAGAATCCTAATTTACTGACCTTAAACTTCCTCTAATCTGTTTATTCAACTACTTTCATGACCAACAGGGACAATTAGATCAATAAAACAGATTCATCCTAAAATGTTTCCGATAACTTTGGAACAACTAGAGACCTTCAAAGTATCTTATGTGGTCTTCAAATGTCTCCCCGTGTCGGATTTTCGCCACAGATCCATCTTCTTCGACCTAAAAAGATAAGTAAAAACTTCATCAGTAATTTACTACAGACCAGCAACTAGTTAAGAAAACCTAACCCTTTTTCTTAAATAGAATCACAACTTATGAGAAACTAACTGCATAAGCTTTCCCCGACATACGTAACAATCACGCAAAAAGAGCATGCTGCGCTCATTGACTAGAAAGAACTAAATTCATGAAGAAAATCAAGAGCATACGAAAGATCATATTGCTTTTTTTTCTTCAAAGAAACAAGTTAAACCACAACCCGCATTCGTCAAAGTCGCCACACCCTTTCGGCAAGAGGGACCTTAAGGAAAGAAGAGTCCTTTTATAAGCCTAACCTAAGCCCCTTTTTTCTAAAGGTTAGGCCGCCAACTTCTTTCTGTCATTTATGCCCTACTTTACGAAGATGAAGGCTTCTTGTCCTGATTAGAGTATAAAAAGAAGACGGGTTTCTCATTCTGAACGTGGTAGTTTCCCATCATAGGGCTAACCAAATCAAAGCCGTAAGTCCCAACTAATTGGGTCAACTACATAAATCCGTTTTCTAATGAACAAGTTACACTAAACAAATCTGCCAATGAAATAGGGTGTAAGCCATTTACAGGTGGTGATAAACCACCTTCCTGGGAAGGTCAGGCTAGTCCGTTTTTAAGGTTTGCGGTGCGTTTGACTTGCGAAACATGTATTGGGTGCGAATATAAATAAGCCCATCTTCTGACTTGCTTAATAAAAGGGAGATAAAGTCGTCCACATTTTTTGGGTTTGTGGGTACGTTATGAATGACTAATTGAACCAAACAAGCAAGTTAAACCTTAAAACAAGGAAAGGTGGGAAAAAGTCACAAGGAGGGTAAAATCAGTATGGGACGGTGGAATCTTAACAGAAAACAGTGGGTGGTTTATGTCTGGTCCTTTCAGGTCGCTTGACCCGCACTGATGGCGCTTCGTAACGGCGTTCTTGTCTCGGGCTGAAAGTTCCAAACAAGAGCCGACTCTTTCTATTTCCAGGTAAGTTCTTTTTAATGGACCGGGCCACGTTTGATACAAATAACAACAGGTGAAGACACGAGAAAGCCAAAACTACATACCCAATATTCAGGTGGCCGCATTTTGAGGTTGTAAGTTGATGCCATGCTCATGCAATAAGCACCTGCATCATGGACTACCAAACCAGCTCCCTGAAAAAATTGATATTACTGATCAGCCAAATAGTTAAAACTAATTGATCAGACACTTCCCTGCAGTAAGTGATTTGAAAAAACTACCGCAGCTGGAGTTGGAAGCTCCCTGTCCTTCCCCAAGAAATCTGCTGACTCACAGACTGGGCCGACCACATCAAAAGTAGAAATCTCGGCATCTTGCGGCGAAGGAGAAACCAGCTCTATGTGCTGCACACAATGTAAGCAAGCAAACAGAGATGAAGCAAGATACAGTTACTATAATAGCATTGTAGCCAGGGTTTTGAAAAAACTCAGACATATCAAAATCTACAAACTCTCCATCCCCCTCGTGGATTTGGGGGCTGTAATGCAGCCCCCCTGTAGTGCGGGTAAACGACACAGATTTACTACTTTTGCCCTTGAAACTACGTCGTTTTGACCCATGCATTTTGGTAATAATTCACGGGGTAAGTCCACAGGGGCTGCACTACAGCCCCCGAATCCCCATCCACGCCCCCTTCGTTTTTCTCTTTCTTCTGTAGGCAAGATTACTAGTGGTCCAAAACATTGTAAATTAAGATTGAAAAAACGAAAAATAGTAACACAGCTAATAAAGCCGGTAAAATCGAAAGTTTACAGTTGACTAACATTGCAGCAACAGTAACCTGCAAGAATGTAAGAGCAATTTCCTCGCACCCGATTGACTGCAAAGCCAAAATTCAACAAGTTTCCTATATTTTACTTGAAAGCGTTGCACACATAAAGTATAAAATCCAACAGATCTATCGGGAATCCAACCCAACAATGTAAACTCCTGCCAAAATAAACTTGGACATCGGTGGTGTTCATCAATATGGACAACCATCAACAAAAATGGAACAAACAGAAAGTCTCCTAGTAAAAGGAAATAAAGTGGCTGGCAAACTGACAAGTGAATATTTTTCAGGCTATATGACATGGAGGGGCTAGATGCTGGTGAATCCCCAACTTGCTATGGTGAGAGAGAGAGATAGAGAGAGTAGCAGATAATGACGTACTTGGTAAGCACCGTAAAGACTAGGGCGGATAAGCTCTGCCATGCTGCCATCAATGACAACAAAATTCTTTGTTCCATTAGTTTTCACCCCAGTGACACGATTAACCAGGCAGCAAGTATTTGCAATGAGTGATCTCCCTGGTTCGATGATGAGATTAAGACCTCGTGACAACACCAGCTCCCTTACCTAAAACAACCAACCATGAAGAAGTTCCAATTCAGACTTAGTTTAGTCTGACGTAATGCTACCTTCTTAACAAACAGCCAGAAGGGACACAAATATCACGAAAAGCAGTGCTTAGACTAGAAAAATGGTCCTTACCGTGTCAATCAAATCTCTGGGACTCGGAAGGACAGCACCAGTGTGATAATAATCAATCCCCAGCCCACCCCCAATGTTTAGGTAGTCAATTTCAAAGCCTTGGTCACGAATTTGATCAATGTAGTTCACCATAAGGACGGCAGCATCCCGGAAAATGTCAACCTGTATATCATAATGAGATAGATAGTTTTGCAGGAAGCAGAAAATCACATCGTCAATCATGGGACGATTACAAAGATGTAGACACACATCATTATATGGGGCCAATATTAGCATAAATCCAGGAGGAAAAAGGAAAATGTAAGTAGGAAAGATATATAAACAGGAAAAGAAGATTAACAGAGTGCAGAGATAATGAAATCAAAGAGAGAGAGAAAATTTTGTCACTACAAGATGTGTAACCAGCGAACAAATAGAAAGACAAAACTGAAATGAAATTACAAGTAGGCGACATGAAAGGTGAATCCAGAACAAGGAGAATATCAAGGAATGGACACTAAATTTGTCGTTCTATTACACTGTTAACATTGCTTAAATCATCACATAAATAAGTATTCCATGTATTCCCCAGCATCAACAATCCAAGGGCTCATCCATAAACAGATAATATAGAAACATAGACCAACAAGCAACATACATTATTCTGCAGGATTTTATCTCATTGTAACTAAGACATTAATCCATTTTGTAATGTAACATATAGTGCCGTATAGTGCCCTTGTCTGGGTGGACTCGTAACAAATTAAGATGGGAAGATTCCTTGCTACCATTTGAATACAATGAGCAATATTTGATAGCTTATACAAGTTACCCAATAGGAGCACATAACACAATTTTTTCTTAAGTGGAATTAAGAACTTAATTCATGTTTTCCCAAATATCCACATATTTTGATTAAGGGGCACAACTGCAAAATTCCCTTAGCACAAAGAACAGAAAAGATTGCAAAACCGAAGACCAGGAAAATGATATCGAGAACTTCAATCTCAAGAACTAATCCAAATGACGTATGTATCCAGTCCACATGCATAACTAAGAGCCACAAATAAATGAAATACAGATTGGGAGTGGGGGGAATCATCTGAAGTTAATTTTTTAATCAAGAAGAACAACGAATGTGTGTGTGTGCAGGCACCAAAGGAAGCCCAATGATTGTAATGTACCTTCGTGATGGTCGAGCCAAGATGGCAATGGGCCCCCACAAGCTTCAGTTCATTAGGATGTGCCTTCACAGCATCAAGAAACCACTGAAGCTTCTCATTCCTAATGCCAAATTTGGAGTTCTTATTCCCAGTGGCAACGTAAGCATGGACCTAAGGCAACAATAACACAAAAAGAGTGTTTAAGGGCAAAATTGACATTCGTACGTCATAGTAATTGAGTTGGTACCAACTGAGTAACTAGTCGGGTACAATATGCGTTGCTCTAGATTGCTTACTAAATAATGCCAGTACCAAATCACGAAGTACGTGGCTATGGTACCTGAGGGTCCACGTCCGGATTAATCCGAAGCAATACATTAACCTTCTTCCCAGCAATTCTTGCAGCTGATACAATATTGTCCAAATCAAACTCACTATCAATATTGACAAAAACACCTTCTTGAGCAGCTAGAACCAAATCCTCTAACAGCTTTCCATTTCCATTAAAAATACACCTGTTCTTCCAAGGGTAAATCAAATAAGCTACACAAACTGGATTATTAAGAGCCACAACCACAACCACGATCACACTTAAACAAGAACTAAAATAGCAGATAGCCTCTAAAAACTTCATGTTTACAACCTTGACCTCAAGTAACATGGAAAATGAAACTACTCACTTCACTTTCTCTTTTTCCCATAAGAAACACAAACAGATTGCAAGGTGGAATCAATTCGTGAAAATACTGCAAAAAGGACCTATAATGTCAATTAGATTGTTAACCACTAACTCATCCAAAGTTTGTTAGAGACAGTGGTAACTTAATTATTTATATTCTCAACACGTCCCCTTACATGTAGCCAGATTCTCCTCCACAAGCGAGCTAAATACGTGCAAATATTTAATGACTAGGTAGGCGGTGAGGTTCGAACACAAGGTACCGTATTAGATTGTAAACTACTAACTCGTCTAAAAGCTTAAGCTGTTAGAGAGAGAAGCAACTTAATTATTTATATTCTCAACTTTATTTCTTTAGTGAAAAAAGCCTCGTTGATACACTAATAATCATCCAATGCTAAAAACATCAATCAAAGCATGAGCAAATTCTAACTTCCACAAGATATTTCCAAACTTCACCAATTCAGTACACCTGCAAGGATTGATTCCTCAACTTGCCTATCAAACGATGACCTGGTGCAAGTCTCGCTTAACATTGTCCCACAAATATAAACACATTTAAAAACTCACTAACCAACTTCCATTTGCCAAAAGCCCGGATCTTTTTTTGTTGACTGCTTCCATATTAAGACATCAGTTTGCACTATTTTTTGTTGGCTTGTTACCAGGCAACGGGAATAACAACGCATATTCAAGCTCCGAGGTTGAGTCTTAAACCATTGCAAATGTTCATAAAACAACTAGAGCTAAATCCCAGACATGAACTAGCCATGGATAAAAAATAACAAAAACGTTTCCAATCAAGTGTTGGGTACATAAAACCTTTATGTCGCCATTCTACCATGTTGAAGGCTACATGTTCAGTTATATTTAGTCCAAATATATCGCCAACATAGGCCGTGACATCAAAATTTCAGTTTTGGCATTTTTATGGCCTCTATCAATCGGAAAGACATGTTTTTTGTACTATTATCTCGCAGTACAAGATAACAAAAGAAAGAACATTATTCAAGTACATTCGAAATGCAAACGCATTGGCTTGTACCTTGTGGGATCGAACCCAGCCTTCAGCGCCAATCGAAGCTCATTTCCACTCACCAACACTGCCCCGCATCCCAACGTCCTCAAATGCTCCAAAATCTTGAGATTATTGTTGGCCTTAATAGCATAGCCAATAATCGAATTCAAACCCTCCAAGGCATCCCTATAAGCCTCAAAGTTTCTATTGATTTGGGGTTTACTGTAAAGATAGAAAGGCCTCCTCTCCAGTGTTTCCATGACATCCTGAACTCTAAGACCCTCACAGCACAAATACCCATCATCTGATTTGGTGAAACAGTGCTGAAATTTCTGGGTATGTGAGTCAGAGGTAACTGTTTTTCCAGGGTTTTGGGAAAGGACTGCCCTTAGGTTCAGTGTCCTTGAGGTGGGTCTAAAGGGGAGAATGGGGTTTAGGACAGAGGGGTTTGGGGTTGGCTTTGATGGGTATTTTAGGAATTTGGTAAAAGAAGGGGATTGAGAGAGAATGTGGGAGGCCGCCATTGATGAGCAGATAGGAGCTTGACTTCCCGACAGCGCAGTGCAAAAGGGGTTTTATTAGGTTTTAAGCCTTCGGTGGGTCCGTAGCAAAAGAATAATAGACTTGCTTTTGCCAGAGCTATTTACCAGTCCAAATGGCCAACTGACAAAAATACCCTTGTAAAAATTTGAAAATGAAAAAAAATTACGTGTACTCAAGATCAAAGCTAAAAATATTGCTTATGATTTTTTTTTTTTTTATAAATCAGAGTCTTCAGCGGAAATTCGAATTAATTTGAAGACAAATTCATGTACGGCTGACTCTAAAAGTTGACAATAATACCTAAGAGATTTCGAATTTGAAACTTTATGAGAAAGTAAATCTCTTAAGATTGAAATTATTGGTTATGATACAAATCTAAATATGTGTAATTTGATTATCGGTACAAGTTATGGATTTGAAAATTTATTTTTTTGATTCAAAAATTTTTAAACGATTAATTAGACTATTAATTAGACTATCTTTAACTAGTTATTAAAATAATTTACGTTTTATCTCAATTATTATTAAAGTCATTAAGAAAGGTTTAACTTTATTTCTATAAGTCTTTGAATTTATGGTTTTATTGATTAACTAGACGGTGAAAAATATGTGTGAGGGTCCAAAGTGTTAATATTGAAGTTGGGACTTGAGACCGTTTAGTATTTAAGGGCAATCCTGTGATTTCACAAGGAGGTGGAGTTTCCTTGTGTTTGGCAGTAGCATTTCTTGCGCTGGTAATAGTACCCAATTCTTAGGTTTCGAGGAAAACCATAGGACCTCGTGACGTTAAACCTTAATTTTACCAATTAAAGATTCCAAAATTTTGATCCAAACAAAAAAAAGACTACACGGTTGACCTTGTAATGGAAAGAGAGTAAATGGACAAACAGTTTTCTTTAGCACGAGTTTCTCCGATGCAATCCGATATATATTATTGTAGGACGATTTTTTATTAAAATCGTTATAAAAACGACGTATGTCATTTATTAATTTATTTATTAAAATTTTTTTTAGAGTCGTCGTGAGATAACTTATTACACATATCTAAGAAATATTTTCCAAATTTTATTCTTTTGTAATTATAATTTTTTGCTTCCATAATTGTATATATATCTATATAAGAATTAGAATAAAAATAAAAAAATTCAATTATGTTTGTTATAATTAAATTTGTGTGTGACAAATATTATACTCAAAATAATTTTTAACTTTTTTAGTTTTTAAAATATTTTTGAAGTACAAATGATAAAAATAATTCAGTTGTATTTTTTGTTAGCATGAATTTATTTATTGATTATGTATATATCTATATTATATTATGGCAGGACGATTATTGTGTGATTACTTCAAAACCTCTAACAGAATCTATATATATACTATATATTATTGCATAATGACTTTCTACAAAAGTCGTCCAGAGAGCGATAAGTGATATAATTTAATTGGATTGTGATCAAAATTTTAAAGTAAAACATGTTACTTTATACTTACAAAAATATTGCATGAATCTTTTTGAATTCAAATTAAAAAACTTACCATATTTCATTTATGATATTTTTATTTCCATAACTTTCTCTATTTATATTAAATCTACACACACATGCGCATGCGGACACACACACACATACATATATAGTTACATATTTATATATTTATGAAGTAGACATAATATTTTAAATTTATGTCAAATAAAACAACTAACAATATAATTTTAAAATATAGTACAAATAGAAAATAAAGTAACATGCGTCTGTCAATATAATTTTCAAAACATATAACAATAGTTTGTTCCAGCAATAATCATTGTGTTGCATTATTTATGGGTTCAAAATATTTGTGTAGTAGGCCGGAATAATCACTAGTGGGCCCCCGGCCCATGATCAGCCGCATCATATTCAAGGGCTCCACGAAGCCCAAACTTACCTGGGATTGGGCCGAACAGCCTATCGGCCGGAGCCTATGCTCGGCCCTTCCGAACGAGTTTTGTGCTCGGCCTTGCCGATCAGTGCAGTCACAGTCCGCACCGACCTTCGGCCAGAATCCCCTTTGGCGACTTCTTGACCAGGTCATCTCAGAAACACCCGGTAATTCAGTTTCCGAAGCACGAACACACGTTCTCCGCTTTCTAAGGGACGTACAGGGGCATCTTTCCAACTCACTCGGACGTGGGACACGTGGTAGAAGACGTGCACGGCACATCCTCCCGATCCACTTTGGCGTGGAACACGTGGCAACGTTCCCGCACTCTTCGGACCACGTCCTACATACTGGGCCGGACGTTCCGGAGACGGTTGGACTCCTACTCTATAAATACCCCGGCGGCACTCCAATCAAAGGGACATGCACACTCACGCTTAGAGCTTATTTTCAAATTATTTCTTCTCTTCCTAAAGAGCTAACTTGATCGTCGGAGTGCCCACCGGAGATCCAACTCCCCCCCGGTGTGCACTAACTTAGTATTGAGTGTTTTGCAGATCGAAGATCCGATTCTGCAACCCGAGAAGTCAAGGATGAATTCCAGACTCCACAATTTGAAAAGTAATATTATTTTAAATTATAATTAATTATTTCTGGCTTTTTTCTTCTTTCTTCTCTTAATTTTTTTTTATCAACATGACATATGTATTTCATGTTTACCAAAATAAATATCTTTTACACGTGCATTATAGGCTAACGATAATTTTTTTTTATCACTTCACCATTTGTTATGCTGATTAATTCTTTTTTTACTTCATCTTTTTGCTCTCTTGTTCATTGGCATGAATAATATAAATTAGATAAATGTATATACTTTATAATTTTATCTTGGTCACACACACACACACACACACACACACATTTACTTATTGACCCATGTATGCACGAGTTTGTTGCTATTTCATTAGTATTGGCCTACTTATATCAACCGAAATGCATTGTCAGAATACATTCTGATAATTAAGTCAAACTTAAGAAAAAGAACAACAACATAATTATTTGTACTTTTCAGTTACAACATACCTCTTTAGGGTTCTGTGTCATTTATTTAATAGTTAATTATGAATTATGACCTAAGTGTGTTGTCATGATCCTTCCAAGATTCTCATAAGATCCGTTCAGGTCTTCAAGATCCTTAGTTGACATCATCAATACTGGAGTCAACCCTAAATTTTCTCTATATCTTGCGAATGTTGCATCAGTTTGGTTCTTCATTCCATTCGAATTATTGACCTAACTTAACATTTGCTTTTGGATTAAAGGTTTGCAGGTTCTGTTGGGTCTTCGGTCTCGCCGTCTCATCTATCGATTCAGGCCAACCATTTCTATCACGGACTTGTACTTTATTTCGCTGGATAGTGGAACGGCCCACCATTCCAGCCCCACTACATTTAGTAAAAACCATGTGCATTAAGGTTTGAGCACATTGCAAGGCTTTGTTTGGTTTCTACATTTTGCGTGTAATCCATTTCTTGTTGACTGTTATATTTTTTGGGGTCCTTTGGACTATACATGGCCATTATCCAATCCATATCCACTGTTTTATTTTGCAAGAAAGGGTTGTTTGGCTTGAAGTCGATGTCCGTTTATAAATTTTTTATCCACAAAAAAGAAAATAGGGAAAAAATGTCCTAGTATGTTAGGCTCATAGGTTTTTAGATTAACTTCCATACACGCCCTTATTGTTGGCCAACTCCCTGACCCCAGGTCATTGTTTTGTGTTTTGTAGCTTTTTCTTTCACTTTATTTGTTTGTAGATTATTTAAAATTTAAAATTCTGGATTGTAAATTATAATTTTTTTAATTATAATACAAATTTATAAAGTATTTAGATAATAATACCCAAAATATATAATTCAAAAAGTCATAAATTTATATGGCAAATCCAAAAAGTTTTCCCAAAGGTAATTTTAAGAATAAGCATTATCCAATTCATTTTTCACAATGCAATGTGATATTATGCATTTTAGAATTTGGCCAAACAGACTTGTGGACATTTCTCATTTTATAGAAGTCATTTGGCCAATCAATTTGAATCATTTTTCTTTATCTCTAATTCATCATGGGAGGCGTATTTTTCTTTATGACAATTTATCCCTAAGAAGATAAGTCTTATTCAGATTTTTAAAATATTATTTATTACAGTTAAAATTTAATTTAGCCGTTAATTTCTCATTATTAGCCAATTGACCAACCACTTCTCATTCTTGTCTGTTTAGGTAAAGTAACAAATTATTAAACTTATCCACATTCTTTTAAGACCCGGTCATAATTACGTAATTGTCTTTTTTAATCGATAAATATAATTATCTATTAGACAACATGCTCGTGTCTAAGAACATGTTTGATCAAGCTGACTTCTAACCTATTTATTCCGTAAAATATTAATTAATTTAATTAATTATTACCTCCTATTTGACTTGAAACTTTGTTTTTTTATTCTTAATTTATACGAAAACAACGTGGGTAAGTGTTATTGGACAGAGACAATAGCGAATAATTTTGCCGGGAAAATGTCGTATGAGACGTTACATGCAGTTAAGGGTAGTTAGGAATTAGGAGGGAATCCGGTAGGGCTGCTTCCGGTCGCACTCTACCTACAAATTTCGAACGGAGTGGCTTGCACTTTCCAATCCCCTCTCTCTCTCTCTCTCTCACTCACACACACACACACACACACAACAATATCTATGTATATATTTTCTGTATCTGTATCTAAATTTGGATTGGGGAGGTGGAGTCCCTTTCAGTCATCGCTATATACAGGGCAGAGATTTACGCGGCCCCGATAATTTAGAAAATAATTCGGACATATAAATCTATGCCGCTATCTCTCTCCAATTCTTTCGCCTAAGTCTGACATTATTGTCTGGTAATTTCTTCCTCCCAATCTTCCACTTTTCTCTCTTGGGGATTCCATGTACATTCTTATTGCCATTTTTTAAGAATTTTGTTGATTGATTGGTACTATTATGGGTTCGTTTCTAGCTCTTAGACCTATTTGAAATACTAATTCAGGGTTTTAGGTTATGTGATGTTTGATTCAGTGCGTATGTTATCAGCAGTGTGTTCTTACATGATTGTGTTATAGCAATGCAGATTGACAGTGGGTCATGGATGCAATTGAATAATTTGATACAAATTTTTGAACTTATTGATTATGTTGAAAAGATGGGTATTGAAAGGATTGGCTTGAAGTTGATTTTGGGAGGAGCCAAATCTATAGGAAACCCATTTGCAGATTTTAGCTTATCCCCCGACATCAGTTTCAGAGTTGAGACATTGAGAGTTTTTTGGTAAATTTGTATACTCTCCCCAATACAAAATCTTCTGTCTGTGTATTTGCTTGAATTTGGGGATCCACGTAAATTGTTTTGTTTCTCTGACTGTGTGTTTGGGTTTCGTTATTTGAGGCACAACAGAATATACACGTCTTTGGGGAAAATGATTCATGTAGTGGGCCCCTTCATTTGGAAACAAGGTTTAGTTTGGTTTGGTGTGATTCGGGATGTAGAGTACAGCTGTTCTCATATTTTGATCACAATGATATTAACTGATAGTGTTACAAATTATTTATGGACTATGGTCCTCCCTTCTTTCGTCTCCCCCTTTATTGTTATTTTACAAGTTTCTTGTTGGCATTTGTGTGTTTGTCTAACTTATGGATTAGTTAAGATTTGATTCAAATTCAATACAGAAGGCTCTTTGATTTTATACAAATACGATAATTAAGAAAGGAGTCTTCAAGGGCACGAGACTTAGGCTTTGCTCCCTCTTGGATTTCAAATTCCAAACCTCACGGTGCTATCAACTCTTGTAAGATCAGTTCATACAGGCTTTGTCTCAACTTTAATGCTCCAATGGATGGTGAAATTGGTCCCCTAGGATTAAGCGAGGTGTGGGTAAACCAGCTGGACAACCAGGGCTACAGAAAACTAGAGATATTAATTTGATCCATTTTTGGAGTTTTTAAACCTCTTAGTAAAATAATGGTTCTTATAGCATATTAGTTTTTGTTTTGTTTTGTGCCCTATATTCATGCTCCCTATATTCCCGCTAGAGGAATTGTGGATCCACTCTTGCCCCCAAAAAGAATTACGGATCCGTAGCCAATGATGCTTAGCTGGTCTTTTCGGATGATCATTCACACTGGAATTGAGACACTGGACTCCCACAAGGGGCAGCAGTGGGAAATCTTGGACAATGGGCGAAAGCCCGATCTAGCAATATCGCATGAGTGAAGAAGTATAATGCTGCTTGTAAAGCTCTTTCAGCGAGTGTGCGATCATGACAGGACTTGAGGAAAAAGCCCCGGCTAACTCTGTGCTAGCAGCCGCGGTAAGATGGATGGGGGGAAAGTGTTCTTCTTAATGACTGGGCGTAAACGGCGCGTAAGCGGTGAATGGGGTTGAAAGTGAAAGTCATAAAAAACTGTCGGAATGCCCTCAAAACCAATTCACTTGAGTGAGACAGAGGAGAGTGGAATTTCGTGTGTAGGGGTGACATCCAACCATCTACGAAGGAATGCCAAAAGGGAAGGTAGCTCTCTAGGTCCCTACCAACATTGGGGTGCGAAAGAATGAGGAGCGAACACGATTAGATACCCTGGTAGTCCTCGGTGTAAACAATGACTGTTCGCCCTTGGTCTACACAGATCAGGGGCCCTGCTAACATGTTAAACACTCTGCCTAGGTAGTACGGTCGTAAGAGGCGAAACTCAGAGAAATTGACGGGGCCTACACAAGCGGTGGAGCATGTAGTTTAATTAGATACAGCGTGCGACCATTCAAATGAGATATATTCATATTTATTTCTCACAATTGGATTGCTTGGATTGTTGTGGTTTGGGTTTTGTAGTTAAAGTGTGGTGGCATAGATTTTGTGAATTGTCCGTTTCTTTTCTTTTTTGCTTGTTTATAAATTTTGCTAACTATTTTGGTGAAACATGCAGGCATGTGCTGTTTCATGTGAGTAAACTTGAAGACTACAAACATGAGTAACAATATGTCAGGGCCTCTTGAGAGACCCACTAAGCCAGGTAGATACTGTGGTCAAATAGATTTCTATATCATTGCTTTTCTATTATCGGTTCAAGACTTTTAATATTATCTATAATTTGCTAGAGCTTTCAGGTTCTTGATTAATCCTTTGAATGTGAGCTAAAAGATATGCAGTTTGCTTGTTCTGACTCAATTGCGTAACATATATCCTGTCATTTAGAAACTCCTCTCACGGGAGGTGAAAACAATTACAGAAATCTAATGAAAGAAACCTGACATCATTGAAGCATCATTTTTACAAAGGATTTCGTTCTCGTAGATCCTTTAAAAGCAGTAGATGATGAAATATGTAAGATGAATTAAACATCAAGATTTATCCGTGAAATCATTGTGCTGGTAAAAAATCAGAACATGTTGCTACTGTTAGGTCGGTTGGTTTATTTGATCCTCCATGGTTGAGACTGTCTTGATAGCTGAAAAGTCATATCCTCAGAATAGTGCATGAAGAAACAGCATTGACAAATAGAACTGTTCTCATTTTGTTTAATGGCAATTCATTGTGTTTCAGCGTCCTATTTTCTACGTGATTTGTCTTCAGGTCTGGAAAACTTCGACGTTGAAAGCGCTGAGGATGAGAGGAAGACAAGGCTTGGGTCTCTCAAGAAAAAGGCGATTAATGCCTCAAGCAAGTTTAGGCATTCTTTCAGCAAAAGGGGTAGGAGAAATAGTAAAGTTATGTCGGTTGCATTTGAAGATGAGCATGATGCAGAAGAATTACAGGCAGTGGATTCATTACGTCAAGCTCTTATCCTCGAAGAATTGCTACCTGCGAAGCACGATGACTATCACATGATGCTAAGGTTAGTTCCTTTTCCTTGTTCTCTAGACATTGATTTGGAATTGCACGTGCAGTTATTTCCTCGTGATCTTGTACTATATGCATGATGAAAATATCGAAGGAAAAGTTAGAATGATAATAAGTTTTTGGTGAAAAATTCGCGTATGAGCAGCAGTTACTTTGAGTGCTATCTGGAAAATTTGGGATACGTAGTAAAGAACGAGAAAGCTACGCTTGGTTAATTTCATTCTCTCCATACCGGGATGATGTAGGAGCAATATGATTGTGTGAACTTTTTGTACGATGGTCAGATTTTTGAAGGCCAGGAAATTTGATATTGAAAAAGCAAAGCAAATGTGGGTTGACATGCTGCAGTGGAGAAAGGATTTCGGTGCTGACACAGTTGTGGAGGTACTTGCCCAAAAAATTTCATATATTGGCTTAAAATGCCTCCGAATAGCAGAAGATATGGAAAAACACTTTTATTTGGCTATCACTTTGTCTATTATTTTCACATGTTAACTTTTTCCTTAGGGTTTTGAGTTCAAGGAAAGAGACGAGGTCCTAGAATACTATCCACAGGGACACCATGGGGTAGATAAGGATGGAAGGCCTGTTTATATTGAAAGACTCGGCAAAGTTGATCCAAACAAGCTTATGCAAGTCACGACAATAGACCGCTACTTGAATTACCACGTGCAGGAGTTTGAGAGAACATTCAATGTCAAGTTCCCAGCTTGTTCAATTGCGGCCAAAAAGCACATTGATCAGAGCACAACTATTTTGGATGTCCAAGGAGTGGTATGTGGGTTTTCTAACAAGTGCTTTGAGTAAAAAAGAACCAACCTAGCATGTTATCATAGTTTTCCAAATTATGATTTGAGACCACCCGCTGTATCTATTCAGAGTAGCAGAAAAAAACATGCTAATATGTTTCAGAATTACGCCACCATAAATCTGAGAAAGGAAAAACTATAATAATAAAGACCCAACTACACAATTTTGAGTACATGCTCATACAAACTGTGGTGTATTATGCACAACTGTTATATCGTAGGAAATTTTTTCACTAGGAAAAATAAAATTCATAGCTTTATATCATTTGTTGAAAGGAAAATAGTTGGTCTTTTTGATACATTACACTGATGCCCCAGGGACTCAAACACTTCAGCAAAACTGCAAGGGAGCTTATTCAGCAAATTCAAAAGATTGATGGTGACAATTATCCTGAGGTACTCGCTTCATGTTTCAGATCAAGTTATCACCACAAATAACTTTAGAATGCCACATTCTTGTGAATGATGTTTTTTCTTCTCTTTTTTTGTTTGATCGGCATGAATGATGATGTTTTACTTATTTTTTACTTCAACTTCGTTCTCCGTAGACCCTTTGCCGTATGTACATTATCAATGCGGGTTCTGGGTTTAGGCTCTTATGGAACACTGTTAAATCATTTCTGGACCCCAAGACCACCACAAAAATTCAAGTAAGCTTTTTTCTTCAATTTACCGCAGCATAGAGTTGATTTTGATCTAGTCGGCTAACCACATCAATTGTTTCTTTTACCAGGTTCTGGGGAACAAATATCAGAGCAAATTACTAGAAGTCATCGATTCTAGGTAATTCTTTTTGTTCACTTGTGGATTGTCAGTCAATGTTACAGTAAGCAAGCTTTCCGAATAACTATAATAGCTGCATGACGTGGCCTTCCTTGTTCTTGATTCATCTTTCATCCCCTCACATCAACATTTTATCGTTTGATCTGATCTGTATCAGTGAGCTACCAGACTTTTTGGGTGGTACTTGTACTTGTGCAGACAAAGGTGGATGCATGCGTTCTGATAAGGGCCCATGGAACGATCCTGATATACTAAAGGTTGCTACCTCTTTTTTCTTTTGTCTGCACTCCTTTTTATCAATGGTGCCAAAGTTTGACTGCTTATTGTTGAGTTAGATGGTTCACAATGATGAAGCCAATTGTTCGATAAAGATCCCGATTCAAGCCATCGATGAGAAGATTATTTCTGAGGACGAAAACGCACATCCAAAGGTATCCTGTCCTGATTTGAATACAATTCTGTCAATGCGTTTTACATTGGTTTTGTATTCTTCTTAATTGCCTAGTTGGACATGGTCATTGAAATTTCCGACCTGGTAAGGCATTTCTGTCTGCAATATATTGTGTTTGACAAACTTTTTCTTCATAATGTAGAGTGTGAAGAAATGCGACTCTTTCAACACAGAAGCAATTCCGGATATGCATAATATGCGATTCTGCTCTCCCAGGCTAAAGAAAGAGTACGTAGCACATCCACAGCTCTCTCCTGTTCGTGAAGAGGTAAGTTATTCAGGTCAATGACTCAAATTGAAATGAGGCATTGTTATATAGAAATTAGGCATTAGGTGTGTGCCCGGATAAACCGATTCAGATTTGGCAAGCAGCATCTAGTAGCCGAATCAGAGGAGTTTAATTTGGCTGATTCACGTGAGGTCATCATGAATTAAACTTTTATTGACTTCCCAATCTGGTGAATTCTTGTTGTGTTTGTTTTAACAAGCATAGCACTTCCATTTTGCTTACAGAAAGTGGGGAAAAGAAGGTAAGGCAAAAGTTATCTAATTCACAATGAGGGTGCTAAAAGAAACAAAGAAAGGTTAAGGAGGGCATGGGTTTGAGGCGATAAGAAAAGACATTTATTGATTAGCCTTAAAGGAGCACATGGCTTCTTCTAAAGCCAACTAGAGGAAATGAACCTTTTAGCTGACCCAAGTAATTCAACAAAGGCTTGTTGAGTTTAGTTAATGAGTGATAAGTACAACTCTAGAAGTGCTTCTGTGTTTTGTGCATCTGAGAGAGAGAGAGAGAGAGCAAGAGTGATTTTTTCTCCCCTTCCTATCAAGCAGAGTTGAAATGTTTTTCTCCAGGTTCTTGCGTACGGCCACAATGACTTTGTTCCAATTGCAGACAAGACTATGGATGCGCCTTGTCGTAAAGCTATAAAACCTGATAAATTCACATTTGCTAAAGGTACATGGTATATTCCTTACTAGGCTAACAAAAGAGATGCTTATGTGATGCTATAACAACATAAATGCATGATCCACCAAGCCATCTGTTCCAACTTTGGATTCTTGCAGGAACATTGTTAGGGATTCACTTCACCCACTTTCCAATTCTCTACCATTCATATTCTCAAGTGTTTTGAACGAACCATTGATGAAGATTTGAGTTGAAGTGTTCCCTATGGACCACAGGAATCAAGAACTAATCATTTAGTTGTCATTCTTCGTGATTTCATTCTGTTTCACACTTCATCACAGGTTTCACCTGAGTTTTGAGTTTTGTATGTGTTATTGTGCTCTGGATACCCAGCAATAAACACATGCACACACTCAAACACAGAGAACAGTTTTTACGTGGTCCGGCAACCACAGGCAACGGATTTGTATGTTTGAGCGCATACAATTTGAAACCTATACAAAGGTACATAATTATAGGCAGGAGGAAGGATGCTATTGATGACTTGCTCAGGCATGCCTCGAAATGATCTTTACCAAGTCCGGGAAGGGGCTCATTTAATTGGAGCCAATCCAAAACCAATCTTACCAAACTTGACAAAGAGTTTGAGCCAATTTTGACCAAGAATTTGAGCCAATTTCATAGATGTGCTTCAATCACAACACTTTTAAGTTGCCTCTGAACAAATTTCAACATGTTGTTACGCAATGCTTATCATCCCTTTGTGTGATAACAACTGTATATTTCTTCTTCTTTTTTCTCTTCCTCTTTTTTTGAAGGCACATACTATTTCCCCGAGCATGCTGCTTGCAAGCCATCACAAGGAATAAGCAATCAGATTTTCACTGGGGCCATGACCTTTCTGATGGGGATTCTTGCTCTGGTCCGCTTGGCTCGCAACATGCCAAGGAAGCTCACCAATGCCACTCTCTACTCTAGTGACATGTTTGGCAAACCCGTGATGAAACCTCACCAATTACCACCCCCCTCCATTTCCACCACTGAATATATGTTCATGATGAAGCGCATGGGCGAACTGGAGGAGAAGGTGACTCTTCTGAGCAACAAACCTGCAGTGATGCCACCTGAGAAAGAGGAAATGCTAAATGCTGCTTTAAGTCGTGTTGATGCCTTGGAACAGGAGCTCTTATCGACCAAGAAGGTAAAAACCCATCTTTCTATTGAATTCTAGGTGGTGTTTGAAACTTAGAATTGGAAGTAGCAGTTGCAATCCTTGGATCTACGTGAAATGCTTGTTCTTTATCTAATATAAGCATGCGTAATCGTTGACTGCAGATTACACCTATGACCTTTTAGGAAATTTAAGTGCAATCAATATTAGGTACAAGGGTATGTAGGGAATTAAATCAACATCTACTGTAATGAGCGTTGCAAAGTATGGGTTGCTAGATCCGTCAATCTAATTTGATCTCACCTACTTGACCCGAATAGGATCTGCGAGAAGCAACACATTAATGCCACCTGACAGATACAGCTTAAGTCAGATCTGAAATACACAAATATTTGCACTTTAGTTAGAGCGTATATTTCTAGGGTTCTGTGTCATCCATTTTATAATCGATTCTGACCTAAGAGTATTATCAAGATCTCTTCAAGATTCTTTTGAAATCATGTCCGGATCCTCTAAGAGATTCCCTCAAGATTTCTCTTGAGATCCCTTCAATATTCTTACCATATCGGTCCAGGATTTCCTCAAGATCTTCCGAAAGTCCTGTCGATTCGGGTCTACATGTAAGCCAAATTATTGAGCTCACCCAGTATCCGGTCTTGCGTTAAGACCTACAAGTTCTATTGGGCCTCTAACTTTGCCGGCCCATATGTCGCTTCGACCCAACCCCTCTTTGTTAGGGCCTGCACTTGTCGCCGGTTAACAAGAATGACCCGCCATTCCGGCCCACTGCCCAAAGTATTTGAAATGAAATATTTAAATGGAAGTTCTCTTGGTTTAATCTAAAGCACGATTAATGGTTTCCTAATTTTTACGGTGTTATGGCAGCTAAATGCACCTAGCCTAATAGACCAAATTTTACACCATTTATGTTTGCTTCGCAGGCTCTTGAGGATGCCCTTGCTCGACAACATGAGCTCCTAGCCCACGTTGAGAAGAAGAAGAAGAAGAAAAAGAAGTTTTTTGGTTTCTGATTGCGGAACCTACTCAACTAACCTACTCTACTTTGAAGCCGATAAGCTCCAGATTCTGCAAGGATCGTTGTAACATCATTGTGTGTTACCTTACACTGGAACTTGCTGCGAGAGTATTTCTGACCCCGTGCATAGTATAGTTTTCCTTTAGAGTTTTTGTTTGCTTTGGTTAAGTTTCTCAAATGAAACTTGTTGCATACCATACAGTTTGGCATTCTTTTTACAGCTGTGCATATTCTGAAAAAGTAAGAGGAATTGTTGTGTGTGTTGTTTCACTTTTAAGTCTTAAGCCCACTGAGTTTTCTTCCCAAACTTCCTTTCATGAGTTAATATTGATAGTTCTCTTGAATACAACTCACAACTGAATCGGAAACTTGTCTCGAGACCCAACCTCCGTCATCTACTTTTAGGAAATGTTGGAACAGAGAACTTATGACAATACAATTCCACATTCTACAAAGATTGAGGAACAACAAGAGATTGTAGAATTTGGATGATTTGAAATATAACTATGAAATTAATAACATACAAAGACCTGATCAAGCTAACCTCACCCCATTGGTGCACAAAGAAAACAAGAACATAATTGTTGAACTTTTGTCATAGCTCTATACAGAATTTTTTTGAATAACTTGTGTGTCTGGCTCGGTTTAAGTGCTTTAGAAGATTAATTCAACCCAATTAAAGTCAGGACAAAATCCTATATAGACTACCCTCATAAGCTTTGACAATACCTTAGAAGGGTTATGAGAAGTTGAGAACCTGCCTCAAAATCCTATATGAACCCAATGTTCCAAAGAATGGAACTATCAGTACATGACAACAAAGTACCTTAAATCAATTGTGCTCAAAAAGATTCACAACAAATTGTAAGGGTTATGAGAACCCGCATCAAATGCGTAACAATCTAGGCACAGTCTCAGAAAGAAGTTCGGTGAAATAGACACGTCTTTAAAAGATTAGTTTCCGCAACCTTTTTGCGTTCTTTTAACTCTTTAGAAGAGAAGTGAAATCACTGATTAAGATTGATTAAGATTCATTACGCTATGTCATGTTCAATGTTGTCAGTGAATTATTTACCCTAGCAAGGCAATAAATGTCATGAGTTTGGCCGATATGAAAGTTTAACGCTCATGAACACCATCGCTAAAATTGCCGATCCCTTGCTCATGAGCATAGTTCGATGAGATTCCGGCCACTCGTGGTTCAGAGCAAGAGTTTGGATACAATCCAAGAACTCACGCTCCGGTTACCTAGCTCAGAAAGAGAGGGAGGCCTCATGAGAGTTCTCCCTGACAAAATCTTACAGAACCTGAAAGTGGTGTTCCAATCCTGAGTATCCAAAGTTCGAAATGAAATCTCAACGCAATGACCATTTTCAAGTACAGTAGTCTATTCAATTTAAGGCATGAAGAAATGAAATCGCATCCAAAGATCTGACAAGCATTTAAGTCACAAACACACTCATTCAAGCATTTCACACGACGGTTTTTTGTTCAAACAAGTGCAACCATTAACACATAAACACAAACGCAGAGCAGTATCTCCACGCACAATCGCTTCACACCACGGAAATTTACTGCATCCAAGTAGAAAGTCATATAGCTCGGCACATCCTCTCCACGCTGCATAGCTTCTCTCTCTCTCTCTCTCCCTCTCCCCTTCACCTCATCTTTTACCAGCAAAACTTCTTTTTCTGCCATATCAGCCATGAAATAAAATACAGATTATTACGAAAAAGGATAATGAATCTTGATCATACAGAATCATTGTCTCACACTCGTCTATATAGGTAACAGGAAGATATTAACTCACCCGAAACTTTGCTTCTGCTTGACTATCTATGTAAGCAAGCAGTTCCTCCTGCCTCATTAGAGCCTCATGCAGAGCCTGCACACAAAAAACACGGAAGTTATCAACTCATCGAAGATATAGGAAATAATATGCTTCCATTCCTATGCACACTGACAGACCCAATCTGATGCATCAACATGTAATACATACGAGTCCATGTGCACACATTGCATGATATCAAGATTCGAGAATGAAATAGAGTTCACATTTGAAGTAATTTCTAGTAGGCAGTCAAATTGAAGAAAGCCTGCAGTATTTCCAGCGGCATTGAGTGAATGTACATAAAAAGCCACAACAGTGCTGGTGACACGTCCAAAATCACACTCTTGCGCACACACTAACATACACTTAGGGGCCCACAGTGTCTTTAGACTTTTTGAAAAAGCCAACCATCATATTAGTGAACTTTTCTGTCAGTCTATCCATAACCCCTCAGATGTACCACAACCTATTTTTTCTCATTTCTTATGTAAACTGTGTTTAGTTTAACTTACTCTCTGGCCTTTTTAAAGTAAGTGCACTAATACTAGATGTAGTTGCAGCCTCTATTGTTTACAGGATGTATAATATGGAACCTCCATTGAAGTTTCCTAAAAGAGAATTTCATGAGATTCGTGATAAAGCAGAGATATGATTGCGCAATCAGTATCGAAAAGTAAAAAACTGTAATGCCGAGCTATAAATACGAACTTTATATGTCATGGTTCTTGCAGAATAAGTTGCGGTTCCACATCATAACTACTTGGATCAGAGACTCAAGAGGGTCCAGGCAGCATGACTCTTTTGGAATCATAGCAGCATTATTCAAAACATTAAAAAGTCCAAGAAAAACAAGACTAAATTTTAAAACAGTAGTTCTTATACCTTCTTAGTAGCAATTAACTCTGCTTCCAGGGCGTCCACACGGCAAACAGCAGCATTCAGCAGTTCCTCTTTCTCATAAGGCATCTCAGATGGCTTTGCTTGAAGTGTGTCAACCTTGTCTTCAAGCTCTCCCAGTCTTTTCATAACAGAGGACAGGAGTACTGCCTCCGAAAATGGAGGAGTTGGGGAAGGGGGGCGGAACTCCTCCTTGGATGCAACATCTAGAGACAGTTCATGAATAGCTTGTCCATCATTAGATGGAGTGTCAGGGAATCCCTTGGTCACATGGTGTGATACTGAACGGAAGAGGGAAAAAAGAGTCATGAAGAAGGCCATAAGAACTGCCAAAATCCTAGCCTTCAATCCTTCAGGTGCCTTTGGAGTATCAGGTAGTGGAACTTTCCCTGCATTGGCTATTTGGAAATCATGTTCAGGGAATGCAAATATACTCCAGATCATCTTACAGGAAACAGCAACGTACAATAAAATTTGATACAAAGTGTGGGACCCTGGGCTTCTCCGGCTGCATCTATGCATAGATGCTGCCTACTGCATCAACCGGTTAAAGGAAGAGCAAAGACGCTACCTATATGTATCTGTGCAACAGTAAGCATGAAAATAAAACATTCATCGTCTAACATGCAATATGAGATTTCCAATCAATTTTGAGTTTTCATATATTTTAAAGTTTTGCATATAAGCTTTCTTATTAATTTGATTAAAAAAGGGTCTATCTATGTAAACCGTAGGGTGTAATCAGTTCGTTTTGGTCGGTTTTCCGGCACAAAACCCCAAAAAATCATCAGTTCAGAGTGAAATTTACATCAACCGATTCCAAACGAATTTCTCGAATAATCGAAGTCGGTCCGGTCGGTTTTGTCGGTTTTCAGGTTCTCCGAATGGGCCTTTGTTTTGGGCCCAAAGGTCAAAAATTACAAAAACCGAATGAGATTTAAGTTGGTTAACAGAGAGGACAGAGGTTAAACAAAGGTTCTAGCCTTTGGATTACATGGAAAATGAACAGATGAGATTAAACAAACATAATTAGTTTGGTTCGGTCTGTTTAATTAAACAAACGGTAAAATCGAAACTGAGCCGTCGGACCAAAAAAACTGATGCTGAAAAACCAAAACCGGCCAAACCTTTTTTTGGACCAACCGAACCGCGGTTTTTTCGGTCGGTTCGGGTTTTCGTTTTTGCTTTCACCCCTAGTAAACCATCAAGATATTGTTCATCCCCTGGACACTCATCCGATTGCACCAAGAAGACACAGAACAAGAAAATAGAGATAACAGTTGTCATCTCTTCAAAGTTCCAACACAATACAAACCAAAGAAGGGCTTTTTAGGAAAAAATAATCTATTAAGTGTGGTTTCAAATGCTCCATGAAGGGAACATTTAAACCAAAAAAATGGAGAATACTTAACCTAAAAAAATGCTCTAGGATGTAAAAATATATAAGGGAAAAAATAATAACCACTGGCAAAGCTATTTTTACTTACCTTTGTAAATCGAAGGCTTTTGAAAGGAAGCTTGCCTCTTCCAAACAGCATCAACTGGCTTGTCAACCATGGGAACATATTCATCGTACCCTGAGAAGTTGCCAACATAGCTTGCCTTTCCATTTAGCTTAGCCTGTTATTTTATGAAATCAACTCAATCATAACACAAATAGCTGCTAAAAAAATTTAGAAACCTAGATATAAGCTGACATAATCAAACATTAAGTGAGAGTCAAGAACCTACTTCTTCACGAACAGGAGTTAATCGAAGCTGTGAGTAACTCCTCATTGGTTTTGGAGAAGCAATATCTTCAGCTTCAGATCCAGACTCAGCAGTTGATGTATCGCTGCTTTTTATCTGGTTAAATAGCATACCAAAACTACAATAAAACGATCTAAAGCCTAAACTGAAGGACAATAAATAAACCCTGGTTATGCTAAAGTGACATTAAAATAATCCAAGGACTACCATTGGATAATTTGGCTTAGCATAAGCAACCACCTTCCCTTCACTGTCAAGAACTTTAACAACTTGTCTTGAACGCCGTGCTTCCCCACTAAGAACCATCTGCAAACAATATGCCCACACAAGCAATCATTTCAGCTATAGCAAATATGAGGAAGTAATTCATGATTCCAGAAAATCTCACTGTGGTATATATTTTACATCCCAAGGCATGTGCAGACCTTCAAGATTTCTGGGTTTTTCCATGGCCCTTTATCAGAACGAAGGCAACCCCCTTGATCAGCACAGGTACAGGTACCTCCAAAGAAATCTGGCAACTCACTGTTCAAGTTCCATAATTGTCATTAAATTGTGGAGTAAACAACGGCAGTTATTCATAAGTAGTGAAAAAAATCACAAAACTACAATATAGCTTAGAACAAGAAAATAAAAGAACATGTCAATTAAAATAGATTCCCATTACCTCGAATCAATAATCTCAAGCAACTTGTTCTGGTACTTGTTTCCAAGAACCTAAATAGAAATTCCAAAACACTTTTAAGAATTATATAATTACAGATAGTGGGTCCAGAGGCCAAATAAGGTAAGTAAGGAGTATCAACATACGTGAATTTTAGAAGTTGTTTTGGGATCTATAAAAGTCTTTACAGTATTCCACAGCAGCCTAAAACCAGGACCAGCATTGATAATAAACATTTGGTGGAGAGTCTGCAGGAAGTAACGTAAAAAGCACGACAAAACAGAGTTAGTATTGATTGTCAATAACTAATCTCAAAATTTGAGATGTACAATTTTCCAAGAGATAATTACTTCTGGGTAATTGTCACTATCAATCTTCTGGAGTCGTGTTATAAGTTCCCGTGCACCCTTGGTAAAATTTTTCAAACCCTGAAAATTAACAATAAGATAACTGAAGACAATGGTAAACAAAGATTTTTATACTACAATGAACAACTATTTGAAGATTACAGCCAGGCAGAATAAGGGAAAACAAAGGAGGCCACATACCACGCCTTGAACATCTAAGATTGTTGTGCTTGAATCTATGTGCCTTTTCGCAGCAATAGAACAAGCTGGAAACTTAACTGAAAAGCTTTTCTCAAACTCCCGGACATGGTATTTTACATACCGATCCAATGTGGTAACTTGCATAAGTTTGTTTGGTTCAACTTTTCCCAATCTTTCAATATAAACAGGTCTTCCCTCCTTATCCACGCCATGATTTCCTTGTGGGTAATACTTTACAACTTCACCCAACTCTTGAAATTCAAAATCCTGATGGAGACATCAACAAGTATAGCACAGATTAACACTTTTCAAAAGGAGTAAAGCAAAGATTAACTTAAGGCGAACAACATGAAACCAATACAGGGAGCCCGGCCCACGTAATCTGAGGCCAAATGTCCAATGTTACTACCTCCGTAATAGTGTCCGCACCAAAGTCTTTCCTCCATTGAATCATATCAGCCCACATGTTCTTTGCTTTTTCAATATCAAACTTCCTTGCTTTCAAAAACCTGCGACATGATACATTTATGAACATCATGAATCCAAAACAACAACAATCTGATCTGCAGGTTAAATCTTACTGGTGGGTATTCATCAACACCTGTACCCCAAATGCTACAACATGGGGAGATGTGGTCTCAATTGCATCGATGAAGACTGCACCAGGTTGAGTGGAGATATGAGGGAAGACTTTTGCAGGATGGTTGTTCAGTGGAGACCGGTTTTTGGATGTGCAGTGGGTGGAGGGAGAGTGAGAAGGTGGATTGGTGAGGGCAAGAATGGTGGCGCCTTATGCAGGGATTATATAATGGCCGCGGGGGCGGGGGGGGTGGGAGGGGGGGAGGAATAGAGGGAGAAGGTGGGAGGTGCTGGAACTTGGTAATAGTTTCAATGAACATAAGTAACCATTGGAGGGCATAGAATACCTTAACATCATGTGATAGTCATCGTGCTGTTCTGGTAGCAACTCATCCAATACTAAGGCTTGTCGAAATGCATCAACAGCCTGTAGCTCCTCAACATCTCGAACATCCTCTATTGAAACAGAGCTAACTCGACCATCACTCTTTCTTCTGCTGCCCTTTTTCTTGAGAGAATGTTTGAACTTCGTTGATGCACTTAGTGCTTTTCTCTTCAGTGAGCCCATTCTCGTTCTTCTTTCATCCTCTGAGTTCTCAAAATCAGATTTTCTTTCTCTTCTCTCATCATTACCAGATGAACCTTCAAAACCTGTTATATAGCAGAAGTTAATGAAAACATCACGAGCTAAAACTGGTGATGTGAAACCTAACATAAAAAGAGTTGCGGGTTTCACAAAGAACACAAACTTCACAATTTAACACAGATTTCATATTTGGAATATATAATCCAATGTTCAAAAAATTCCAAATTAGCCGTAATACAAAGAAAAACGTGTGCAAAATCCCAACAAATGTCAATTAGGTTAAGGTCCTCAAGAAAGGATTGCTACTAATGTGCAACATCTTTTTGGTTCTTGAAAGGAAGCATGTAAGAGAAGCAGAACCTTAATCAGAAAAACCAAACACAAATATCGCAATAATAAATAATGGTCAGCACAAAATAAACACGAAGTAATAGCAAGACATGTTACATGACATAAAACAGTGTCCAGCAAAGAAATTTTGAATTAACGTGATGTAGTGCTGTCTCACAGTCTCATCGACACAGATCCATAAACCAAAAGAAACACATATACAAAAACTCAATAGAGACAGAACAACTTGCACCATGACAATGCCATTATACATAAATGATCGTAGCCTGAGAAAACCCCCGAAACCCATAACAAGATAGTGCAAAACAAGCTAATTCTAAGTTCCATAACATTGACCAGCTGAAAAGAAAACAAAACTTACACCCTAGCTTTCCAAAACGAGGCTTCGCAGTTTTTTTCAGAAAAATCTATGGGACAAAAGAAATACCGAGAATTATCAGTTGCCTTCCTTCAACTTTAAAAGAAAACTGTTTTTTAAAAGAAAATAACAACTCTTTTAAGACTCGAGAAAACATTTTATTCTTCGGAAGGGATTTCTGTACAACCTACTAGGTATACACGGAACTGAACACACGATCTAACGGGTGCAAAAAAATAAAACAATCACCCAAAGATTGACTTGGTTGAACTAAGGTGCCGACATCTACAGTAGCTCGCTTCGGCTGTTTCACTGCAAAATACAATGCAAGTTTCAACAGAGATGCCCTAGCTACAACATATAGCAACTATTTGGAAAATACCAAAAGTATCATTGGGCTCTCCACACTTCATAAGACTAGGTAAAAATAAGTAATAGGATATTATTTCCCGTTCTCAAGATATATAAGAGATGATTAGCATGCCAAAATACAACCCAAAATTCAAAAGTCACGACCTATAATCTCATGCTCAAACCAAAAACCCACAATTCAAAAGTCACGGACTATAATCTCAGGTTCAAACCAAAACCCTAGCATCAAACTACACTTGACAAACACCAGAAACAGCTCAACAACAAAACAACAGAAAGAACCATGATTAAAGAAGAGAAAGAACTCACAAGGCCTGGCGAACCGATCCAGAGGACCCGACATAGTGAAAGAAAACCCTAGAAGTTGAGAATGTGGGCAATCAACGAAGCATCCAACGGCGAATTTGAACCGCTGCAAAACCTACATTACGATCAGAAACCCTAGAAATAGCGAGCCAAACACAAAATTCAGCTCTCTGCGAAAAGAAAAAGCTTCTTGCAAATTGTACCTCTGGAATGCTACCCGCCACGAATCACGAGGTTGATCCAACGGCAATAAATGCTAGGAGTATGTGAAAGAAACAGCAGCGGAATGAGTAAAATTCGACTTTAACGGTAAAATAATAGTATATACAGGTATATATGTATAGATATTTGTGTAGGTATCGCTGAATTGGGCGACGCCGATGTGAGAGAGAGAGAGAGAGAGAGAGACAGAAGGGGAGATATTTATTGAGGTGGAGCAGATAATGACACGTGGATATACGTTTTAGGAGGAGGAATCTAGTGGGGGTGGGTGGAGTAAATGCCCTGGAATTGTTACGTTAATGATTTGGTCTCTGGCATACTGGCAATATAACCTGTATTTTGCATAAAATAAATAGAAATTCTAAATTACATACGCAAAACCGTATGTAAATATTTTTTGAACTGTTCGATACACACAGAATTCTTCAAATAATATGAACTCGACATGCATCGGACAATTTTAAACACATAACACATCTATATTCGAATCTGTGTTTGTAGTGTTGATTTAAACTAAATTAGTAGTATTAGCATTTGTATGAAACTATACATATATGTTTAACATATTTTCTATTTTCATGACATTGTGTTTTAGAAATAGTTATCAATTATTTTTTTATTTTGATTTGATACAAGTGGATGATATTGTGTTTTAGAAATATATGATAATTGAGAAGTACATCTTGAAAATTATAGAATGAGTAAATATTTACATACAAATTTATATATCCTTTGTGACTATTTATTTATTCATATGCATATTTATAACAATACATATAAAGAAATATAGGAATAATTTTTTTTAAGTAGATATGTATAATATAAATAAATAAAATAAGTATATACATAAATACATAATAAGTATGATATATAAATATAGGTATTTAAATAATATAAATATGTAATATGTATATACATTTCGGTAATTATATATAATTTATTAAAAATTAAAGGGCAAATTAGTAATCAACCTTGGGAATCGGAATGAGATTCAAAAACACCTTCGGACCTACTTTTTAGATTGTGGGTCTTTATGCCTATTTTGAGAATGCATTCAAAATTCCTTCCAAACACTTTGTTAATTCAAGATCAGAGTCCAACGCAATGCATATGGGCATGCAGCAAGAGGGCGTTTATGCCCCGACAATGGGGCCTTGTGGGGAAAGGTTTCTTACATCCTTAGTCTATATTATCTTTTGAAAATGTGTTGGTCAATTTATTTCTACCTCGCCAAATATAAAAAGACGTGTAGAAAGACAACAATTTTTTAGTCTACCAATAAAATAATTTATTTTCTTGTATTTACAAATCTATTTCGGTCAAAAAGATTCAATTTGATTGATTCCTCCAAAACTTTACGATCCCCACAATCGTGCAATATGTTAGTCAGAATAAGTATTTTTATTTCACAAAATCGATTACGATATACACAATCGTGCAATGGCTGATTTCCTATGTCAATTGAATCTTCTTCTTTTATTTTTAATATAAATAATTAATATTCTTATACGTTCCATTTCGAAAGTAATATTTTATTTTGATTGTGATCTTTAAAATCTATACAATCCCAAAATTCAAGTAACGTGGTATCCAATACAAATATTTTTAAATCATAAATTAATATCACAAATCTTAATGAATGACTTCTTTAATTATTTGAATTTTTTTTACTCTACTTAAGTGTCACACGTCGTTCTTAATAAATATTTTAATAAAAAATAAATTTTTGGTATTGTTATAATATATTTAACGTTAATTTTAATACGTAACTCGCATAATTTTTCACTATTATAATAGTTTATATTAATTAACATTACACACACCCATATATATATTATATAGAGAGAGACAGGGTCTTCTTAACCACCGCTCATTAAACGATAAATAATATACACATAATGCCAAATAAACACGAATATTAATGCACATTCAATAGATATCAATAAGCAATATACAGATATCAATACATTTTTCATATATTATCCATCGAATATTAAGCGGTGTTTAGTATTTTCCATTTATATACGAAGAGTATTATTATCTTTAAATAAATATAGTGAAAAAATTAGGTAAAATTATTATATTATTAAACTCTTCTTAATTTCTAATTTGACTTTCTCAAAACACAAGCTTCCAATTGTTAAACCTAAATAGTCATGAGGACAATACAATATTTCCGCTAAGTTGCGATACCAACTGGGAGGCTAACATCTTGAAAAGAGTTTTTATAAATATCTAGATGGGTGGTCAATGATTACACATCAATGTAAAAGTTTATTGTTATATATAATATATCCCGACTCTATTTTGTATAGTGTCTTCTAAAATTGGGAGAGTATCAAAATTCAATAAAACTTCACATTTAGATTGCTCGTCATTCAGCAATGGAGGGGCAATACTGTAAACACAGACATCTACATATAGATGCACATACAAATAGTTCGAAACCGTCCGATGAACGTAGAACTCACATGATACACGCGAAGTTCACACACATCAAACTACTCTGACCATACGTTTTGGGAATCTATGTCCAGATATATGTGTTCACAAAATTTTCCTCTTTTTTTTTCAGCTGGTTCATAGCCTGGGGTAATTTTTTCACAAGGTAAATGCCAACATATTTCGTGCAGTAAACTCGTTATATGAAAATACGATCTATTGAGGCAATCCCAATACAATCGACCTCTTGGGACAGCGAGTCTACGTAGGGTCCATTTGGCCTGGCTGAATTATTGGATTATTCACTATTTAGTTTTATGTCCTTATTTGAAATTTTTCTTTACTTTTTTGTTTTTCATCATTTTTTTTATGATTGTTGGTTCGTCTCGACAAGAGCTTTCAGAAAAGTTCTCAATCATCGGCTAAATTTGAAAAAAATTCAGAAAAGACAAAAAATAAGCCAAAAACAGCATCCGTGTTGGCTTATTTTTTGTCTTTAGTGACTTTTTTTGAACTTTTGGACATAATTTTATACTTTCTAGATTTCTTTCGTCGATACGAACCAATAATCCACGAAAAAATAACATAAAAATAACAAATAAAAAAATTTAAATAAAGACAAAAAAAAATCGGATAATCTAGCCTGGAAAATCAATTGATCAATCCAGGCCAAATAAACCCTTAGCAAAGTGTCGGCACGAGAAAATCAATTGATCAACAATTACACAATTATTAAAACAACTGTCCTAATAAATGCCAAAGCATTCAAAGCACTTTTTTCTGTTTTCTTTTGTTATCAGTCAAAGGGTCTGGGGCGTCTTTTGGACCAGAATAAAGTGTAGCGAAATTGATGGCAATCCGTATTAAAAAGATTCTTTAAATTTTTATTTTTAGAACATATTTGTTATAGTAATGTTGTAGGTGGGTTGTCATATAATAAATAAATACATTTAATAAGACACAGAGAGAAATTAGTCAAAAAGTGGATGGATTATTTTAATTTAATCTCTACAATTATCTTATTGTAAGCTTGTGATTGGAGAGAGTATAATTAATGTTATTAGTGCTTACGCGCCCTAAGTAGGCTTGGATGATCTTACTAAAGAGAAATTTTGGGAACAGATGGATGACGTAGATCAAGGGATACCTTTGGGGGAGAAGCTTTTTATAGGAGATGATTTCAATGGTCATGTGGGAGTGCAGAAGCAGGGGTATGAGAAGGTACATGGTGGATTTAGATTTAAAGACCAAAATAAAGGTGGTAGGAGGATTTTGGATTTCGCGGTAGCCCTTGTGTGACACCCCAGCCAGGTCGTTGTGCTAGCTGTGAGGCCGGCGTCCGGGAGATAGAGTCTCAGTGGGACGTCCGGATGGGTGGTCAAGGGTCCCACATCGCTTGGTGGATGTAAGTTTGATGGTATTTATAAAATTATGAACCTTCCTTGTACAAGACCTTTTAAAAGCCGTGAGGGTGCCAAAACCCATTGTAACTTCATAGTTAAGTGTGCTCGTCCTGGAGCAATCCAGGAATGGGTGACCCTACTGGGAAGTCCATGGGGTTTGGGCAACCAAAGCGGACAGTATTGTACAAGGCGGGGGCGGGTCGTTACACCTTGACCTTATAGTGGGGAATACTTTCTTTAGAAAGCATGAGGAATATTTAATTACCTTTAAGAGTGGAGTCAATAGAAGCCAAATAGACTACTTTCTTGCAAGAGGCGCCGATCGGTTGCTATGTAAGGATTGTAAGGTCATTCCCGGAGAGTGTCTAGTGGCACAACATAGACTTTTGGTGTTAGATATTGGCCTCAAGGGAAATAATAGACCGAGAAAGGAAACTAGATGCCCACGGACTAAATGGTGGTTCCTAAGAGGGGAGAAACTAAAGGTGTTCAAGGAACGAACATCCCAAGAAATGGAGTGGGGAATGGAAGGCGATAGTGATAGTATGTGGAGGACAATGGCCGATGGTATTAGAAGGATATCGAAAGAAGTTCTCGGAGAGTCAAAGGGGAAAGGTCCAATTTCTAAGGAGACATGGTGGTGGAATGACGAGGTTCAAACCATGGTAAAAGCCAAGAAGGAATGTTTTAAGAAGTGGCAAAAGGACCGGAAAGTGGAAAATTTTCAGCAGTACAAGCAGGCTAACAAGGAAGCTAAGAAAGCCGTTAGAGAGGCTAAGTTGAAAGCCTATGAGGATTTTTACGCTAGACTTGATAGTAAAGATGGGGAGAGGAATATCTATAAACTCGCCAAGCTGAGAGAAAGGAAAGCTAGAGACTTCTCTCAAGTTAAGTGTATAAAAGGTAGCGATTCAGTAGTGTTGGTGAAAGATGAGGATATCAAGGATAGGTGGAGGACGTATTTCGAGAAGTTGTTAAACGAGAAACATGAAGGAGGTTTTGGTGAGGAGGAAGTTGATGTTCCTAGCGAGAAAATGGAATACGATTTTTATCGGAGGATACAAAAGTCCGAAGTGGCCGAGGCTTTGAAGAAGATGAAACTGGGTAGGGCCTTAGGACCAGATGGCATTCCTATTGAAGTGTGGAAAAGCCTAGGTGATTTGGGGGTGACTTGGTTGACAAAGTTGTTCAACAAAATTATTTTGTCTACGAGGATGCCAGACGAATGGAGGAGGAGTACCTTAGTACCTATCTACAAGAACAAAGGGGACATTCAAAATTACAACAACTATAGAGGTATTAAGTTGATGAGTCATACGATGAAGCTGTGGGAAAGAGTTATGGAGCATCGTTTGAGGATGGTGACTATGGTGTTGGAGAAACAATTTGGGTTCATGCCTGGGAGATCGACCATGGAAGCTATCTACCTACTAAGAAGAGTGGTAGAGAAACACAGGTCAATGAAGAAGGATCTTCATATGGTCTTCATAGACCTAGAAAAGGCTTATGATAGGGTGCCCAGAGACATTATATGGGGGGTTCTGGAGAGAAAGGGAGTCACCAAAGGGTATATCGATGTTGTTCGAGACATGTATGAAGGTGCTGTCACTGCCATTAGATCACCAGCAGGGGAGACGAGTGAATTTCCCATCACAGTAGGATTGCACCAAGGGTCAGCCTTGAGCCCTTACCTTTTCGCTTTAGTTATGGATGAATTGACTAGTCAGATTCAAGAGGATATTCCATGATGTATGTTGTTTGCAGATGATATCGTCCTTGTAGATGATACTGCTAGCGGTGTTAATACTAAATTAGAAATTTGGCGGGATGCACTAGAGTCTAAGGGCTTTCGGATCAGTAGGAGTAAAACTGAGTATATGGTTTGCAAGTTTTGTGATACCAGAAGTGCGTACGAAGAAAAAGTGATGATTCAAGACCAGGAGATACCAAAGAGTGACCGTTTTAAGTATTTAGGCTCTATTATTAGTCAAGATGGAGATTACGGATGATGTGACCCATAGGATCCAAGTGGGGTGGCTCAAGTGGAGAAGTGCTACTGGCGTACTGTACGACAAGAGGGTACCCACAAAGTTGAAGGGAAAATTCTATAGAACTGCTATAAGACCAGCGATGCTTTACAGGACAGAATGCTGGCCTATGAAGAAACAACAGGTGACCAAGATGAGTGTAGCGGAAATGAGAATGTTGAGGTGGATGTGTGGTAAGACTAGACGAGATAGGATTAGAAATGAAACAGTTCGCGAGATGGTAGGCGTAGCACCTATAGACGAGAAGTTGAGGGAAAATAAGCTTAGGTGGTTTGGGCATGTCTATCGTAGACCTACGGATGCAATAGTTAAGAGAGCAGATAGGATAGCTTTGCATAGCAATGCTCCGGGGTGGGGAAGACCCAAATTGATATTAGATGCGGTAGTGCGCAAGGATTTAAGTCTACTAGGGCTAAGTGAGCAAGCAGCACTTGACAGAACTCTTTGGAGGAAAAGGATTCATGTAGCCGACTCCAATTGATTTGGGACATAAGGCTCAGTTTGGTTTGGTTTGGTTTGGTCTACAATTATCTTATTGTATTTTCATTTTCTACCCATTGTGTAGCCCTGTTGGGCAGGTTATTTGTGTTATTTTAATCAAGTTTTGATGTGAACTGTGAGTGTAGACATTCGAAGATCAGAGTCTTAGCGTACGTCTGAATACGTGATTAAGAATCTCACATGAATCGCTTGATGGATGCAATAGTTTAATGTTATATATAATAAATTATGATCATATCTGGACCAAGGGTAGAATAAAAAATCTAATCTATCACAGGTGTAACCCAAAATGTAATAAACTATAATATATATTCGCTGATAATATATGTGCGTGTGTGTGTGAGAGACTATGATCGAGCGATTGATTGTAGAATTAGGGTTTTTTCTAAAAACAAATTATGATAGGGTTGGGTTGTGTTGTATTTTGAACTGGGTTAAAAACGAATTAGTTTGTAAATAATGGAGATTACTTGGATTGAAATTTTATATATATATATAAAAAAATTAACACCTGAGATAGAGTCCACCACAGCCTTAGTGTGGTTCCACCCTTGTTTGGCACAGAATCCAACAATGTAAGTATGACCTACTGTAAAGTTCATGAAATTTGAGGTGCAAAAACGGGTCGTTACATTCATTGCGTTTTTTAATGCATTTTTTTATTATGACTATTAGGAGCTAATGTGGGACTGTATTTTTTGAAAGTGAATTCTAATAAGATATTCAAAATACAAATCAAAATTTATCGTTTGAATTATATTTTCAAAACATTACTTTTGAGTAAAATATATTCTGCAAATATCATCATTTAAATACTTATAAAAGTGTTGATTATGATTTTAAAAAAAACGATTCTATCTACTAAAAATTCAAAATCTAAAGGAAAATTGACTGTATTAGCCTTTTTCCTTCTCTAGGTTTCTTGCTCATTGTTCTATCTAGGAGTGCAACTGATCCAATTTAGTTCGGTTTGGTTTATAAGAAAAATTAGGACCGAATCGGTGATTGCAATTTAGGATTTTCCAAATTGATACCGAAGCAAATTATTTGGTTCAGTTCGATTTTTCTGATTTTGCTTCGGTTTGTCGATTTTTTTATTTGAAAAGAGCAAGCCCAATGTACAAAAAAAGATAATTACTTTTCTCATTCACAAATAAGCATGTTAAGACCAATGGGTCAAACCCAATGTAAAAAAGTACATAGTATGAAAAATAAAAAAATATATAGATTGGAAAAATATGTATAGATTAAAAAAACATATTACAAAAAAAAAAATTGAGTTTTGTCATATTCTGATTTAGTTTGGTTCGGTTCGGTCCGGTCCGGTATAGAAATAGAAAGTCCAAAATCAAATCAATTTTTTCAATATAACAATCCAAACCAGACCAAACTAGTATAACTAAAAAATCGAACCAAACCAGTTTAGTTTTCCGATTTTCGTTTACACCCCTAACTCACTCTCATGTATTCAATTCAATACTAGGGGACTGCAGGGCTATGTAGTCTTGGCATTGGGTCATGCTCTGGTCACCACTTCAGCCCACCTGATGGCAGGCCCAATATTTCATCATTTAGACTTTGGACAACACTCAAGCCCAGATGCCAGCAGGCCCAAGATTTCATGATTTCGGTTGGGTCATGCTCTGGTCACCACTTCAGCCCACCTGATGGCAGGCCCAATATTTCATCATTTAGACTTTGGACAACACTCAAGCCCAGATGCCAGCAGGCCCAAGATTTCATGATTTCGGTTGGAGTTTGGTTGGCCCAATCTCAACCAGGTGGGCTTGAGGAAGATGAGCTACCTGGTTTTGATCCACAGCATTTAATCCAGACCCATTGAAATGTATCCAGTTAAAAGTCCAAAACTACCCGTGCAAAATATTACGAAAATATCATCAAGCTACAAACTGTATAGGTCAGGTGCAGAGGTAGGATCTCTAATTGATGGAGCTCAAACTGCGAGGAAAATAAGAAAAGAATCCCATAAAAATACATTTATCGACTTTATATAATCTTTACTAACACTAAAGAATGTAAAACTATTCAAATGGTAAATTTGAACCCAACAGCAACAATCTATTTCTCAGCAATGACAGTTCGACTCTCAAACCTACCAACAATATCAAGTTTAGTGCCAACCACACAACAAGATTACTGTTGTTCTGATGTTCAACAATATCAAAAAATCATAAGCCAAACTAGGTAGCTTCCATTGCTTCGAGGTGCCATCAGATATGCAACAAGCAGTTTCACGATTGGGCATGCGTGTCCAAAACTTGTCATTCTATACTTTCTTGAGGTAGAATGCGACGGGAGAAGGAGGGGGACACTGAAATAAATCTATAAGCGGTGAAAGACAGATATGGTCGTTCAGGCTACTAATGGCCCAAACTCTAGTGTATGACACATAATATAGGTTCGTAGCAGAAATAATTGAGTCGAATCGAAAGATATAGTCATGTGAGCCCTGAGGCTGCGTGACAAGACTTGATAGACCAGAATTGATGGAACTTTCGAAAGATTTTGAGAAGATGCAGGGTTGACTTGAATACCGTGATGATGACATCCAACAACAAATCTTGAAATAATTCGAAAAAGATATTGACGGCATAGAATCACATGTAAAATGTATGCCCTAATTGAAAAATACAAATACTCTTATTGTACTTCTATTCGATTTGAAGTTTAAGTATCTTTTGGCTTGTACCAGTCTTGATTAACTCTATTTAATCTATCTATCTATACTAATAGAAAGAGGCTACCATTTGTTGGTGTGAACTTCAAAATGAAGCTCCGTTATATTTTCACTTTTCAAAACAACCATTAAAAACTTTCTTCCATCCTCATAATATAGGGATATTTATGTAAAAAAATAATTCTAAAAAAATGGTCCCAAAAAATTGCTTAAGAAAAAAATCACGCGTGACAATTATAAAAATTACCAACTATATTTATACGTGCATCATGTTTCAACACGCATCGTGTGTACAACGGACGCTAGAATTTATTAAGCCTCTAACTGGATGCCTCCAAAGTAGCAGTTTTTGCTGAAGTCATGTTCTGGCCAATCCAAACGATCCCTTGCACAGATATTTTAGCCGACTCTTTTCTTCATATGATATGACCATGTTTTACTTCACAGTGAAGGCAAGTTGGCGACTGAGACTCGACAAGAACCCCATTAATGCTTTGCATCTAACCACACAGTTTCTCTCTCTCTCTCTCTCTCTCTCACACACACACACACGCACACTGTTCCATGCATGGTGTTTACAAATGGTGTTTGGGCTCATCTAATAAACCTAGCCCAACAAGATTTTTTGCTTACAATTTCAGTAAAATAATTTTTAAAATGTGCATTTAATAGTTATAAAGATAAATAAATAAATATACACAAACATATATATTCTGTACGGAATTGGGGGCCCTGCTGTGCGCTGTGCACAGCAGGGCGTGCTGTGCGCCAAAACGACGCCGTTTTGGCGCACAAAACGCTGACCGAAAATTATTCGGTCAGTTTTTTACTGTTCGGGCAGCGTTTTGTGCGCCAAAACGGCGTCGTTTTGGCGCACAGCACGCCAGCACACAGCAGGGCCCCCGGTTCCATTTTGTACATATGAAAAACAGAATGGGAATTAGAGTGGAATTTGATTGGACACGCCTCCGATATTTACCTCAAATCCGATCCAATTTCCATTTTTTTTGAAAGTCCAATCCAAATGTACGAAACAAAACGAATCAAATTGAACTAGACAGGATCAAATTGGCATTTCTATCCATGTTTGATCCGATCCGATCTGATTTCTTATTAATTTTTTTAACTCTTCAATCTGATTCCCTCCCTAGGAGTTTAACCCAAACGGAAACGAGTAACAAAACGAATCGGACTATATAAATTTGACATCTCTATTTACATTCGATCCGATCCGATCCGATTCATTTCAATTTTTTTTTTTAAATTTACCTCAAAATCCAATCCAATTTTTGAAAAAAAACCCAAAAAGTCCAATCCAAATGCAGCAACAAGAAAACATATCGTATTAGATCGGAATGATAAAATTGACATCTCTATTCCAGATCTAGAGGCTCTATAGTGAGGTGAGGTACTATAGGAATGTAATGAGGTCATCTGATTGTCCATCTCGACAACGGATGTCTCAAATTCAATTCAGTATTTTTTTGCAAGAACAGGATATCTATTTTCGTGAATAATTTAATTTGAATTCAAATCGTCCGTTGCTGAAATGAACGGTCGGATGGTGATTTACCAAGCTTGACCCTTGGAATCAAGATAAAGACACCTCTAAAAAGAGGCTTTTTATGGTGATTTTTCCTTTTTACAGTGCTTTATCTTTTATAGGGTATTGGCTTGTTTTTTAGCTTTTTTCATTTTAACACCGAAGCATTTAACTTTCCATTACTGTAAGTTAATCCAACTTGTGTGAGAGCTCTCCACCTCAATCACCTATTTCTCTCCACTTTAATTACTTGGCATTTTCCTCACGAAAACAGGCTTTAAAAGCAAAAAAGTTTGGTCTTTTACCTAAGGGGTAATATATGAAAACAAGTAAATCGAATCAAATCAGAAAATCGACTTTAGTCGAGGGTTTAATCATGTTTTTTAATTAGTTCAGTCTAATTTGGTCTAGTTTAATTGGTTTTTTAAATATTCGGTTGGGTTTTAATTTTATTGCCATAAAAATCAGATGGCACTGAACCGAACGTCAGAAACTAGAATGTGTCTCATATTTTTCTTATTTTTTTATTGGTCAGAGTGTTCGGGCCAGTTTACGTACATTTCGACTAATCTCTGGGGGACTAATCTTATCGTCCACTTGAGGAGATCTCAATTAAAGTCAAGGCGAAGTCAGGTTTGAACTTATCCAATAAGAGTTGATAGCATTTGAAAGATTTCCAACCTGGAACCTTAAGAGGAATCAATTAATTTTTGTCGATCGGCCGAAGGTAGCCAGAGCGCACTCTAAAACTTAAGTTAGCACCTGAAAGAGAATAAGCTAACTGAAAAACTTTGAGTGAAAAGTTGCCAATAGTACTGAGTGTCCTTCTTCCTTATGTTGGGGAATGTCAAGGACAAGTACCACAATGATCGAGAATATCGCGTCATGGGCTATATATCTTGTCCGGTGCAACCAGCACGTGCACCACGTCAAAACATCATGATGGTCATGCTCAGCGTCTGACAACTGTCTATCTTCCACAATCTCGTGAACTTGCCCACACAGGCCATTTTGCTCTGCGCAACAAATGCTAAAAATCAAGATCTGTCTCGAGCGTCCATCCTTGGAAGTCCAATGAGCTGGTGTTTCACGTTCATCTGGAGCACTGCGCGTTTGGCACCCCACAAATTGGTTGTGCGTCCATAGACAGATTGGTTGCATATCGTGTGGGATCTGTCAAGCCTTCAATCCAGTATTTTTTTTGACGAAATCTTCAATACGGGATTCGATTCATCGCGGAGCTAACTGTGCCAAGGATTTGCAAGTGTCGTACCCCGACACTTGTATATCCGGCCCACTACATCTTATTAAACAAAAAAAACCTACGTACTTGTTAGTGACATTACGTGCTACTCAATAATTTAGCCTTTAATGTACTATGCCCAAAATGATTCTGTCTTCAGAAAAAAACACACAGAGATAAAACCACCGCCCTACACCGCTTTTTTAACCCATCATGCATACAGTCTCTCTCTCTCTCTCTCTCTCTATATATATATATATATATATATATAAAGTGAATTGTTTTCATCATTTTAATTTATAAATATCCCTTTTTGAATTGCAAAACATGTTTACGTTCTCATTTATACAATCTTTGACCCTCTAAAATTAGCTTAAATTTGGTCGAAAAGTCTAGATATACATGCACATATTCAGATACATATGTCTAAAATCGTCCAACAAATTTTGACCTTTAAAACAATAAGAACGTATCAAATAATTTTAAATATATTTATATTTGAATCTGTATACATTTGTATGCTTATAGACCTGCTCAACTCAGTCTATATATGTATAAGTAATGCTACGGACACAGATCTTATGTACACAGAAAATCACGTGCATCCGACGATGTCGGACACATTTGTGTCCGGCCTGTATACACAAACTTTTTCATATATGTATAGGCCCCGTTTGATAAACATGCAAGGAGTTGGGATGGGACTAATAATCCCATTGGCTTAGTATGTGTGTGTTTGTTTTGCACAAAGACCTGGGATAAACAAGGCCATGGGACTGCTAAACCCCTCACTAGGGGGTATTAACAATACCATGGTGAATCAGGTATTAACAAGCCGTTTGAAGGTTGCCTGTGGAAACTTACTTTGTTGCCCTTCGACATGGTGAAGAAATCACTGCAGATCTCCGTTTGCTAAAATCATGGTGAAGAAACTTACTTTGTTGCCCTGGGATAAACTTACTTTAATGCCTTTTGGTTTGCTAAAATCATATTTCTATTTCTGATGTAATTGTAACACTTGTTTCATAACTGTTATATCAATCATATCTCCGTTTCCATCATTTCATCTTTGAGTTTTACCATGGGTCTGAAATTTGTATACAAAGAAATAGATAAATATAACAAACAAGATTGCTCATTATCTATTTTTATTTGTTTCCGTCGTATTACCTTTTTTTAGTTCTATTTATGGGTCTAAATTAGTATAAGAAGAGAATTGATAAATAAAATTGCTCATATTTTATTTTTATTTATTTCCTAAGAGATAAATATATAAATAAAACTAAGAGATTGCTCATTTTTTATTATTTGGACCATGAATTTTATTTTGTAGTTCTTTTGGAATGAGTAACATAAATAATTAAACAATTTAGGTGAGGGCAATTTTGGAAATTATGTAATTTAATCCCATCCTTTCCTTTTGCAAACAAACACCAACCCAGCATTATTAATCCTATCCCAAGTATAAACAAACATACAACACAGTTTTTAATAATCCCTTGGTATTACGAATCCCATCTTAATCTCACCGTCTTATGAATCCCAACATACTAAGAAGTTTATCAAACGAGGCCTATGTGAATAATTGTTCCTGTACGCCAGCATCCCAAGATATTTTAAAATTCTGAAAGTGATAGGTGTCAGTGAGACAATCACTGTGCTTTTTCGAGATTTATAAAGCCAAGATGACGACATCTTTTAATAAAGTAGTAGCTCACCCTCCAACCACTCGTACAGTTTGCCTTCGTAGAAAGTAATAGTAATACTAAAAATAAGTGTGTGTTCGGAATCGTTAAATATATGTGAAATTTTTAAAAATTTGTGAATTTTATGTCCATTCAATAGTTTTGGACACATCTGTGTTCAAAAAATCTGTGTTTCTAAACATTTTCAAAAAATAATTTATTCATGTAACGACACCGTTTAAAGTAAGTTATCCTCTATATACTACATCGAAATTGATAACACTTTTAAACCATCTTTAAGAAAAATGTCAATTTTTTGGGTGTCAAATCTTTTGATGGCGTATGTGATAATTTGACATTTAAATTTTTTGATTTCCAACTAAGATGTCAAATTGAGGTATTTAAGGCAAAAAAACTTTTGAAATTTGATGTTAAATTTGATATAAAGTAGTTTTTTTCAATTGTTACATAAGGTTTGATAATACTTTTGATATTTTTGTTGAAGTTAATTTTGATGTTATTTTTTGAAAACTAAATTGACATATTAGATTTGACATCTTTGTTGAGAATGCGTATTTGATAAAAGTGTAAATTTCACAAATGGCCCCTTGATTTTAGTGAAATCACACTGAATACCTCTTTATTTTCTAAAATCACATTGGTACACATTATTTTCTCACATCAAATTTCTTAAATTACGTATAGAAAATAAAATATTGTTATTAAAAGTCTCAAAAATTTTACTAGAATGAATTTTTTTTAAAAAAAAATACAATTTTTTAAAAAATTAATTTGAGGATTTCTTGTTTGAGCCTTTTTCATCTTCAATTCATATTTATATTTTTTTTGATTTAACTTGTGCGGTGAACAATCCTCACTTTCCATTCTGAACAGGTATAAAAAATAGAAACTTTCAATTTGAGTATTAGGACTGGTAGGATAGCAAACCAGAGTAAGATAGCCAGTCAGTCTCTAAGATTCTTTCAGCCATTAAAAGTCAATCTTATAAGTTATATATGATGGATCTTAACTTTGTTCTGCGTTTGATCTTTAACCAGTAAAGACATAGAGAACAATGTCCCGCTACAATGATCACATTCGCATCCAAGTCCCAAAACAATAAAGCAAAAAAGGCTATTCTAGAGGCCCCTAATTCGCCATTAATTTTAACTAAAACTAGTTCTTGTCCGCTTGAGTTCTCTCTACTCAGTTTCACAATCAATCCCACATCCATCCATTTAAGCAAGGTCAATTTTCGCACTTTCGTTTTTCCTGGTAGCAAGGGACTTTAATAGATCGGGATCTCCTACCTGCAGTCTTCTCTTCCTATCACTTCACTTCATCGGATGTCATTTGGATGCACAAGGGGAAACAAATGATTGATTTCAAAATATTGGATGAAAACTGGATAAAAATTATTAAACGTCGATTATTCTCATCATCCTGAAGAAAATTGATTTTGTGACAATACACTCTAATATTGTGCCGGTTCGTTTTGGTATTGATAATTATTTATTAAAGCTATTGCGGGTCTGTTTTGATGATTAGAATCAAACCAAAATAAAATTCATAAAAAATATAAATTGCTTGAGAAGCTACGAATACCTACATTATATTGACCCACACTAGTGATTATGGACATGAGACGCTGCTACGCATTGTAAAGTGTGTCATTTGTCAAAATGACATCTTGATTTTACGGGCCTATCTTAAGGGTTTCTATCTAAAGTGGGTTAAACGTTTGCTTGGTATCTCCAAACTCCCTGCTAATCATCTCTTAGGTATTTTCTACAAGACTTTTCTTTAGATTAGTGACGGACCCTAGATTTGAAATAGGAATATGGCTTATATTCCTCTTTTCGCACTTCTTTAAAGAAGCCTGCTTTTGAGAGTTGTGTAGTTAATGTGTTAAAAACATTAATATCAAAATACGGAACATGAGAGAGGATCCGAGCAAATTAGAAAAGCCCACCACTAGAACCCAACCCAACACTTCAACTCACACTGCTAGCTTCGAAGTGTTGATTCTTCAATCGTTTTAGCCATTAAAATATTGCCCGAACAGCTGGACAGTATTTGAACAATTAAAATAGCATTGTCTTAGTGCGTAACATACACTATTTTGTTGTACGCAACACACGGCAAAGTTTCGTATCTCATGTCTCGAATGACTAGTAGATAGTCATTGTTAAGTAGATTTATTGGTGATTCCACATGGTGAAAATACTAGTCAATCACCACTCAAAAAACAACACTAATCACCCGGCTTATTGGTAGTACATAGTTGTGTAAGTGGAAAAAATGCCTCTCCCATTGAGTTTAATTTAAAATATTAAATGATTATTAATATAATGTGTGTGCGCAATCGTAAACAAAAGTCAAAATGTAAGTATTAGAAATCTTTTGGAAACATCATAACCGCAATCCATGAGAGCGGAGAATAAGAACCCATAATAAAGCGAGAATTGAAGGCGAGAGTTAAGGATTGGAAACTTTTGCGAAAGTGAAAGCACGAGAATAAAAAAAAAAATTTAAATATTCTCAAATATTGAAATTTGCGAGAGCGAAAATAAAATATTTAACATACTTGTTTTAAGATAAATAAATGATAATTCAGTATTCTAATATTTTTATTCAGAATCATATAAATTCATTTTATATTTTAATATAATTTTTTATCACGACACTGAATAGTCTCAGAACATATTACAAATAAAATGAATTCAACCATTAAAATGGTCGAATAATTAAGTTACTGATGTGAGTAGATTTTTGAATTTATATTACTTTACCGTCATTGATGTACACTTTTTAGACCATTTTCGTAATTAAACTCATTTTATTTTTAAAGTTTGTCGAGAATATCGATCGCCCTGAACAAAAATTATATTCAATCGGCATAACTAAAATTTCTAATTATTAGTTTTGTTTGTTTTAAATTTTGTTCGCATTTGTTCGTTCCGTATTAATTTTTTTGTCTGAATTATTAGTTTGTTTTGACGAGAAGAGTTATTAGTTTGTTTTGACGAGAATAATTTAAAAGTACAGAATTCCGATGACTTTTTCTTTAAAAAAAATTTGTGTAGTATTCTGAATCTAAATAAATCATAAATTTAAATTTCGAGATATTTTTTGAGAAAGTTTTGTGGAATAGAGCTTCTATTCTCCTAAGAAAAAATTTAGGAACACATATTTTTGGTGTATATTCGAACACAGATATATCCGGAACTATCAAATATATGTGGGGCTCACGTGATGACGAATGGTTTCATTTAGGGTTGCAAACGAGCTGGGTCGAGCTGAACTTTGGAGTTTTTGAGCTCGGCTTGTTAACTAAATGAGCTTAAAATTCGAGTTCGAACTCGGCTTATTTGTAAACGAGTAGAGCTAAGTCGAGCAGAACTAAACTTATTTACTTAATGAGCTTCTTTAAACGAGTTGAGCTTCTAAAATGAACTGAGTATTCATGAGTCGAGCCGAACTTTCAAGACTCAAGCTCAACTCGTTTAAGAAACAAGCCTAAAACTTGAGCTCGAACTCGGTTTGTTAAACGAATCGAGCCGAACAAAGCCTTACCAACCTTGTCCTTGCGAACAGCTCAATTCATTTACAATTCTAATTTCACATATATTTAATAATTTTAACTACATTTGTGTCTGAATTTATACTAAACATTTGTGTTCCCATATTTTAGTTCTTCTCGTGTGAGTTTTTTTCACCCATTGATATGCAATCAATGATTGTTATTGCTTCCCAGCTGGATCTGAATGGCTGTGGATGCTTCTGGCCCCAAAACCCCACATGTCGCGTCATCTTTTTCTTTTTTCCCCAGGGTAGTAGATTCCAAACTCCTTTTCCTCCACTTTAATCTCCTATTCCCTATTTTCCCCCTATTCTTTTCCTCTTACAAATTTCACTAATTTTGTCTATAAATTTCTACCCCAAACCACATAATTCTCCCCCTCCTCTCTCCCACCCCTTCTCTCTCTCTCTCTCTCTCTCTCTAGCAGCATTCTGTGATTCTAGTTTTCAGCGTCTGATGAACTGAAGGCTCTGGCATCATCATCCCCTGTTTTTTTTCTCTTTGTCTTGTACTTTTAGGGTCCTCCTCTAGATCTGAATCGGGAAAACCCATTTCTAGATCTTGTTAATTCTCCTGCAAAAAACCCAGTTTCTGATTTGCATCTCCCTGGGTTTTGGGGGGTTTCACTTCTGCTCTGCTCCCCATATCTCATTATTTTTTTCTTCTCTAAAAACCCAGTTGTTTCTTTTTTTGAAGTTGGATTAATGCCCAATTTCTTGTTCTTGATGTTTGAATTTCATGTCTCCAATTCTCAGTGAGCTCTTCCTTTCGGGGGTAATTATAAATTCCACATACAAACGCAGGACCCATCTCGTTCAATCTTTCTCAGTTGTCTTCCTCTACTGGTTCTATTTCATTTCATAGTTTTGCCCCCAGAAAACCCCCACATATATCTATATATCTATAGTATTATACTATTATATAAGCATATATATATCTGAATAGTGCAGATTATTAGTTGGGGTCCTGCTTAATTTTTCAATAATTCTCTCTGAATCTAATATAAGCTGAATAATTGTGTGTTTTTGTGAGGTTGAGATCTCATGGGTTCCTCAAGTGGTGCGTCATCAGGTTCATCTCTTCTGCTTCAGAACTCTGGTTCTGAGGAAAATCTTCAGCAAGTGATGGACCTGAGGAAACGGAAACGAATGCTATCGAATCGAGAATCGGCGAGGAGATCTCGGATGAGGAAACAGAGGCACCTGGACGATCTGACTGCCCAGGTTGCTCAGCTGAGGAAAGAGAATCATCGGATCTTCACCAGCATCAGCATCACGACTCAGCAGTTCTTGAATGTTGAAGGTGAGAACTCAATTCTGAGGGCTCAAGTGGGTGAACTTAGCCAGAGGTTGCAGTCTTTGAATGAGATTGTGAGTTTTGTGAATTCGAATGATGCTGGAAATGGGTATTTCGGAACAGAGGAGCCTTACTGCATTGAATCTGTTGATGGGTTTGCAAATGATTCGTGGAATTATATGTATTTGAACCAACCCATCATGGCATCTGCTGAGATGTTGCAGTATTGATCTTCAAACACCAGTTGGGTAGAGAGAGAGAGAGAGAGAGAGGAGAGAGAGTATTTTATGTTTGTGAGGAATAAGTGGTTTAGCAATGGGGGATGAGGATTAATGGGGTTCTTGTTCTAGCAAAAATGTTGCAGAATTGATCCCACATGTTATTCTTATCTCTCCTAATATTAATTAATTTGCTGGTTTGGGTTAATTATATTTTTGTGTGAGAAGTTATATAGGGTTTTATTTAGTTTGCGGTAATTATTAGAATAAATTTTTATTTAAATGCGATTAAATTTAAGCAAGGTCGTTTGATTTAAATTAATCTTCAAAAAAGAAAGATCTCAAAAAGATGAATATGCCCTCGGTAAAATGCGTTGATGAGTTAGAGTTCATTGTAATTTTTATCAAATTCGTGCCCAAGTCAATATCAAATTATGCATTTAATGCGATTGGATTTATTTTAAATAATTTAGTTCAAATATACTTGACTAAATTAAGTTATACAAAGAAAAATATAATCTAATAATCTAATAATAACACTGGGGCAAATAAACTTGAAATCATTGGGAAAAAATTGAATATATTGAATAATGTTCATGTGGATCATTTAATAAAACTTCAAATGTTTTTGTTAGGTGTTTAGTAATTTTTTTAATAACTCGATATTAGTGGAATAACTTGGCATTCGTCGAGTCTGGTGTACATAGGAGATACACTACAATCAGTAGATAACTTGTCCCTAAGAATCGTAGAGAATTCTTAATGCTCTATTCGCTGGTGTACATAGGAACACAAAGTTTATAGTCTAAGTGTTCTCGTGTACAAATCGAGTGAGCTGCCTTGAGTTCAATTCCTATCAAGTGTGAGTAGATAGAGGATAAATTGTGGATGAATTGAGTCAATAAAAAGCCAATCAAGAAATTCACTCGGCAAGATCTACGCCTTTGAGTGCTCGGAATCCAGGAGATGGATCACCCATTTAATGACATACTCATCTCAGTGTGAAAAGAGGAGTGTGATTGGATGCTATGAACCCACCTAGAATCCGTCTATTTTCCATCCTATTAAAAGGGTCATGAGACCAAGGATTGGTATGCTTTCACAATCACTACTCGTAGTTACATACGTGCATACTCCTCTCTCTCGTCGATTTGTAATTGGCCGAAAAATCACTCCCGATCTCAGGATTGTTGGGTAGGAACCAACGCAGAAGTATTGGAACGTTCATAAAGTTTTTCGCATCATCAATTTTGTAATTCATTATGTTAAATACTAATTTTAAACTTAAAATTTTAATAGCTCAATTAATATTATTTAATTAATTTGAACAGTAAAATATAACTGCATAATAATTTTAAAAATCTCGGAGGATGTTAGTGTAATTTTAAAAACATGAGAGGAAGCAATTCACCCAAACAAGAGTAAAAACTAGTAGTAGATATTCACACGATTTTCTCTCTCTAACTCTTAACGTGTTCCAAACCAGTCAATGTGGCTCATCATTCTCTGGGGTCGCTTGGCCCTGACCAACTTCTTGTGGTTCCACCACACAGACAAAATAGACTAACCAACGAAATTGATATTTTTATTGAATAAAATATTTGTACAAGAAAACACATGTTAACCGCCAAGCTGAGGCTGCGAAAATACCTAAACAACTTTTTCTTTTAATAACTAAAATATTCGGTCAGTTTGGAATCAAATTGAAATAAAATTTAGAAAATAGTTTTACCTAATACCGGCTAGTCTTTGGGATCCTGTGTGAAAATAACTGGACAAACCTCCCATCTAAACAACTTGCTATGCTGTATAACTGCGTGTTTATTAATGATCAAAATTTTAAAAGGTATATGGCAAAAAATATAATAGAAGAAGATATTTAGCGTACAGATATGAATAATTATAAATAATTTTTTTGAGTATTTTTTTGAAGAAAGTGATATAATAGATATGAGTAGGTGGATGATATTAAAGAGCGGTATTATAAAGGGGCCCCCGTGCGGGGGAGCTTGGGCCCTCCAAAAATTTAAAAAAAAATTAAGATCTAAGTATAAATTTTAAAAACTATAAAAAAAATTTAACCCCTCAAATTATTTTCGGGCTTCTCTTTTCTAAATTTTTATGTATGCAAGTCGTATTTTCTAGTTAAATTTTTTGGTTTGTTTAGAGTTTTACAAATCTCCGCTCTCCAAACTCTGAATTCTGATACTGCCCCTGATAATATTTTTGTAATTAATAATGACATTTGCGTAAATAGAAGTGAATATAAAAATGAATAAGACATAGATAGGTGGAAGGGTGAGATAATTTTATCCTCTTCTAGACGAATAATATGGTACTTTAGATATAATATCCAAGGTCTAAAAAGTAAATAAACTATGGATATGACAACTCAGATAGCCGTATCCGGGGGTGATAAATAATGAACCATTCTTTGATCGCTAACAAACACGCTCTAAAACTATCTCCGGCTACACGGTTAAGCAAAATAATGGTGCACCCTTTATCAATATTGAATTATTAGAGGGGCAATACTTCATATCATTTTTCCTGAATTATTTGTTTCTTCGTCAACTCCAATCACCGATTGATCGCGGCCCATATTTATTGGAATTTATACATTGCGTTAAAATAGTGAAAATATCATTTCTTGGGTTTTAGGCTCGATGGACAAAATTGTCATTTCTATTTCAACATTTGTATTTAATATGTCTGAAAATTCACAGCGATAATTTAATCTAAATGCACTAAACTTATTTTATTCTTATAAAGACCTTCATAAGATGATAATTAAATAATCTAGTCATATTAAATTAGTCCTTGATTGAATAAAATATTCGGACAAGGAAAAACATGTAAACTAATAAAGAAAGCAAAGGGTCGTGAAAAATAATGAAAAAAAATCCCATTTATTGCATCAAGGTTGCTATGTGGGATTATTTATTTGGAGTGGGTACGAAATTATTTTATTTTATAATAAGTACTAGCACGTGCACTGTACTGTACTGTACTACCCAGTAAAGAAAATAATGGTTTTATATAAAATTTCACATTTTTTTACAAGATCCTCTGCACCATATCAAAAATTACTTTTTTTATTACCCCGCTTGCCCTTAATTGAAATTCGTTTGACTAACTCAGAGTGTTCGGATCAGTTTACACGCATCTCGATTAATTTTTGAGAGATCAATCTTGTTGTTCATCAACGAGAGGCTAACTAAAATTAGAACAAAGTACTATATGAACTAATTCTATAAAAATTGGTAGCACCTAAAAAGTTTACGAACTTAATATCTTAATTAAAAGAAAACAAACCCGTAAATCTCGAGGGCAACCCTTGGGTTTTACCAAAAGCTACTGTTAACATATGCTGGATTGTTTGGAAAAAGATTGGAATCAAGTCTATATTATAAGTGAATGATAATAACATGGTTTTTTTGTTGTTGTAAAAGAAAATGTGGTTAATTCAATTAAGTTCCAATTTTGCCCTTTCAAAAAAATCGGACTAAATCAGTACTTTCGGTTTGAATTGTTGTAAACCAAACCGAACTATTTTAATTTGATTCGGTTTGATTTTTTCGTTTCACCCCTACCTGCCACCAACACACTTCATTTTTGTGCCATGACCAATTTAGTCAATGCATGTTCTGAGCTTTGGAACTGGACTCTCTATAATACCTCCACAATGGGTTTGCTAGTACGTGTAGTAGGCCGGACATCCGAGACGTTAGGTCACGATAGAAATGGGTTCAAAATGGATTCGACATTAATGGCATTCAAAAGATGATCAAAGAATTGATCATTCCTCTTACCCTGGTGGCTCTTCAGCCAGGTCACTCAAATTTTGGATCGGGATCGAAGGCTCCACGGGAGTCACATGCCATGCAACCAACTTGTCTTTAAGAGCACAACCAATGTATGGGTTGGGCTGAACGGAGAGTAATCTGCATGAACATAATATAACAAATTTGTAAGTCCCCAGATAGTGGACAAGTGGCTCAACACAATCGCGCGAAATACGACCTGATACTCAATGCGTCACACATGATGTCATAGATAGAGGCATTTATTTTCTAACGTCATGTTGATGTCGTGGTGGGCGAGACGGTTAGTCTAAATATTATAGGACACGTACGAGGTAGTTATCTCGAACGACATGATGCATACACCAAGCACTTAGGGCGTAGTGTAGACCGCTATATAAGGTAACTGAAGCACCATTCATAAGGTATGCCGTATTATCCATTCTCAAGTGTTTTTCAGTTAGAGTTTTTCTTTTTCATGAATTGAAGAATTGAAGTACTCTTCGACTACTTTTGGCCGAACGATACTAACTGATTATTTTTATTACAGTTTACTCCAAAAAACTTCAGTGCAAGTAATCCAGAAAGGAATTCACTTATTAATTAAAAGTATAATAAAGAAAGGAAAAAGGAAGATGCCCTTCACTACCACTTTCCATGTGAAAAAAGTGACATGAACTAGACATGGCAAATGGGGTTGCAACTTGATATTACAGAGAAATAAAGGGTTTGCTTATCTTTAGATTCCAATATACCATGTAGCCCTATCTTAGGTAAAGAAAACAAACCTATTAAAACACTTAAAGATTCTTTTTAAACTCAATCAAACCCCCCACTTGTCCTCTGATGCTTAACAATTTTTTTTTTTTTTTAATATCTCTGAATGTCGGAACTAGTTTACATGCACCTTAACTAGTTTCTGGAGGAATAATTTAATCGTCTACCTTAACTAGTTTCTGGAGGAATAATTTAATCGTCTACTAACAGATTGCCAAGTAAAGTTAAGGCAAATTTTGTATGGACTTGCTCCATAAAATTTTGTAATACCTAAGAGCTTTCGACCTAAAACCTTAAGAGAAAATAAATTCTTAAGTTTCAGGCCTAACTACTAGGGCAACCTTTTAAGGTTCATTTCTCACATTTTCTCACACACAAAAAGAAGAAGAAGATTGCATATGAGACAAAGGGGCTGGCATGGCATATTATCACATACCTTGGTTGTAATCGGATACATCGAACAAGTTTGAATTGACGTAACGTGACAATTGCATAAGAGACAAAGAGCTGTGACGTCTTTGTTAAGATTTGAGACTTAAGAATTTGCTCTCTCTTAAAGTTTCAATTTCAAAACCTCCAATGTACTATCAACGTTTATGAGATCAGTTCAAATAGAGTTTTGTTCTGACTTTAATTGGATTTTCTACTAGTAAATGATAGAATTAGTTCCTAAAAATTTAGTCAGAGTGTACGTAAACTAACATAAATATTCTGATATATATATATATATATATATATATATATATAGAGAGAGAGAGAGAGAGAGAGAGTGTGTGTGTGTGTGTAAGCTTCTAATAAGGGATCCCTTATTTTGTTACAGTGCGGACTTCTTATTTTCTGATCAAATTTTGATGATTCAAACCGTTCAAAATTTGATCAAAAAATAAAAAGTCCACACTATGTATGTGCATGCGTGTGTGTGTGTATATATATACCCATCTTGTCCTATGATGCCTCGCATTTTCTCACACAAAAAAACAAGATTGCATATGGGACAAAGGGCTGTCATGTTTTAGTCACAATCCAAATGCTTGAAATCATCATAATTTTTCCTTAAGCACTTATGTGACCCACTTTCCATGAACCTTTTCCACATATTTACTCTTATAATCATCACAAAAAACAAGCATAGTGCCCACCATTTTAAAAGTACAAACCTGCCCTTGACTTGAGTTGTTTATTACTAAAAATAATGGTAAATAAGATACAATGCATGTTGTTTGTCTTATTTTTTTTTAGAATAAAATTGAGTGCGAGCATATCAAAAAAGGTTTATAATATCTTTTCAGAATTTAATGGGAAGTCAAAATGTCAAAACTACCTACCTCGTTGTATTATCTGTTCTCTTATCCCCAACGGAAAGTATTTTTCTTATATGTTAATATACAGTTCGAGTGAACTCATAGAATACGAAATTGAAGAATCAAGAATATAAAAATAATCGCTTGAAAATTAAATTCAACCAAAACCTTACATTCGAGATTCTTCCCAGATTCTAGTTACTTCGAACAACTTTACTAGCTACGCACTATTGATATGTGGCTAACTAAATAACTAAAACTAAAACTACGCACTATACTCAATTTTTCTTAAAAACTTAGTGTTTTTTCCAGGGTTCGCTTTATAACGATCCACTGCGGCTTTATACAATATTGTCCGCTTTTACAGTCCAAACACCATAGACTTTTTAATAGGTCACCCATCGTTCGATTTTTTTAGGATGAGCACGTTTAACTGTGAAGTTCTATTGGGTTTTAACATCATCACGACTTTAAAGGTATATGATCTATTATAAATGCCACTGAACTTACATCCACTAAGGGATGTGAGATCCTTGACTATTCATTAGAACGTTCATCGAGACTTTTTCTCTCGAATGCTCAACCTCATAACTAATACCACAACCTAACTAGGATGTCACACGCTTCTTCTTCGATGCCTAACTGCAAGTGACTGATCCATGATGTTTTGCTATTTACCTTTCTTGCTTTGTTTGATTTCAAAAACCTTAAGTCTTTTTCCTCCTTCAATCCCACTACTGGGTCATGGGTTATGTAATTGCCCACGTTAATCGAATTCCTTTGATTGACACCTATTACCTGAACCAAAAATTACACCTTTAACCCTCAGAATTTCTTTATCATCAATATTTGGACAATCATACGCCGTTAACTACTTCTCCCTCAAAACGACGTCGCATAATGGCCCATGAATTTTGTTTTGATTGGTATGGACAATTCCATAGCTGTTGCCATGTCGTCCCTTCTCATTAAAGGACGGTTTTTGAGCGTAAACACATCACACATGTATATTATAATTGAGATATTATCACTTTGGACTTTAACTTCTTTTTTTTTTCCGATTTTTTGAATTTTTTTATTTGATTTTCTATACAGCGTTAATTTTTTTTTTTTTTTTTGTGAATTATTGGTTGAACTCGACATAAAATTTTAGAAAAGTAAAAAATATGAATTAAATTTTAAAATAGTTAAAAAAGACAAAAATAATGCAAAAATATTTGTCCATTTAGCATTTTACTTTTTCTATTCTTTTGGTCAAGATAAACTAGAACTAATTAATAATTTATAAAAATTTGACACAAAATTAATGAATGCAAAAAAAATTGAATATAGTTTAAAAAAAATCAAAAAGATTAGTTAGGCCACATTTTTTGCACAAATCAAAATCAAAATCAAAATTTATATTGTAAGAACTCTTTTTGTATTCAAATATATGAAAATCCAAATTCTCTCTCTCATACCACCATAATTCCTCAACAAATATATTTTAAAAATAAAACAAAGAAAATTACAATGAATGCTTTTAATTTTTTTTCTTCTTAATGATGGCTTGAGGAATATCTTAGCTTTGGATCCTTTTTTATCACATAAAGCTATAAAAAATTAGACTTCTTTATGGGTCTTTTTTTAATCAGCTTGTGACTTAAAAATTAAGATAAAGAACATTTCACTGCAGAGGTTAGGCGATAAGTCATTTATCTTCTTTGGAAAGCAAGCTATTCCTTAATTTGGCCAAAATTGTTCGGTATTAATGTCACTGTTTTTTCAATAATTTTTATTAAATTTGCATTAAATTTCTTACTTGAGTGTTTGTTTTGACGAAAGAATTTAGAAAGTAAAAAAATATGAGCAAAAGTCCCAAATAAAAAAGACTATTATTTTATAATTTTTGGTGTCTTTAGCATCGTGCTATCTATTTTTTTTTTAATTTCAGCCCGTATTGTTATATCTAATTCTTCTCGTCGAGACGAATGAGAAAATGCAAAAAATGAATAGACGAAACAAAAAATTATGAAATATCAAATAATATCGACTGTCAAAATAATTTAATCCAAACTCAGCATAAATAAGCATCAAGAGTAGGAAAAAAAGTGGGAAAAATAAAGTTAGATAAAGGTGATGCTTATTCTTTTTTTATATTTCATGAATAGAATAATTTAATTGATCAATTGTCACCACTACCATCTTCTGTGTATAGATTTGCTTTATTGGAAAAAGATCAATTTTATGAAAATAAATCACACAGAAGTTTCATGCCCATTACAGAGCACAATAATATTCCATTTTGTTCAAAAATTATATATAATACTTATAGGGACACATATTATAAAACGACACAGATATAAACGAAACGATTCGAGTCACGTGGGTTTCATAAAGTATAATATGAAACACCCATGCATTATGAGAACATATTTGTATCTAAATATGTGTTCGATTGTTTTTGTTCTTAGCATTGCTTGAAACGAACTGCGGTGATACTTCATGTCCATTGAATTGCTTATGCCATTGGTTTTGCAAAAGTTAGGCAAACATATCATGAGTCTGGGCTTCTGAAGTTATTTCAAAATAATGAATCGACAAAAGTTCTATTAGATTCTTCCGACCGGATCTATCTTATCTGATCGCATGCAAGGCACCCAATCACCATAAGATTGGATAAAGAGTTTTGGTAATTAATTGGGGTTAAATTTTCTCATATCATACAATCACTTTAAAAGCTAGGGTTTGATTATATATTTCCATATTGCTAGATGCTCACAACATGATTAGACTTGCCTTTTCTAACTACATCATTACCACTTTTTTCAAAATCATAATTTTAATATATACAAATCAAAGATGATAATTAAGACGATCAGACGAGAAATAAGATGATAATTAAGAGGCGGGTAGCAGCTAAAAGAGTACTCTATGTTCACTCTTCGAAGCTCTTTTTCTATGCATATTTCACATTTCAATCATTATGATATATAAAATTTCTTTTACTGATATACAAAAGAAGTGGAGGCGAGAGTTTAACCCCCCCAAAAAAAAAAAAAAATACTTACACCTATTCCAGTTTGCAGATAATTTAGAAAATATGTCTCTGCAGTCGGATGAGGGCGGGATCGATGTAGTGCGGGTTGTCGTACGGCGTTGTAGGACAACTCACACTATAGCTCCGGATCCTTCTCTATCATATGTTGAGCAGAACTGGGAGAATCTGCAAAATTAAAAAATTGTAATATTAAAATACTAGAAAAGATCATATGATTTTTTCCTTAATCAAATGCAAAGGGAGAGAAGATCTAGCTGACCTTATGCAATTTTAATACTAATAATTAAGTAAAAGAATTAATAGATTTGCAAATGTATCTTCTTTTCTTCTCCTAATTCTCTAGCAAATTATAAAATAAGAAAACTTTAGTCTTCAACACTAGGGTTTGGAGAATCCAATATACATAAAAAGAGATATGCTTCCGTGCAACCCTTACTGGTCGAAGTAAAAACTGAATACTGAAAATCTTCCGCATTGGGTTTGGAGAATCCAATATAGGGTCGAAAAAGAGATATGCTTCCGTGCGACTCTTATTAGTCGGAGTAAAAGCTAATCACTAAAAAGTGAAAACCTATACCATGCATGACAAGTGGGCCTCCATGTCAAACTCAAAACGCGGATTCATCTTCGAGGAAGTAAAAAATGAAAAATAGCATTTAATTATTTCATTTTTATATTATTTTCTTACTCCATCCTCTTCATGATTAAAATTATTCTACCAAATCCAACATTAATTACAACCCTAAGTTATGATTTATACATTAAAAAAATCAATGACATTTACAAACTTTTGAGGGTTGTAAATGCATGTGGCCAGCCCATAAAATTGAACGGTTCATGTGAATTCAAAAAGACATGTCGGATATATTAATTAATAAATGATTAATTTTGCATTAAATTAAAGCTATATATATATGGTAATGTTAGCCATAGAAAGATTTGGAATCTTGTCCCCTCAAATATGATAATGAAAACAAAAAAAAATGTTGGGTTTGCAGTTGAACAATGGTGGCTTGGTGGTGGAGGAACTAAAAATAAAATAAAATAAAATAAAACATGTAATTAAATATTAAGCATCATAAAAATATATAAAATGGAGGTTTTATAATGGGGAGAAATTAGTTTTTTGAATTGTTTATTGCGGTAGTTTTGGTGGGGGATCTTTTCTCGTTAGGGTTAGTTGTACTTTATTTAACACACCGAAAGTGCAATTAAGTTAGATGTTTTGAGTTGTCTTTAACAACTAGGGTCAGAGTGTAAGCTAATGATGCTCTTGACTATGGGAATTTCATCATTTATGGTTCTGCATTCCACCACCTCGCTTAGCAACACAACACAATGCTTGTATTACTCTCTTACAATCATGTTTTTCACAATTTAGGCTGTTCCAAATTTCACTCGCTACTACTACCAGAATCACTTTTGTTTTCTTTTTGCAAGATGTTTCACTAGATTCCTGCTTTGCAACAAGGTGTGCAATGTATCAAAACGATATCGTTTTGGCTCCCATCCAGATGCCTGAGAGATCGCGTCTGTACAGCAGATACTTTTTAAGCGTCAAAATAACATCGTCTTAACGCGCTCCACAGCCTATTATACGTTGTGCACATCAAAATCTTTGTGTCCGGTTTTACACATGATTAGCATTATTTTTATACATCTTTCTATGTCACTGGTCTTTTAAGTGCCCAACCTGGAGTCTGGCTTTTGATTAATTAAGGTTCAAAGTTAGACTGGACCATCTTGTTGACTGATTTTTAAAAACACACTCACTTTGATAATCGAAATGGTTCACTTTTTAGAGTTTATCAAGAATAAAAAAACATGTCAAAAATTATACCTATTAGTACGTAACACGTTCACAAATTAAAAAAATACCGCATTCTTGTTAAGGCCATAATAACAGCCCCAACACTGTACGGTTAGAAATGGATTAATGGGAATAGAAATGTGTCTTTCTGTATCTGTGTCTGTATCTATGTCTTTATGTCTTTCTGTATATGGAAATAGAATTGGTAATGGACTTGTGATGGGTATGCAATAAATTGCAATGGATATCAGGATATATTGTATATGTATCTGTTTGTATTTGTATTTGTTGTGTCTACTGCATTCTAAAATGGAAATGTTACCTGTAAGATGTATCTGTGTCTGCTCGGGCATTCTGAAATTTTGTCATTTGGATATAATATTGGCTTATTTTTGTTAAACTCATGAGAAGGAAGGGTTTTTCTAGCCACAATTTTTTTTTTTTTTTTTGCTTGAAGAAGAAAAACATGCAGACCTAAGGTATTTGCTTATGTTCTGAAATACCAAGCTATCGATCATCCAAAAGTATTTAGCCTTGCAAGATAGTCCTTGCTGATTCACACAAATTTTTAGGTATCGGGTCATAGCGTAAACTAATAATACTTTCGACTACTAAACTTTTCGCTATTTAGAGTTCAGCAAATGTTTTTGCATTTAGAAACAAGGGTGACTTATATCTGTTAAACTCAAGAAGGGTGGGTTTCTAGCCAGAGGTATTTTTTATGAAATAAAAAACAAGTTGGGCTTTAGACATATTTGCTTCTGTTCTGAAAAGCAGTGACAAAAAGCAAAGCTCTATCTATCTCTCTCTCTCTCTCTCTCTCTCTCTCTTCCTTCTGGTGGTAGCATAAAAGCAAAGTTAAAGGGTTCATGATCTTAAAAACAGTAACATAAGGCCAATTTGAGATTAAAAAATATTGCTAGCACACAAATATGTATTATACATATTCACATTAAAAAAAATTAGAAAAACATCATTCCGAACACAAATGTGTCCATAGTTGTTCAATTTACGTAGATCTCACATTGTTTTGAAATGTTCCACATGCGTTTAATGATTCCGAACATATTTGTGTCTAAATCTATGCACGAATAAAGTCGTTTGTATCCGGATCGAGCTGAATCAAGATCTTAGCTTGCAAGCACAATAGAAACGTGATATTTTTGTCCTTTTGACAAGAAGTGAGAGACTGCTCTGGTGCTCTCACCGTTAGGATTTGTTGCTTCATAACATGGGGGTTGGACTGACCTAATTCCAATGGGTTTCACTCAAATAGTATAGTCTGCTAACCTCGAGGAATTGGTATGGTGGTTAAGTTTTGAGACTTAGAAGTATGTTTCTTTCTGGGTTTAAGGTTTGAAACTTCTCGGGTGCTATCAATCCTTATAGGGTCTCCGCAAGTGAACGGTAGAATTGTCTCCCGAAGACTAGTCAGCAATAAGTTGGGATAATTTTAAAATCGACCAGATACCTCGTATATAAAAAAAAAATGTAGTATTAGTTAGAGTAATAGAATTAAACTGAGTATGAACTAAGTGTGAAGGAATCAATCCCACATCGCTAAGATATTAAAATATGGGTAACCTTATATACATGAGAGGCCACTTCATTCATTGCCAATTGGTTTTAAATGGATGCTTCCACATGGTATCAGAGCCCAAAAGGCCCAACGGCCGAACAAAGCCCACGATGACAGACCCAAGTAGAAAGGCTGCACGAAGACGACCCGAAAAGAGGCGCACGTGACAGACCTAAATACGGGCTGCACGTGAGGGGGCGTGTGAAGGAATCAATCCCACATCGCTAAGATATTAAAATATGGGTAACCTTATATACATGAGAGGCCACTTCATTCATTGCCAATTGGTTTTAAATGGATGCTTCCACACTAAGCTCTGAAGTCTTCCATTCATTCCTTCCGACAATTAGAGTTTTGTCTTTTATATCTAGCTATTCGGTTGCAGTATGAAAGTATTACCGATTAATTTTATGCATAGATTGATCATTTTTGTTGCTTTCCACTTCGAAGTTTAGGATTTAGTTTCTTCTAATTGATTGAGTTGGTGAAGAAGTGAGTTGATCTCACCTTCGTTGATCTAATTAAAGAGAGTTATCAAAATGTAGCAAGGTTTGTCTGTTCTAGTCTATGACCAACGATTTTCTCGTACCGTACTGGCTCGTACTGGATGATTTTTTTTAAATTTAAAATTTTTTGGATATTACACATAAATTGAGACTAAAATCATCTCCTTTTATATTTGATGATTTATTTTTAAGTTGTGAATCTTTATTTTATATGTTCAATTAAAAATATTATTTAAAAAATATATATTAATTTTAGTGATAAATCTAAAATGGTACGCCAGAATACAATGATACCGATGCGTACCGTACTAGTAATAAAATGGTATGCTTGCCGTTACGAGATTGATAATTTTGAGCACTAGTACTCCCACCGTTAGGACTTGTGGTTTCATAACATGGGGGTTGGACTGGGCTAGTTTTGATTTGAGACTGAAAATATTGGGCCTAAGTTGGGCCATGGCCTGACTATGTAGGCCCGAGAGCTGAATCCAAATTGTTTGAGTCCATTAGAAATATATTGGGCCTTTTTTGTGAAGCATGGAGTATATGGCCCTTTGGAAAAAGGGCCAAGGCCCTACTTGAAGCTCACCCAAACCAGTCCAATTCTCCATCAATCAGCTGGCTAAAGTTTTTCCCACTTAAATTTTTTAACTTTTTGTAATAATTAGAAGAAATAATTCATATTTTTAAATTGATAAAAAAAATTAAGAGGTATAAAAAGTATACCAACAAGAAAATTTGGGTTACGTGCTTAAAAATCTATGAGCTAAGCAGTTCATGACTCGAATGCATTCACTGAGATTTTTACAACTTTCTGCACTACAAATAAAAAAGTTAAATTTGTCGGAATTGTGTATTTAGGTCTAATAAACCTAAACCGTTCGTGATTCAGGTTAATTCATCGAGATTTTGATAATTTTTTACATTAAAACCAATCACTTTTGATAAAAAGTGCAACACGTAAAACTTTGAAATTTCTGTAGTAATTTGAAGAAATAATTCACTTTAAAGTTGATAGAAAAATACTTTATATGTTAAGTAAAAAAATAACACAATTTTACAAAACAACAAAATTCATAAGTAATTTAGGACCAATTTGGGATAACATTTTTTTATTATCTTTATTATTATTTAATTTAAGTTTTTGCATTTATTGAGTTAGTGAACTAAGGAAGGAAATCTACCATTAAGAAGGAGAGCGTGCGGTCTCCTTCACTCATAAGAGGGTGCAGACATTATAAGCATATAAGCACAACGTACCCCTCGAGATGTGAATCCCATAACTTATTCAGGAGGATAAAACAAGACAACGCAAGGAAGAACCAATGTATATTTAATTTCTGATTCACTCGTAGAATTTGGGTGGTCCAAGGAACCACCGTGCTCTACTTTCGTAGAGAATTCATATATATATTTTATCAAGTATCACTGTATAAAAAAGTGTCTCTCATAGAAATAATTTTAATTCAGTGAACAGAATCTAGCGCAACCATAGGAATGTCCGATAGACTTTACTTTGCTATTATTATTTCTTCTTAACAAAAAATTATAAAATAATCATAATTAATTTTTAAAAAAATTTTGATTAAAAAAATTCATTATTTTATCTTTTCTGAATTTTACAAGTTTTGATTATTATTTTATTTGTTTTTTTGTTTTCCAAGAAACTCCTGGTACACGCTGTACCGACACTTTCACACGGCTAAGCTAATCCGGATCGGAAGTTTCGGATCCACGCGTCTACGGCAGCGTTTGAGATCTCAAACGTCGAATCCCAAATCTACTTCTTCTTCTTAGCATCACAGATCCTTCATACATCTATCTCCGTGTACTTCCTTCGATTGGATTATAGTTTTTCTCCAGAGTTTTTGGGGGCTGTGATTGATCTGTCCAGTGCATTTCTCTCTCTCCTACATACCCATACCCATACTCATACTTCCTTTTTTTTTTTCCTGAGAATCTTCTTCATATTTCATTTTACGACTCCTTGAACTGCTAATCTGAGCTCTGATCACCTCAATTACTCTTAGGTATGTCGTTTTTGCATTCTAATTTTTCTGGGTTTTTTTGTGTGTTTTTGTTCAAAGTGTCAATTTTTCTTTTGCAATTGAACCCAATTAACCGCGATCTGTGTTTTCTGTTGTCGATGATTATGGTACTATCTTTTAGGATTCTAGAATTTGTCTTCCTAATTATTCAGCTTTATTCACCTGTGAAGATAGGTTTTAATTTTACGTTCTGGAATTGGGTGACTTTTCACTATGGTGGGAAACATAGTATGCATGCAGGGGCGGATCTTGCTCGGGAAGGTGGCTGGTACCACTTCCTAATTTCCCAAAAAAAAAAAATCGTATTTTTTTTCTTGTTTCTCTAATGTCTAGGAGGAGTTATTCGTTGTTTTTTGGATCACCACCATGGCTGTTCCAAGTCCCCTCTCTATCACACAGGTGTGTAGAACTTATAATCAAACCATATCTGTTGGAAAAAAGGTACAAGCACTTCGTTACAGTGTCCTTGGAACACTGAATATTTTTTCAGAGTACACAAGATTAAGAGACTGAGACGAAGAATGAGTCACGAGTAAGCAGTAAAGAGTGATGAGTTCATATGGTTCTACCCCTAAGTTTAATTCCTGGTTCTGCCCCTTTTTGCATGAGATCCTCTCGCAATCTGATTTGAATATTTGTTCTTTCTTTTAGTCTAATATCAAAATTAATATAGTATGTTACATATTAGTGGTCTCTCTTTTTTGACTTCAAGTAATTGAGGGTTTGATTCTGTTACCTGCACTAGTAGGCTTCGAAGCTATGGTGAAGGACAGTGAGTACTATGACATATTGGGTGTCGGCGTGGATGCATCTGCTGCAGAGATTAAGAAGGCTTACTACCTCAAGGTAAGACCTTTCCTTATTCTATAAGAATGTTGATTTATTGTTCTTTGTTGTAGAAAATGTTAGTACTCCATTGATTAGGCGGGTGGGTGTTGATTGAAAATGTTTTTGTTTTCATAAGTTTTTAGCCAAAAGTTTGCATGGTAGGAGGTGAGATTCCCTGTTATCATGCAAGCGTGCAGTGTTTGTGGAGCCCCGGAGCTCCTTCCCGCATGAGTGTGTAGGAGTTGAAGGTTCTTAGTTGTCTCAGGCGAACATCAAAATGAGACGTATTGCATTGGGCCATTAATTGGCTGGTGCTTTTGTAAAGATTCCATTTCCTTATGCCTGTTCTTTGGTTAGCTGCACCTTTTCTTCTGTCACTACTGCTTGTTGATATTTTTTTGGGGCCCTCACGTGGTAGGCTAAGTAGACTAGTCATTAAGCATGGAAGTAAAACAAGACTCAACACCTATATGGGGCTTGTGAACACTCTTTCTTTCACTCGCTCTGTGGCAGTCAGGGGCATCTTCTTTTTCTGCTCACTAAAGAAAATGGGGATTTGAATTATTCACATTTTACAATGCTAAGTTGCTAACACTTGGCCAGTAAAGCTAGTCACATACGTCCAATTAATTGTTTCTGAAAATAATTTGGCTGAGTCGTCAATGTGATAAGAGACTTTTGGGAGTGACAGTAACTCTAATCCACCGCTGGGATTTCTATTTGACAAATCTTTGAGTCAGGAAAACACAGGAAAGGAGCTCGTTTGTGATTGTCTCCTTTTGTGGCTTCTTTGGACTTCTTCGTTATGGATTTAATAATCTGAAGGATGTGTAGCTACTCGCATGTAGTATTTTTGTAGTAAGTAATTATTTAATATCTGGATTCTGGTGTTTTAGGCAAGGTCAGTTCATCCAGACAAAAATCCCGGAGATCCAAAAGCTGCCCACAATTTTCAGGTAATGATTTTGATGTGCGATAAGTTGTTCTAGTTGCAACATTTGTATCTTACATGCGATTGTATTCATGGTTATGCTTCATGTATTCAGGTCCTTGGGGAGGCTTATCAGGTTCTAAGTGATGCACAAAAGCGTGAATCATATGATAAATATGGAAAGGCTGGAGTACAGCAGTAAGTTTCTACATTGGATAAAAGCTTCAGAGTGGTTGTAGGCACACATATATGAATGGCAGTTTTTGGTCATTTGCTTTAGATTGTCTGGTGCGAGAATAATGCTCTGAATTCTTCAAGCATCTTTTTTTGTTCCTTTTTATCTTTTTGGTGCTAGCCTAGTGGAAAAAAAGGTGCTGTGAAGGATAAGACATGATGAGATAGCAAAAACTGTTTCACCGGTAGAACGAGGCGTGTCATTGCCTTAGAAAGTGCAAAGCACGATACCAGCTAGGGAGTGCATGGGGTAGGCATAATTGTATTTGTTTTTAATTCTGTGTGCTAGGGACTCAATGGTGGACCCAGCAGCCGTATTTGGAATGCTTTTCGGGAGTGAATTCTTTGAGGACTATGTGGGTCAACTTGCATTGGCTTCCTTGGCATCTGTTGAGATTGACGAAGACCCACAGGTTCCAGCTGAAGTCAGGAAGCAAAAAGTTCATGACAAGCTGAAGGTATAATTTTTGTATTGGGGTGCCTGATATGCATACTGTTTGAACTTGATGTACTTGGGGTAAAATCTTTGCCTGCTTCCAATATACAGGCAATGCAAAAGGAAAGGGAAGAAAAACTGATAACGTTTTTGAAAAATCGCCTTGAACCATTTGTTGAAGGTCAGTCGAAGGAGTTTGTGGATTGGGCGACGTCAGAAGCTCGACGTCTTTCACAAGCTGGTAAGCATTCCCTTTTCCTTTGTTGTCCTTGCTATCTCTATACATATTTCACTTTTCCAAAAAGTTCATAAATAGAAATTTTAATTGACAAGCTCTTCATTAGCATCGTATTTTACGATGAGAAAAGATAGTATTTATCTGCCATGCAAGTTTGACACTGCTTCTTTAGGTAAGGTAGGACTATATTTCCAATCTTTGTAGTTCATGCATGATTGTTTCGCACATTCCAATCGTTTGTGGATTTTTGTTACACATCCCATTAAGTGACTTGAGTTTTCTTTTATTTGTCGAATTCAAGAAATGGCCATTCTTGCTCCGAGTAATGGTTCACTCGATCAAGCTATTGCATCCTGCTAACCTTGGTAACTTGCATTTGGTATTTGTTGATGATAAAGGCATTGGTCTTCAAAAGTTTGTTTTCCGGCATTCTATGATGCTATAGAGGCTCAATCTTGGCATGGGACTAAACAGTCAATTCAGGATTGCCCTGGGCAATCATATAGAACCTCTCATATACCCTCATTTAGGTGGAAACCGAGGTGCTGGGGGGATGACCGGTTCTGGAACCAACTGACAAGTCTTGGAATGTTTATTGCACTCTTCCATTTTTGAAGAGATATGTTTGAACCTCTAAGGGATTCTGGGATATGCTTTTCCCCTGCGTAATTAATTATCTTCAGCTCCTAGGCAACATCTTGAATTCACTACTAGCATTCCGGGGGTCATGTCTTCTGAGGTTCTGCAGCAGAGTTTCCTAGTACATCTTGCATCGGCATTTTACTGTTAGCACTTAGAAGCTTTATAACCTTATATTCCTTTGTCAATGCATCATCTGCAAAAGTTTATAACCTAAAAGAAAAGAGTTCTTGAAAACAAAATCCTTGCGTCGACTGGAAAAAGAAAAAAGGAAAAATTCCTCTGGTCTTCTGTTTTTTGTTTCAAGGCATGGGCAGCTTTGCAGGATTTGTTTACTCGTCATGTAGGGTAATAATACCAAACCAAACCAAACCAAACTGAGCCTTGTGTCCCAAATCAATTGGGGTCGGCTACATGAATCCTTTTCCTCCAAAGAGTTCTGTCAAGTGCTGTTTCCTCACTTAGCCCTAGTAGACTTAAATCCTTGCGCACTACCGCATCTAATGTCAATTTGGGTCTTCCCCTCCCCGGAGCATTGCTATGCAAAGCTATTCTATCCGCTCTCTTAACTATTGCCTCCGTAGGTCTACGATAGACATGTCCAAACCACCTAAGCCTATTTTCCCTCAACTTCTCGTCTATAGGTGCTACGCCTACCATCTCGCGGACTGTTTCGTTTCTAATCCTATCTCGTCTAGTCTTACCACACATCCACCTCAACATTCTCATTTCCGCTACACTCATCTTGGTTTCTTCATAGGCCAGCATTCTGTCCCGTAAAGCATCGCTGGTCTTATAGCAGTTCTATAGAATTTTCCCTTCAACTTTGTGGGTACCCTCTTGTCGCACAGTACACCAGTAGCACTTCTCCACTTGAGCCACCCCACTTGGATCCTATGGGTCACATCATCCGTAATCTCTACATCTTGACTAATAATAGAGCCTAAATACTTAAAACGGTCACTCTTTGGTAATAATGAATGACATAATTAGTAAAGGATTGGTTCTTCGACCCTTGCTTTTGACACTTTGAGCCAGCGCTTTCACCTTGAACCGGACTTGATTCCCGCTCTAAAGGAACCACCAAAGCTAGAGGTAGCTGGCAGACTTTCTGGTAGTATGTACGGGCATAAGTAGCGAACTAAGTAGTATGGGCATTATGTAATAGATTTTAGTACTTGCTCTTTTTCTTTTTTCTATTTTGTTATTTTCTAGCTGGGTATCCCGATGAGAATGGTTCTGGCTTTACACTTAATGCTATGCCCAGAAACACAGGTCCTTCATGTTGCTTTTCACCTCCTATGGTATCACTTGGACTTGAACTTGTTTTCTCATTTAAATGCAGCTTTTGGTGAGGCTATGCTACATACTATCGGCTATATTTACACGAGGCAAGCATCAAAAGAATTAGGGAAGGACAAACGGTTTATGAAGGTCCCATTTTTAGCAGAATGGGTAAGAGATAAAGGACACATGATAAAATCACAGGTTATGGCGGCTTCAGGTAGAATATTTCTACCTACAGAAGGTTTAAGATTCGATAATATCTTCTTATGTTATCTGGTTGTAACTTATACGCTCTGATTTGCTGTGTGTAGGTGCTGTGTCGTTAATTCAGATACAGGAGGATTTGAAGAAGGCTACCCAAGGAGAAAGCAAGGAGGAAAACTTAATGAAAGCCATTGAAGATAAGAAAGATGCGGTGCTTCAGTCCCTTTGGCAGATCAATGTGGTTGATATTGAGTCGACTCTAACACGGGTTTGCCAAGCAGTAAGTTCCTACTTTGAAATTTCATTGTGCTTTACCCAGGAAAAGTTGAGTTTGGGTGTATGAAAATGTGTGAAAACACATTTTTTTGATTCATGCCATACATCTTTACCGGGAAAAGGTGAATTTTCATTTGTTGATTCTGCTTCTGTTTCAGGTTCTAAAAGACCCTAGTGTTCCAAAGGAAGTTCTCAAGCTCCGGGCGAAAGGGATGAAAAAGCTTGGGAATGTTTTCCAAGTAAGTGTGTGTCTGCTTTGTGTTTTTTTCATGTGATTAACAGTGCATCAGGAACTAATCTTGCTTCGGAACTCCTCTTTTCCAAGCAAACTACATTTTGCAATTGTGAACTTCCCTTTAGTCCTGAACACTTCTCTTGAAAACACGATACATGTCTTTGGTATTTTCTTACTGTTTTCATAAGAGAACGAAGTAAAAGATCGAAACGATGTTCCATGGGATCATCAATTGCATAGTTAGGAAGCAAAAAACCTGAACAGAAATCACGAGGCAGGAACCATCTACGTTGATAAGTGAAGGAATACAAGTTATTTTTGAACAAGTAAATATGGAGAAGCCTTCGCGACCTTCAACACTGGCGTCCTTCACACTCCTTCGATAGTCGTGCTTTAGTCTATATTGATAACCCCATCAAAGAGAGTCTGCTTGTGAGCCTTCCATAGTTGAAGATAACTGCCCCTGATTGCTATAGATTTTCAAGGTAGTAGCGGTAGATCAAAAAAAGTAGGTTGTCATCGAGCCTTAAAAGAAGAGGCTACCTTAGATACTAATTATAGCCCTTTGATTTCGGACCTACCTCTTCTTAGAGTTGGGTAGCTATATCTGAGATGCAAGCCTCTATCTATAGTAGCCTAAATAGTTGTGCCGTCTTGTATCTATCATCTTGCTAGCGGACGTTAACTTTCCAATGTAACATCTGCATCCTCCGAAACCCAAAAGGTTTATTTCATCCCAAGTTTATAAATGAAGTTTCTTGGTTGCTTTCCAGGGTGCAAAGGCTATTTATAGCAGAGAGAACAGCTTACGCCACGAATCAACCGGAATGGTACATCATGCCGATTCATCATCCAAGTAATGCCGGTCCTCATACCGTGTATTGGTGATGGTTGGTCTCTTGTCAAATTTTGTTTAAATAGCTCACGTCTTCAACTTTGGTACAATGCATGAACTTTTTATGTCATAACATTGTTAGATGGAGTGGTAGATACATTCTGTATATCTGTAGCTTAACTCATGCCCTGATTGTTGTTACTGTCTATGGTTTGTATGAAGATGTAATCACTGTGGAAATCAAGAAAGAACATACTGATTTGCAAAAGGGATACAAGGTTTTTGTCTCTCATTCTCTGTCTCATGCCTTCTTGTAAGGCATAACTGACTTGCAATATGACATGAGATAATAGAGACAAATGTTATGTTTAGTAGGTAAATTAATCTTTCAAATCTGAGAAAACGCTGGTATGCTTCGGAAAATGCACCTAGTTAGTGGTTGATTTGGCCTTTTGCTTGAGCAAATATGAGTCGATCGAGCTACTCAAAGACCTCGCTTTCATTTCGTATTCCTCGGGGGAAGTTAGTCAAGTAGCTCGAGAGACCTCATTATGGCCCTGTTTAGTTGACATGAAAGGATAAAAGATGATGAAAAAATTAATTTTCATGCTATTTTTTTGCTGTTTCGTTATTAAGAAAGTAGTAGGTTTCAGACTTGAATTTTTTTTTACTGAAATTTACTTTCTTCCAAATTATGTCCTATCGAATTCACAGGATTATGCGTCGTGAAAAAATCTTAAGATTTTCATTTAGACTGTGGTAATTATTGAATTAGTGTTTAACTATTTTTTGTCCTCATTTGAATTTTTTTATTTTGCATCAATTTTTTGGTGGGTTATTGGTTCATCTTGACGAGAGAAAAAAGTATAAAATTATATTTAAAAAAATGACCAAAAAATGGTCTGTTTTAGCTTATTTCTAATATTTAGTGATTTTTTTAAATTTTTGAACATAATTTTATATTCTTCAAGTTTATTTCACAAAATATTAATAAAAAATAACAAATGTAAAAAGAATTGGACAAAAATAAAGAATAATATATTTAGTTAAGTACGGTATACCAAACTGTACAATAACTATATAGGTATACCAAACTGTATAATAACTATATATGTATTTTTGGGTATACCGTGTTTAGAATACTTTGTTTATTTTTTTACACAGTAAAATATATACCAAATCTATAGGTTACATATGTTATACATATTTAATATATTATATTTTAAACAATGGGTAGAAAGTGAGTTGCCAAAAATTGGGCATCTATATGTTCGTCTTTTATATATATATATATATATATATATATATATATATATATATATATATATATATATATATATATATTAGTCTAACATATTTAATATATTACGTACGGAAATGTCAAGCGACCAAGTCTTTTTAAATCAATTTTGTACCAATTATAGTAGCCTTTGGATTGATTCAAATCTAGGGGTTTAGATTAAAACCCCCAAAAATCTTTAAAAAAACTCCAATCTTTATCTTTGAATTGTTGTGAGTGGTGCAACCTCATAAACGAGGATTTCTGCGAATGGTTCAAGAAACCAAGCCTTTTTAAGCCAATTGTATACCAATTATAATAGTGTTGGATTGACTCAAATCCAAGGGACTAGATTAAAATCCCCCAAAAGTTAGATCTTCACTACCCATCCAAATATTAGACCTCTCCTATTCCTTTTTCTCTAGCGTTGACTGGAATCTCAAATCGCCGAGCACTCGCCCTACGCTACCATCGCTAGGGTTTGAAGTTGATTTGATTTGATTGTGTAGTTTACCAAAATAGTTTGTCTGCCTTTATTTATAGAAGCCCTGTGCAAGTTTTGTGACATCCAAAACCAAATAGTAATACTAAGTACTAACACCAAAAGAAAGTAAAAACTAAAGGAAGATATATACGTAGGAGACAAATGGAGGGATGACTAATAATCTAGACCCTTTGGATTTGAGTCAATTTAAGAATGTTCACAACTAGCCATTGAATTCAGAAAAAAAAAATCTGTTATTTTTTTTCTTTACAAATGAACGAGCGAATTTTTATTTTCTTACAAGATTTTTATGTCAAATGAACACATGTAAGAAAATAGATTTTCTTTTCTTTTACTTCATTTTCCCTGAAAAAAAATTTCTCGTATAACTTTCCCGATAACTGAACAGAGCCTATGGGTAAGAGTTGGAACATCTATTAACCCCTTTTTTTCTTTCTCAGTTGACTACTCTGCTTGCTTGACACAAGTGTGAGGTAACCTTCATATGTCATTAAATTAGGGTTTTCGTAAGGGACACATTGATCGCCATGACCCAAATGAAAACCAAATGATTTCTGGCTTATAGTTCAATTGGAGCAATTTGCTTGTGACGTCGTCGTCACGAACGAAGTGGGAAGTGGTTTACGAAAGGACCTTTAGGCGAGAAAAAACTAATGACAAGAAATCATTCAATCTCCAAATAAGGATTGCTCGATTGCACAAAAAAATGTCTCTGTCTCGCGACCCAAAGTGGTTTATATATATATATATATATATATATATATACAAAAATATATTATGAGTCATCTTTGCATTCAAGTATTCACCTCAAAAGAAACTTTGTCTAGAAAAAATAGAAACTTGCTGCATTATCCAAACAATGGTTGAACCTTAGCAAGAAGTAAATATTTACCTAAAATAGGGTGACTATCCCTAACCCTAACTTTATTTGAAAGTAGAACATAATGGGTATTTAAAACCTTGATAGTGCTTCTCTTTATTCTCCACCAGAGTCCTATCAAGTGGTGTTTGGTGGGTTGTCCTTGTCTTTATGGATAATTGAAAGCACTAGTCCTCCACAAAAGCTATTTTTATGCATACCTAATCATCTACTAAGGTATAGTAGGACAAGAAAAACCCTACTCACCAAGCATTGTTTCCAACTAGCTTACCTCCACTTCAACCCTTTTCAAACTCAATTTACGGATCAGTTTACATGCCACTCGACTAATTTTTAAATCACCGTGCATTAGTAGGGTATATTTCCTAGCACCTCATAGCATTCAAAGGGCGTCTGAAGATTCGATTCTTTATGTAATGTATGAGTTAATAGCGCACTATCCTTTCAAGTGAGTTTCGAAAATAGAAATTCATTTATTGGTCTATAACCTAACCTAGGTAAATCCATGAATTCAATTGAATTATTCATTCTAGTTCTTACTAAGCCTAAGATGTGGATTATGAATTGAGAGATTCCGAACCTGAAGAATGAACAAATCTCTAAATTCAAGTTTGAGGCCTCGAGAGCTAAACTGTTCAAGTTAGCTTACGATTTTGGCCTTTGTACTTTTACTGCTCAAATGTTGGGAATGACTAAACTACCCCCACAGGGTATCACAATGGGTACATATATTTGTGGATGGATGAGACTTCTTCTCAACCCCAGGAGTGGCCTAAGGAGTCCTTAGTCAACATTTTCACATGAGGCTTTTTAAAAAATTTAAATATTGTATTAATCTTAGTATTTCATTGACTTATTGAAAATTTTATATTTTTTAATTTTTGAGAGATAAAAATACTAATCAAGTTTTAGAAATTGTTATGCTTTAATGTATTTTTCTCAAATGATGAGAAGTTGATGGCCAGTTTCAATACAACTTTCTTTATCTTTTTTCAAGTTAGGATGTCTATTCCTAATTGTTCTGTCAGATTCTTTAAGCCTAGAACGTAGTCAACTTTAAATTTTTATAATTTTTTAATAACCCAATTGAAGTTTGCTTCCTTGCAAATCCCCAAACCTTTAAAAACAAACAATATTATAGATTTACTTGACTTGAAATAAAAAACTAAAATTAATAATGAAATTAAAAATTCCAGAAAATTCGTAATATTAAAAGAGGAATTAATTCCATGACAAGATAAAATGCAAAAAATATTGCATGATTGTAAGTCTACTATCTCAATGTATTCCTTTTAAATGATTATCGAATTTTAAAAAGCGAAACACTCTTTGTAGATTGCCATAGATACCTATACATGTGGACAAAAATGTAAGGCCTACTTAATTCTTAGGCCATGGCTCTAATGGCCTAAGGCTTGGGTTGCTACTTCTCATATCACACCTCAAATTTTAAGAGTATGAATTAGACATAAGACAAACCATTACACGATTCTAAAATTTATAAGAAATCAAAATATTAAGTCGCTCGGGTGACTTCTCAAAATTTCAGACAGTATATAAAAAAGACCTGTATATGCGATCGAGTGGAGTCGGGACTTTATTTGACCACGAGAAAAAAACCTATAAAATATCATGGTGACTTTGGTCATTAGGGTACAAATCTGGGTAAGAGATAAAGTCCTGGTGACTCTGGTGTTCAACTCCTCGCGAGAATGCAAGGTCTTAAAGATGAAGAGATTGTAACATTCGACACACATCGAAAGTCTACATGTGTGATCTTAAATATATAAGAAACTATGTAAATTATTACTAATAACCTGGACTTAAGTATTTTGAACCATGTAATTAGGCTCCAATAAATTACTGGACCAATAATTTACATGGTGTGTTATGTACGGCTCAACTCCAATTTCAAGATATTTTTTTCTTTCTAAAATATCTGGTAATGTAATTTGTCATTATTACTACTAAATTGGTTAAAAGTCAAGACAAACGTATGAAAATTTGAGATTTGCATAATAAGAAGGTTCATGAGTGGTTCTAAGGGACCAATAGACAATCATATTAAGAAGATCCACATTCTATTGGTGTTGCTAATTATAAAAAATTAGTTATTCGAACTGTGACTGAATCATAAGTTTTTAAACTCATCTGAAATCTAATTTTGCAAGACAATAAACACTCCTAGGACCCTTCGTCTCTAATCAGTGAGAAGTCACTTCGATTATAAAGTCAGTACTCAATCAATAAAATTACCAATCTAATGCGCATGAAAGCAAATTACAGCGTATCTCAAGATTTTTTGTCCTTTCGTTTGAGATTCTCCCTCATTAATCTGAGTTCTTACCGATCTCATAACGTCTCATTAGAGATAGATTAAAATTTTCTTACACTTATTCTCCAAGAAGACAAGTCTTTTCCAAACTCTCCAAACCTTATCTCTTACATTTAAAGTTTAATTCAACTATTAACTTCTCCTTATAATTAGTTAAATTGGCTTAGTACTTCTCATTAGAAATCGATTAAGTTTTCTTACGATTGTCCTCAACAAGATTAGTCTTTTCCAGACTCTCCAAAACTTATCTCTTAGAGTTAGAGTTTAATTCAACTGTTAAATTCTCATTATAAGAAATTTTCATCCATTCCCGTTTAGAATTAATCCTGAGCCATACGAGCCTTGAACTTATCTTCATTCAATCTTTACTATTTAACCTTATTTCTCATATGATCAGCAAATATAATTCTATACTGATCAGCAACATGTCCGTGCACAAGAATATCGTATTATCGAACTGACTTCTCGCCTATTTACCCAGTAGAACTCTAATTAAATTATTCAAATATCTTGCAAATTTGGCAATCTTTAGCTAGGCCTACCAAAAAAAAAGGGGCACTATGATAATTTTAATAAATTAGGGGTCCATACATGCTCTTTACTTTTGACTTGATTAGATTAGATATAATAAAATCCACTAAACTCCTTTAGACTTAGTGCCCCCAACAAAAGCAAAGTGATCGGCCTCAACTTTTTCCCCTTTGTTATTTAAAACTAAAAAGCATAACGATGGCCGGCATTCCAATAATTAATTAAGTGTCAAATTCTGATGATTTTATCCCCAAGACTGCCCCCTTTTAGTAAATTTAATGTCATCTGCAATTATATTACAGAAAGGGAAGCATCATTTGTTCTATTCTCCTCAAAAAGAGAGACAGAGAGAGAGAGAGAGGAAAAAGAAAGAGCCAAGTTAATTAGGAAGATCAAAGTTGATGAAACATGGGTATCATGATGCTGGTCAAGAAGATTAGTCTCCTCTTCCTCATCATTTCTGTATCACTTCTATCATCTTCATCTTCAGTTGCAGGTATGTCTTTTCTAGCTGCACCTCTAATTCACAGAGAGAGAGAGAGAGAGAGAGAGAGAGAGAGAGAGAGAGAGAGAGAGAGGTGTGGATTTGAGTTGGGTTTTTTTAGTTACATTGTGAGCAAAACTGAAATCATCACAGAGCTGCTGTTTATGTTTTCTTGAACTTATACATATCTGAGTTTTTAAGGTTTTTGAAAGACTTTTTATTGGCACAATTCTGATATAATGTTAGCTTATATTAGTACCTGCAGGCGTGTGATCTAATTATTTTTGTTTAACTCATACGCGTATCTCGAGTAATTTCTTCAAGAACAATCTTACTGTTTACAAGCAAAGTCTCATAATTAATTAAATTGAGAGCAAAGTTATGAATGATTAATTGACTCTATAAGAATTAATTGCTAGCACTCGAAAAGTTTTGAACTCGAGAATTTGGGAGAGAACAAACTCTTAAGTCCAAGGTTTTGATCAATAGCTAAGCCTTAATCTGAAGGTGTTGACCTGGTGATCAAGACTTGAAACTTAAAAATTTGCTCATTTTTTAAGATCTCACGTTCGAAACTTTCTTGATGTTATTAATTTTTATAAGTCAATCCATATAAGATAATTTTGCTCTAGCTTTTTTTGGAATTCCCGCAAATAAACGGTACGATTGGTCCTCTAAAAATAAATTGAGGTGCGTGTAAATTGACCGTAACATTATGAGTTACTAAAAAAATAATCAAGTCTTTGGGGTTGGCATGTGGTCTAATTATTGCTTCATTTTCAAGTTATTCATTAAAAAGTCAGCTTAATCAATTTTGCAGGCCGACGACTGGTTCACGATTTGGCCAAGGAAGTGGATGCAACTCATGAGGCACATCCTCTCTCTCTCTCTCTCTCTCTCTCTCTCTATCTCTATCTCTCTCTCTCTCACACACACACACACACAACTTCAACCAGCTTTTGCTAATCTCCATAAGTTTTGTTTCTCCAATAGGAAGGCAGTACTGATGGAATTCACGTGGAAAGGCTTTTGAAAATGAACACCAAAGACTATGGAAAATATGATCCATCACCAACCTTTGTCAAGCCTCCTTTCAAACTCATCCCCAACTGAGAGATTCATACATATATAAATACATATATATGTATATGCATCGTGGTTCCATGCATGCATCAACATCAAGGTTGGCTGCCAGTTTACTACCTCATGATCCATCACAAACTCCGAATAAAATGAAGTCCCAACATATATGTAAAAATTCAGTAGTCCTTCCCTATATCTATATAGATATATATATATATAGTATCGTTATATATATATAAACGCACCTGTAGTAAGTTCTGGAGATATGTTGTATTGGGTTTCGGATGTTTGTGTAATAATAATTTTACTACGAGAGGATAGTATTATATATGTTTGTGTGTAATTAGTTATGGTTTGTACATATGTATGTCTCCTCGTGTCAATTTACACTTGTATATACTCGTACTGAACGAATAAAATGAGTCAAACAGTGAATTATTTTTGAAAATTTAAGAAGTTATAAAATATATTCAAGTTTGAGCGCAGTATTTTGCAAGCATGGAAGCTATCGCAATCGCAACTAAAAGAAAATGAATGAAGGAAGATCGGCATTAGAATTAAAAAGACTACATAGACATTGCAGGCCGACTACAATACAAGTCATGAACGATAGCGATTCTATCCTTCTTTCCATGCGGTAGACAGATCAGTTGACCGATCTTGCCTCTATAGTTCACAACAAAGTGGCTAAAATATGAGTTGAAGTCCTTTAACGAGCAACAAAATTGGAAGCCAATCAAGTAAGTGTTAGCGAGTCCCATATTGTCTATGTTGGTCATCTTTTCTCTGCTAATAAGTTTTAAACAACTCTTACCTTTTAAATCAGCTTTCAAGATTGAGTTAATTAAGCTCATGGGGTTTCTAACCGTAAGTTCATCTTAAATTGTTTGAAATTTTTAAACATCATAAATTGAGTGAGACGATATTATATATATTGTTGAAACTTTGTTGGAAACCTTAACAATTTTCAAAAAAATTATTTAAATTTATTAGTTTGTTTATGTGTCAAAATCGATCTCGAATTAGCTAGTAGTACAGAGTACATAAGAATTTAAATTCAAATAATTATTAATTAGTTTGTTTATGTGTCAAATCGATATCGGACTAGTAATTAACGAGCAAATAAGATTTTAAATTCAAATAGATTGGTTCACTTAATAGCCTTAGATAATAAAAATATAAAATGCATGCTTTATATAATGCTACTAATTAAAATGAAGTTTCTGGGAGAAAAAAAAAGAAGATTCAGAATACACAGAGAAAAATAAAACGTATGAAATTATTTATTATCTTTTGGGTCCCAATCAAATAATCAGATGGTCCTAATTAAATTTTAAATAAATAAATAAAACTTAGTAATTGTTCTGGATTAATTTCGTAGTTTTATTCGTCCCAAACAGGTAGTTATATTCTCACAACTCTTTGGGCCTCATCAAACCCAAAATTGCTCATTTCGGCCCATGAGAAGAGGTCAATACGTGTGAACTGCGAAATATGATGGTTTAATTACAGATGATTACTTATTGACTACTCTCGGAGTATCACGTAACATCACTTACTAGGTGTAGCTATCACGGTTGTAAGAATTACTCGAAATACAAGCCCCCTTCGAGCTTCACAGTCTCTATGTTGTTGGGGATTTTCTCGAGATGACTCCCCAATAATCCCATTTCATTTTTGGCGAAAAAGGTCCTAGGAGACCAACTCGACATCGACCGGTTGAGACTCTCGCGCAATAAGAGCATGGTATTTGCAATTAATATGTTACAGCTCTACATTATGTAAAGTGTCCATTATCTAAAAAAGAAATTGAACATAGTTATTTTTTACGTAAATTGAAGGGTTAGACTCGTTAATTGCCTGATGTATGTGAATCGAAGGTTTTCGAGTAATATAAAAAATTAGTCATGACAAAACTTCAAACACCCTCTCATAAAGGTAAACAAAGAATTTACCAATATATAAACAACAAAATTTAAGGTAGATTAGATTAGTAGATACCAAGGTAAAAAAAAAAAAAGTAAATTTAAGGTAAAATCATGAAGTCTAAGCACAAATGTGTCCGGAATCGTCAGATGCACATGAGACCGACATAATTTTGAAAAGGCCCACGTGAATAAGAACAATTACAGACAGGTGTGTCTGAATATGTATATGTGTCTGGATATATATGTATATGAGAACCTGTATGTATATACTTTCTTAGGTAAAATAGTAAATTTATACTTGTAAGTTACCTACCTTCAACCTACTTCACAAAAAATGCAAGCCAAGCAACAGTCAAAAACAAGTTCCCCAAATTGAAAGAAACCCATATGTGGTTATCGATTAACCAATTTGAAAGAAACACTACATCTCTCTCTCTCTCTCTCTCTCTCTCTCTCTCTCTCTCTCACACACACACACACACAAAAGAGATCATTTGTGTATATTATGAGACTTACAATAGTAATAAAACTATTTTTAACATTATTAAGAGTCGGCAGCAAGCTGTAACAACCAGATTAAATCCAATCAAACCAATTAAAGGATTGACTTATAATATGAAAGGAAAAGTCAACTGTCGTAGGCTTACGAGACATCGGGACACGACACATACGTGTCCGGGTAGAATTCGGCAACCGTCGATTAAAGACTTGCTCCCTCCTCTTGTCGTAATGGATCCTCGGTCCAATTTGCTCTAGCGTTGGGCCGAACTGAAAGCTCCACGAGACTTGCATGTCGTGCAACTAATTAACCTATCTTTGGACACACGATCAGAGTGTGGGTCAAGAAAAACAAAGAGTTGTTGGCACGATCACGACAAAGCAACTTTGTAACTCCTCGAAGTCGATAGGTGGCTCGACACGATCACGTGGGGTGTGACCCGACACTCGATGTGTTATGGATGACATCAGAGATAGAGGCAGACAGGGGCGGAGGTATGTTGAGGGGGGGAGTGGCACATGGCACCCCCAATTTTCAAAACTCCACATTTTTTTTAAAAATTTTATGTTTTAATTTCTATATCAAGAGTAATTGTTTAGTAGTATTTGAATACCACGTAGTGTTTTAACACCTTAAATCACTACACATTTATGTGAGTGTTCTTATATTTAGCATTGGGTCTATATAATTGAATATATGCTAATGGAGAATATTAGAATATCATGTGGCGGTATCCTAGGATCACGCATCAATTAATTTTGTTATTGTTGTGATGCCCACCAAGGGAAAAAAATATGATGTAAGGATTCTTATTTTTTATCACCGATTGTTTGTTATGTGTTTCTAATTATTGAGTGTCGATTTTTGAATATTAATTAGGTGTTCATACCGTATATTTTTTCTTTTTCATAGGATATGTATATTTTGATTTATTTTTGGATGAGATTAACCTTATAACATGTCAAAAATTTTTTTTGGTGTTTTGGACGGTTAACTTAGAAAATATACATGTTTAAATTTTGCAACCCCCGATTTTTTTTCCTAGCTCCGCCCCTGGAGGCAGATATTCCTGACGTCGTGGTGCACGAGACGATTGTTCCAGACGTGGTGCAGGAGGCGAATTGTACAGGTGTCGTGGTGCATGACTCAGCTATCTTGGATGTCGTAGTGCGTGTACCCATATCAATTATTTATATAAGATAACTCCGACACTTAGCACAAGCTATGTACTATATATTAGTCATTCTCAAGTGCTTTTCAGTTAAAATCCTCCATTTTTAGGAACTAATTGAAGAACTGGAATACCCTCCGATTATTATTTTTTACATAAATCTTTTCAAAAACACGTTGACTGATAATCAACGAATATGATTTTTGACATAATTAATGTGCTCAACGAATTCATAAAAAGTAAACAGTTCAAGTGAACGGTCCCATAACTATTGGAATTTCGGTCGGGTACGGTACCAAATTGGGTCGCCCATGTGAAGTAGAGTACAAAATAAAGTCTATTTGATATTAGAATTTGTATGCATCCGAAATGCTTCTCTATTTTAATTTATGCATACGAAAAAAATTACACAATAAAGGTCGCTCTAGCTTATTTTCTCTACCGTTATAGAGTTGATACTCACGTTGTAGTATCGCTCTACTATATACGATGTTGTTGTGGTTCAAAAATGAAAATTTATAATTCGTGATACATTCACCAAAAATCTGAAGCAGTTAGAGCGTTCAAGAAGTAAACTGAACCGTACGCTTCTGCATTCGAATATAATTTTTTAAAAATATTATGTGACGGTGTCCGCTTTCTCCATTGTACGTATTCACAAGTCGCCGGCTAACTATGATTTGGACAGTTTTAACTCCTTTAAGATGACTTGCTTCAATTAATCCACACGGCATCAATTTGAGAGAAACCCTAAGTCACTTTCCAGTGGACCCTTTTGTGAAAGGCGAAATGACAGTTACGTCCTCCATGTGTCTCTCAAATAGGGGTGAAAATATGACCGATCAAACTGAACCCATCGGACAAATCAACAAAAAATTTCAGAGTTTTGTCGGTTTGAGTATATGTTTTGTCGGTCTTGTTTTTTGAAAGGAAAAAATTGTGATTTTCGTTTTGATTTTGATTATCTGAAATTCTAACCAAATCAAAATATTATAAAATTCAAATCAAATCAGACCGAATGAGTGTTGATTTCTTAGTGGTTATGGATCATCTTGTGATCTACTAAATAACAATATTTATTTATGTACATGTAATATAATTATTCGTTCCTTTTTTCCCTTACATGGTACTCAATTTTTTTATTAACATAATACAATCCATTTAAAATTGAAAAAAAAAATCTCGACTATACCTAACCATCTCAAACTAATTTTGATCTCCTAATTAATTCTATTATAATTGGTATTCAACATATTCATTCTGAACTGATCAATTTAATTTAATTTACCTTAAATTCCGACCAACTTGAACCAATTGGATTTAGGGCCGGCCCCAGAGTAAGCCCTGCAAATTTCCGGGCTCAGACAACCCCTTGACGCGGGATAATAAATTATTATTTTTTATAAATATTTAAAAAATAATAAAAATTCATCGAAAAATTATTATTATTATTAGTGGGATATCAAGCTGAGATCGAATTTAAACAATCCCAATATCAGGGTCCATTTGCCTGGCTGAATTATTGGATTATTCATTGTTTAGTTTTTTGTCCTTATTTGAAAGTTTTCTTTAATTTTTTGTTTTTCATCATTTTTTTTGATGATTGTTGGTTCGTCTCGACAAGAGCTTTCAGAAAAGTTCTCAATCATCGGCTAAATTTGAAAAAAGTTCAGAAAAGACAAAAAATAAGTCAAAAACAGCGTCCGTGTTGGCTTATTTTTCGTCTTTAGTGACTTTTTTTTAACTTTTGGACATAATTTTATACTTTTTAGATTCCTTTCGTCGATACGAACTAATAGTCCACGAAAAAATGACATAAAAATAACAAATACAAAAAAAATTTGAATAAAGACAAAAAAAAAGCCGAATAATCTAGCCTGGATTACTCCAAGCTAAATAGACCCTCAGAGTGGATTGGATATATAGTGCCTAAGTTGTATGCTTGTTAGGACAAGCACATGGCATATTTGGCATCATATTAATATGGGATATCACCATCGTTGACCGCTAAGATTGACGTCAACCGTTGATCATCACCCTAGCTTACTTATTTTAAATCAAACACTTGACATTTACGTGCAAAATTCAATTTCCCAGTGATGTTTACGTGGCTTCGTGTGGTCTCTTAGATCATGCCACGTGGTGACTACTGGGGACTTGTCCAATTTTGAGGCATAATTACGGAAAAGGAAAAAATTAAGGCTAAATTTGACTTACAATTTTTTATTTTTTATTTTTGTGTTTGTTAATTGTGCCTCGATTTTTATGAATTATTTATTCATCATGACGTAAAACAAAAAAATAAACTAAGGTAAGAAAAAATTGTCAATTGTGGCTCACATTATTATGAAATATTTATTCGTCATGACGTAACAATTAAAAAAATAAGCAAACATGGAAACTTTTGGAAAAAAAAGTAATTTAAATTATTACTTGTATGGACAATTACATTGATTGTAAATATGGTTACAAACTGCTGTGCAAATGGGAATAGGCTCGAGTCAATAGGTCCCACTTGGCCTGTGATTATTATTCGAATATTTTTTATAATTAGTAGAACTCAATCTAGCTCAACTCATTTAGACTAAATTATTTATGGTGTGTTTTAATTGAATTTAATGCAAAATATTATTTGACTCTGTAGGATAAATGACAGAATTACCCTCCAACATAACTCTAATTGGAACTATTTAGCCAATAAGTTGATAATCAAGGACTATTGTGTCTTCACTATACTCTCTGATAAGTGGTGCAAATCAGAATCTAAAATTCTGTTTTACCTAGAATAATTTAACCAAAATTGATGTAAATTTTTAAAAATAAAGTAGTCAATAATGTAATTTGACCAAATGGAGTCAATATTTAAATATCAAGCATTGCGATACTGAAGTAACCAGGGACAGTACAATGTAGAGATCGGAGGTGGTTGGGCTCTTTCAAAAATTTCAAAAAACTTAGGATCTAAGTATAAATTTTAAAAAATATATATAAAAAAATTACATTTTGACTATCTCAAATTACATTCATTCACTCCTCTTTTTCAAAAATAAAGTCTCGACCCTCTAAATTTTAAATCCTAATTTTACCTCTGAAATAACCCATATCATATTTAAAAATAAATAAATCGAACGACCTTCAACAAAAGCGTGTTCGGAGATAAATACTTGTTATTGGAAACCACTCAATCTCAATAAAATAATGCGAATGGAATAAGGTTTTATTCGATAATAAAATCAAGCGGAAAAGCACATAGGAATCTTTCTCCATATATATACTTTCGTGCAGACGTGAAAAGCATGGAATGCGTACTGCGCACTCCGCTTACTGCAGAAGGAATCAGCCACACTTGCCTTTTTCTATTATTTTCAGCATTTTTGTCCTTTTCTCGCTTATTTTCTTTTGTTTGTTTTTATTCTCACTTTTTCTCATCGAGGGAAAAAAAAAAACATGAAAGGAGTCTCGTACCACATATGTTGCCCAAAGTACCAACATGATGTGTGTGCTACACTATTTAGTGGAATCTTTTGGAGCATAGAATACGAACTAATTTGTAGTATCGGGATCAATTTACGTGCATGTCGATTAATATTTGAGCAATTAATTCACCTTTTACTAGCGGGAGTTTCATTTAGAATCGGAGCAAAATTCTGTATGAACTAATCTGACATATTAGAGTTGATAGTACTTAAAATATTTCAAACTTGAAACTTTAGAAAATGAGCAAATTATTAAGTTAAAGTCTTAATCACCAAGTAAAACCCTTTGTGTTGATATATATATGGCCGGTTTATCACGTGTCATCTTTTGAGACATGCACGTTGTATGAGTCATCGATGATGAGACTTCATTTGACCTAACTAGATTATTGAATTATTGAATTATTAAATTGTGTAGATAGATATATAATTTAATCCTCTTGAATCTATTTTAGGCTAAATTATTTATGTTGTTTTTTAACCGCATTAAATGAAGATGTTTGTTCGACTTCAGATGTGTAAAGTCTAAAATGTCATTTTACAAGACCAATTTTGAATTAAAATATGGTATTTGTTGTTGAAAGTCAATGTATTTGTTGAGGGCATTTCTGTAATTTCATATACCTTTTTTAACCCAAAAATAAAAAAATAAATATAAACTACCATGAATAGTAAGAATTTATTTAGTCCAAATGTTAAAAAATAAAGGGTATTAACCTACGAATAATCTAATAATTTAGCTAACCCAAATAGAGCCAGAATGTTACAACTTATCAGTTTGATTGAACCTCAATAAACATGCTATTATATATAAATATTAAACCTACATTAAACTAGAAGTAATATGGTAATTGATTTTTTTAAACAATTAACAATTTAATAGTTATTATTGATATTTAATTACTATTATTTTTACATGTATGGTTTATCAAACAAAATCCAAACAGTAATGGTTCGTCTAGTTTCAATTTATCTGATTAAATTCTAACAAGTGCAATCGAATGATTGAATGTAGGTAGGTGAGCCTACTCTGATCTCCCAGGTCGAACCCCTATAGCGGCGAGCTATAATTCAACACTTCAAATCGGACTTGCTTATCATACATACTAGAATTGTATGATAATTTTATGTGATTCTCGTAAAGTTTATTTCAACTCTTGAACTACTAAGAAAACTTCATACCTAGAGAATACGTAGTGCTCGTATGTCCTACGTATAACAATAATTATTATTTTACTTGATATTTCTAAAAATTTATTTGTATTCTTAAATTAGAAAGAAAACTTCGAACTTAGAAAACATGTGGCCTCGTGATAAGTTCAAGGTGATACTATTAGCCCATTTATAAATATACAATTTATGTCAGGTTGACCTAATTTTTTTAAAAACTATTTTATTTTCTATTCAACTATTGATCCTCTATTATATGATTTTAGATATTATTTAGTCTTTGCGAATACGATCACCTCTCGTACTTAATTAATATCGATGATTATGTGTGTATCTCGTAAGAAAGATAATGACAATATGGAATATATGATCAAATGTCCTATTCAAACATAGTATAACTAGTGGAGAAAGTCTGTGTACTTAAACTTGAGTGCACAACTCCGAACACATATTTTTTAGAATTGTTTCATACACATGGAGTGCTCAAAATAATAACTATCACCTCTTTACTCAATCAATATCGATCAATTATGTGTTTATCTTGTAGTAAAAGAAAACAATAAAATTATCTGGTCGGGCACACCAAATGTCCTATTCAAACATATTATATGGTTCATTTGATATGTGATTATTTAATGATTAGATTATGTTGCACCAAGTAGAACTTGATCTAGTCAAACTGATCAATTGGACTAAATTATTTTTTGTGTATTTTGACTGCATTTAATGTAGTATTTTGATTGACTCAATATGTATAATGACAGAAATGCCCTTGAAGCTAACTCAATATTAGCATCCCTCCTTCTTACCGAGGGTAATTAAATCTTTTGACTTACACTTAAACCGTTGTCACGTGCCTTACAAAAAGTCAAAAATCCTTAGTTATTCTAAAACAAGTTAGGCCAAATAACCAAGACTTTGGCTAGGAATGACAATTTCTTCCGATCTGTCTACCCCGAATAGACCATAGGGATTTGGAGATTTTTTCAGGAGTCTTAGGTAAATTCGGGGATGACTCTTGAAAACAATTCAAGAAAACGAGTAGGATTCAGAGATATGTATCTCCATATATCCCCAATCCCTGGTCCCTGCCTCCGCCCCGCTCTGTATTTATATGGACCACAAGCCTAACCCTTTCATACTTTTTAGGGTTTAACTTTTTATTTTTTTATTTTAGACCTTTAAAATTTATGTTTATGCAGGATTGAGAGTCTAGAGAAAAAATGCACTCCTCCTTAATAACATCTCGGATTTTTGTAAACTAAACACCTTATGTGGAATTATCCTATCACCCTTATCCCTTCTTCTATCCTTCCATTATGTTGCTTATATTATCTGATTGTCGGGTCTATTTTTTTTTTTTTAAAAAAAAACCTTCATTTGAGTTCTTCAAAAATCAAATTTGTGCCCAGTAGTTCATCTATGAGAGCAATATCTATGAAGGAAATTAAGGTTCTTGTGATTGTTTCTCTAGCAGCTCAGTAGTTTTCTCAATCGTCTCCTATAACTTTATTATATACATTGGAAAAATAAGTTTTTCTTTTAAATTTTCGGATCTTTGTTTCACGTTTAGAGATTTTCATTCCCCATTCAGGACAGGGGTGGAGGGTAGAAAAAGTTCTCTGTCGGGCACGGGCACGGGCACGGGAATTGGATGTAAGTTTAGAAATCGGGTACAAAAACAGTAATATCCACTCCCGATCCGTACTGTTGCCATTCAAAAGTTTTTGGGATCAAATAATAAAAAAAAAACCAAGAATTACTAGATACCAAATTAGGGATGACAATGGGGCGGATCAGGGGTTAATGTTGCAGTCCCCGATCTACTAACATATATTCAATCTCCATCCCCGCCCCGATCTTCAAACAGAGATTATTTTTGCCGTCCACCTCCGCCCCAAACAAGAATCTCTAAATGGAGATTGGAGATCCGAAAATTAAACAAATTACATTAGTAATTACTTAAAATTTGAAATGATTATTATTTTCATCAAAAGAGAATAATAAAAATATGCATACTCTAAAACAAAAATCATTCATTTTTTACAATATAAAACATTCAAAATCAACAACAATAACTAATTAAAATATAGAGTTAACAGTTAACATAACATCATTTTATAAGTTCAAATTCATAACAATAAAAAAAAAACTCTATTCATCAATTTAATTGAGATATTTGGGTGGACACTAGGTACAAAAAATAAATCTATTCAAAACACTATAAAAGAGTTAAGGACCTAAGGGGATACACAGATAAAGGGCGGGGCAGTGGTGGAGGCTGCGATCGGGGCGGGGATCAGAGTAGAGATACACATACTCGAATCCTACCCCTTCCCTTTTTTTTTCAAAATTTATCTCCAAATTCAACCCGATCTCCGAAAAAATTCCCGAACCCTCTATCTATTCGGGGTGAGGAATGGAGTGGGGTGGGTTGGATCGGACGAGATTGTCATTACTACACCATATGGAGCCTATAACTAATATCATATTACATACAATCTCGACCTAATTTTATTTTATTCTCTCATTCTTAATCTTCATATTTTAAATGATTATTTAAAACTAATTTGAAAATTAGATCTTATAAATAAAACTAATACAACTAATATCATATTAAATACAATATCAACAAATTTTCATTTTTTTTTCTCATTCTTAATCCTCTTTTTTAATTGATTACTTACTAAAATAAATCGAAAATAAGATCTTATAATTTTCGACAGTGATACACTAGCAGACGCTGACGGTGTGATTTCGAACCGTCTAAAACCAACTCACCCCTCTTTCCCTCACAAGTTTCAAGCTAGTCGGAAGAAGAAGAATCTCTCTCTCCCTCTCTCTCTCTCTCTCTCTTTCCTCTGTGTGTGTGTGTGTGGCGCTACATATGTCTCTTCTCTAGACAGACGTAACTCCCTCTGTAGCTCTCTATCTCTCCAGCAGCGGTCTTCGCGGTAAAGGTACAGTTCGATCACGTCAGTCTCGGTTTCATTTGTTTACATAGGAAGTGTCCATCTATGCGATGACGATATACATCTAACTGAGGTTTCGGTTAATCGGAGAAAAATACGAAATCTCGTGCTCTTTTTTGTTTTGTTTTGCTCGATTAATGACTGTTTCTTCGCCTCTAATTCCCGATCTCTCTGCTTATCTAGTGTTTGATTCTTCTTATTTTTTAGAAATTTGGGTCTTAGACTCACTATGGTTTCCGCTGCTAAGTAGCAGAAAATCGACTTAAAGGTTGTGTGTTTTTCGTCAATTTTTTTTTCCATTGTTCAAAGTTTGTGTGCAGTTTGGTGGCTACAGAAACAGAGAACTGTTTTTAGATTCGCATATGGGAAATGACTTTTATCAATAACATGTGGGTAGTCATTGATGGAGATCGAACTGTTTGATTAGATTGCTTGAGTAATTGAGTTTGCTTTTGTTGAACAGTAGGTCGTTGATTTGACTGTCATTATTGCTCGACTTGAATACATTTGTTCCTGATTTCTGTTATATCTAGGTTTTTTGGGTTTCGGCAAAGTTCGTAGCCCTAAATTCCATCGTCTTATGAAACGCATTCCTTTGTTAGCAGAAGTGAAATTTACCTTTTACAGCACCATAATGTTTTCTACCCAGGAATTATAATGCTTTCAGCCCATGATTTGTTTATTTTGACTTTTCTACTTTGCTTTTTCTCATTTCATTTGATGCTTCCATGGGGGCGATCTTTGTAATATCGTAGCTTTGTCTAGTGAAGAAGCTTTTTAAATAAAGTTTGATTGGCGGGCTGTACTTCTCTGATTTTCTCAGAAAGCATGAGAAAAGTGGAAACTGTTTTGTATTTTCTTCGCGGTATTTCATTCTGTTTGGAAATGACTGGAGGGTGAATGTTATACAATACCTGGAGAGTGTAGAGTCATGTTTCAGTGAAGATTTCTGTACTGGGAAAAGAATATTTCAATGAAGCTTCATAATTGTTTTGAATATCTCGGGGTTTATTTTCTAAGCTTTGCATTAAAAGGTTGGTATTTGTGCTGTTGCTCCTGGTTCATTTATCCTGATCATGATCAGTGATAAATTATGTTTGCCCTTTTCGTATCTGTGTATGATTTTATCTAGACTTTACTGTGTAATTGATCATCATAATAAATTGACTAATTTTTCTAATGAATAGGTAGGTTTTCGAAATTCCTTACAGAGTAATCACTTGACGTATCGGTCAAGTGATAGTTTCTGTTTGAGCTGATTTATGTGGTGCACTTGATTGATAATGGGGTCTGCTTGTTGCGTGGCTGCTAGAGAGACAACTATAACTAATGAACCGAGCAGAGACATTGTACAAAGGAATGTTAGATATTCACCATCATGGAGCTTTCGGTGGGATAACAGAAGGCGAGTGGCAGGGGAAGAAACGGTGAATTGGTTTCCTGATAGAGTCAGCAGGAGTAGTGGATTGGAGGTTAAATCTGGAACGACAGCAGAAACTGCATATGCATCAGAAGGAGGAAGTCCATTAGATAGTTCTCGGACACTGACATGGCAGAAGTCTCCAATCTCAGAGAGAAATTCTGGAATTTTGATGCTTCCTTCATCAGGTAAATCTCAATGTTCTGAGCTTATTTTGATCGTTTTGTAATAGTTGTGGGCCAAAACATTACAAAACCTATCCCTCTAACCCCCCACCCCCATTTCAAATGTTAATACGTTTGCAAGGTCTAGTGCAGATTCTTTGACCTCTTAAGCTACGTTACAGAAGTTGAACTAGTTGGTAATACATACTATAGAATAGTGAAGATCTATTGGTGAATAACATAATATATGACCCCCAGTTGATGTTTGGGAAAAGGATGAGAAGATAGATGAGTGGATCTGAGCATAGAATGACCAATGGTGCGATGATAAGTTCAAGGAGGTGAGGAACTTAAAAGTGAAAGAATGAAGATTTTAGGATGTTTTGAGTTTTAAGATGTTATTTTTTCATGTGTCGGAGTATTGTTGCTTTGGTCTTGAAAAGAAATGCGAGAATCAACATCCTATTTACAGTAGATTGGCCCTAAAATTCAGATATCTGCTTATTTGTTGATTGAGATTAAGTTTAAATGGACGCATTTGGTTTTTATATGCTTTAGGTGACCTAACTGGAAAAAAAATTGAGGTTGCCCAAGTGTGAGCACGTGCTTTATTATATTTTTTATTATTTTGGCTGAAGATATAGAGCTTTGTTTGTTCCACTCAGCAACCCTTGTATTTGCAAGCCAATTCTATTGATGCTGAAATTGGATGATGGCATCAGTTTGTAATTCTGAACAAGTTCCTGGTTAACAAGCATAAGGCTATGCTGGAATCATGGATTTGCGTAGATATTTGTGGTTGGAAAGAGGAAAAGATAGAAGGATCTAATGGCTTGCGATTGATCTTTTTCCTTATTTTTCCTTTTCCAAAATCCACGATTCAAACACAGCATAACAGTTTGCTTATGGATGATATCACATTTATGAGAGTGACGATGTTGCTTATAGTGAATTCATCGGTCATGGCCTAGTTACCGAGCTGGAACAGTGAATGTGCTAGCAATATGTTTATTTGTTCGGGAAAAGACCAGTTTTATATCATTTTTTTATTAGAAAGAGCAAAAGCAATTTGTCGATGCCTAATATGGATTTCAAGCATTCATTCATTCATAGCTTCATTGAGGGTGTAGCAACACATGCCGTGTGTGTGTGGCAGCCTGAGCGTACAGTCAGGTTGTCCAATTTGACCTGGTGATCCTGGGCTTGAGTTGTGGAAATAGCATCTCCACTTGCGGGGAAAGCCTCTGTACATCCAACTCTTTCCGAGACCCTGCAGTAGCAGGAGAATCTCATGCACTGGGTAACCTTTTTACAAATAACATTGCAGCGGTCAGTTTGGAATGAAATTGACGTAGACATAACAGTTTTATGAAATCAGCTTTTTTAATATATGAAGTAGATAATAGAAGACATTATCTTTGCCTTGCTTTAGACTTTGCAGATCTTATACATTCTAATTTGAAGCTTTTTTCTCTTGATTGTAGACTGGAATAGTGCTGATATCTACTACACTTCTTGGTTTGGATTTGGAAACTTGTTATTTATAGAGTAGTGCTAGAGTCCTAGAAAACTTTCCCATAAAGCATCTCCGAATTTAAAATCAAGGGTTAGGATTCATTTAGATTTGAAGCCCTACACACTCAAGTGAATCTAGTCCATTAATTTTGAATTCTAAGAAGTATTTTGGGAAAGTTTACGGGGACCAAAGAAGTTTCCTATTTTATATGTATATTATCTTTTTGAGAATCAAAACAATTGAAGGGGTTCCATTGTCAGCACAGTGTTGGTAGCATTTCATTTGCTGCTCTTCCCTCCAATAACTTCACATTGTGCTTCTTTGTATATGCACTTCCTTATTTATTTGCTTTCTTTTATCCATGCGATCGGCCTTCTGCAATCTAAAGCTATGGATTATCACTTGATTTCCCTCTTAAATGCCTTTCTTCTTTGCTGGAATAAATCATCTCATCTCTGCCCGACACTGTGTATGGCCCAATGAAACACCCCCCCACCCCCCACCACCAATAACACTTTCCAACGTCTTCTCTAATCATGAGGGGTGGAAGAGAAAGGGTATTATGATAATCTTGCTGTTTCTTTGTAAACATATACCCAAGTTCTGATCAGTATGGGAGCTGACTCTCGGTAAGAAATGTGGCCTTTGATGTCTTGCACAGGGCCATACTGGTGCCCCGACGATGCTCTTTTACTTCTTGAGTAGTGTATTTGGCTTTTGATGTCCAATGCATCTGCAGTGTCATTTGATGTGTCATAATTGATATGTTTTCTGCTTGTGCATGGCAGATCAATCACATCATGGAAGTGTTCCTACAGAGGTAAGTGCAAAACAAATATAGATATTCGGTGCCCTCCACTATTCCTTGGGGTGCAATTCTCTTTTTGTCGGTCTCACGTAGTCCTTTTTCGCATATTAGGTGCAGGAACCAACAGAATCTCCTGCAGTTTCACATCCGTCTCCCATGAAACTGTCATCCTCGGGGCATTCAGTATCATCATTGTCGCCATCCCCTTTGTCATCCCAAAACCATCTGCCGCCTGCAAGCCCCACTCCATCGCGGTGGGCCCGTTGTTCTCCAGGACACCAACTAGCACGACAAGTGTCTGATAGCCGGATTCCAGGCCATAAATCTCCGAACTTTTCAATTTCTGAAGAACCATCTTTTATGCTCCCGGGATGGAGCAATGAGTCAACCGGGGGTTCTAATCTTGGGTCCTCTGATGGCTGGTCCTTACCGGCCTTCTCAGAGCTCATGGCAAATTCTCATAGAGGAAGGTGGTCTTTTGATAGCGAATCGTTGGGTTTCAATCGTGAGAAGATAACAAGGTCTAGTAGCAGACTTACGTCGTCTACGTCTATTGATATGCAAACATGTGGGGTCTGCTCAAAGCTCTTAACTGAGAAATCTTCATGGGGTAGCGAGAAAATTATTGCTAGTAATGAGCTTGCCGTGGTTGCTATTCTAATTTGTGGACATGTTTACCATGCTGAATGCTTGGAAAATATGACACCTGAGATCAACAAGTATGACCCTTCTTGCCCGCTTTGTACTTTTGGGGAGAAGCAGATTTTGAAATTGTCTGAAAAGGCCTTGAGAGCAGAAATGGATTCGAAGGCTAGAAACAAGAGATGGAGGAACCGAATAGTGATTAGTGATCTTGGCGGTGATTCTGGTCTGATTGAGGGTCGGAAAAGTAGTGGAATTGAGGGGAAAGGTCTCAAGATGCTCTCAAGTTCCAGCATGAAAAGCTCCTTGGGGAAGCCTTTCTTGAAGCGACACTTCTCCTTTGGGTCGAAAGGTAACAGATCATTGTCGGAGAATCACTCTACTCGGAAGAAAACATTTTTCTGGTCGAAATCTAGCAAGGACTGAGCTGCTTAAGGACTTTGAGAGGGGAGCTTTTCTGTCTTTCTGGTACGTTAGGTGTTTTCTGTCTTTCCCGTACATATGTTCTATGTTCTGCATTTACGCTCTTGTGCCATGAAGGTCCATAAAAAATGCTGGATCCTGAAACATTCAAATTCGATAAGCTATATAAGTGTTTTCCAGACTCTCTGATTTCAAAATTGTGATTGGATTCCTGTGCAAATTTTCATAGCTAGGTCTTAGTTATGCTTTCGGCCCCCAAAGTTGTAATTCTCTATCCAATTTTTCCCCCTAATAGTTTGTGTAAAGATTAATTCAGATGCTGTTGCTCAAGCATTAATTTGAATTGGTGGTTTTGTGCATACAGATACCAGGATCAGTCTTTGTGTTCAAATCTCGTTGGTCTGTGAGCGACGAAGGAACCAGGGCATTAGTCATCTGGATGGTTTATGAACTTCTCCAGTCATATAGTCTGAAATTTCCATCAGAAATAGCTTTAGCTTCTGAAGTTACACTGTAAACAAGGGGAAATAATATGTAAAGGAATTGATCGATTCAACATACGGACCCAGGGGCCATGTTGTGAGATCTGCACGGCAGCCCCCCGGGTCCTTAAAAATATACAAGAAAAGAAAAATAGTAGTAGGGAAATGGATGATTGGATTGCTCGCTGTACTTCTGTTTTGTACATTTTAATTTGTTCTGCTGCATGGGATTAGTTCATGAAAATATCCAGAAGAGAATTTGTATGACTTATATCTATCCTGGTTCTTCCTGGAAAGACTTGTTGGAGATGCATTGATTGAAATGGAAGCTGTGTGTTGCATTTGCAAAGAGAGATGCATTTGATTCCATTTAATGCCTAGGTGTAATATTAAAGTGTGGGGATTACACTGACCAATACGAGTTAGGCTTTCAAGACGCAACGCGAATGAACCCGATGGTGTTTGCTCGTAGGTAGCCAGAACCTTCTGTCTGCATCTTTCGCTTCTGTTTGGTCAGCCCTAGTCAGGAGGGCTTGCTTCCTCGTTGCTTTGCTTCAAGACGCAACGCGACTGAACTTGTTGGGGTTTGCTCGTAGGTAGCCAGAACCTTCTGTCTGCAACTTTGGCTTCTGTTTGGTAGGGCTTGCTTTCATGGTTGCTTTGAAACTGTAGCTTGGTCCCTCCTCACCAATCAATACAAGTTAAGCTTTCAAGACACAACCTGACGGAACTCGTTGGGGTTTGCTAGTAGGTAGCCAGAACCTTCTGTCTGCATCTTTGGCTTCCCTTTGGTCAGTCCTAGTCAGTAGGACTAGCTTTGCTCGTTGCGTTGGAATTCTAGCTTGGTCCTCCCTCAACCAATACAAGTTACGCTTTCAAGACGCAACATAACTGAAGTCGTTAAGACTTTGCTCGTAAGTAGCCAGAACCTTTGGTCAGCGTCTTTGATTCTATGTTAATGCCTAGGTCTAGGTGTTAATGCAAAGGAGAATTTGTTTAATGCAAAAGGAGAATTTGTTCCACCTTTTTTAGGGCTTAGCTATGCCGATTGGTATCCTGAGTTTAATTCTTTAGCTCCATTAATTTCGTAGAAAGCATCTAAGTTTCTTTTCTACATTGTCAATACGATGGAGAAGAAGTCACTGATGTCTGTACACAACAGTATACCGGTACACATCGTTAAATATGATAAATGTATATTATTTAAAAATGTATATTAATTTTAGCGATGATTTCAAAACGGTACGTTGGTACACATCGTTACCGATATGTACCACATCTATAACAAAATAGTATGCTTGTCGGTACAAAATTGATGACTTTTGATAATAACACAATAATGGATGATATGTCATGTAGAGTGTCATAGTACTCAAATGCTATACTCAATGCCGTCACCACAATATTAATTTTCAAGATGCTTATGACCAATAGATTCTTAATAGGAAAGGCATGAGCAGATATGAATTCCATGAGCATAGAAAGAAACACTATATACTTTGGTGCGAAATGACATGCACCTCATGTGATGCTAGAAAGCATTAGAGAGTTAATCTCTCAACTGTGTTTGATGAATTCGGATTGGCTCAGCACTTAGTCTCTTAACACGCGATTCAGTACTTGGTTGGTCAGTACATGACCGTTTGATTAAGGTACTCAATAATATATCCTAAATTATCGTCTGACTTTTAGCCTACCCAATTATAAGTCGTTTAGTAAAATGACTCTGTCACAAGATTTGTAAATTGAAGCTTGACGATGCTTCGAATTTCCAAGACGGAAACCTCAGAAAATAACTTGCTTCTTCTCAAAATAAAAAGAGGAGTGGAATCAGCGACTATCAAAACTCATAATATGCGTTACCATTCTCATCCTATAAAAGAGACTATTGAGTTCAAAATCAACATATATATATCTTATACTCGAAATATAACTTGATCGTTAAAGGATACTTGACCATAAAATACTCCTGATTTTTAGATGCATTAATCCCAACAGAGCTTAGCTTAGGAGGTTCGGTATCCATTTTGTGTTGGATGCTTGTTTATGGAAAAGCTCCACCATCTCTATTCTCATGATTCCATTGGTTTAGGAAAAGTTTTTGCTTTTTTACCTAAACACAGTGGTACATGTGAGCATCCACTCCATCTTTTTAATCAATGGTACTTTTATATTAGTCACCATCTACTATTTTATTTTATTTTTTAGCTGACGTATTCAGCCGGTTTTGGAATTACTCTCAATTTAATGCCGATTAGTCTTTGGAGAACTAATTTCACTGTCTACTTATGAGGATCCCAATTAAAATTAGAACATTTTGCGCTGTATAAACTGACCCCGAAAGAGTTTGGGCAACATCGATGTGATTTGTTAGAGTAACTTTCTCTACGGTTGTCAAAAAAACCACTGCATCGTTTTGTGGATCCATATGGGACTCATTTATTAATTAGAATTGTTTATCATATAGAATTCGATATCCAATTAAAACAAGATGTATGAGAAGTTCATACTAATTAAGTAGGAGATTTCTCACAAGAGTTAGAAAGAGGCATTATCAGCACAAAAGAAAACAGGAATAGGTGTAATTGTATTTAATCAAAAGTCAAATTCCCCAATTAGTTCAAAAGAAAGAACAAATTTAATGCAAGTAGATGTAAGCCTCGTTGCTCGAAAACACACCACGCTAAGAGAGACAAAAATGAAGATAAAAGTAGCATTAAACATCTTTAGAGGCACGAAAAGAAAGATCGTGATGATATCATCTTCACATGTACTACTTCTCGTATAGTAGGTCTCGCATTCAACCAGTTCTCTTTTTTGGGGGATTATCTATTTGATTAAATTAAATAATGGAAAATTTTAAAAAATTAACTAATTATAAAAGAGAGTCTAATTTTTTTTTTTTTTTTGAAGATTCACACGTGAAGTGAACAAATATAGCAAAGCGTCACGTGACTCAACCAAGTGCCACCGTGAACCGCCAAAAAGGCGTGCCATGCGCCGTCGTCTCAAATAGAATCGTGCAAAATCAGTCGACCTCCGACTCTCTCTCCTCTCTCTCTCCACTCCCAGAGCTCTCTCCTCTTTCCCGCCTATTTAAAAACTTCGGGCTGCAATGCTTTCTCAATCCCACTTCCTCTCTCTAAACCCCACTGATACGATTGGAGGGCTCAAGTGATATTATTTTGGCCATTAGGGCTCTTATGCAATTTTTCATTCCTTGTAACCGTTTGTTGTTCTGTTACTGCTTTTAAGGGAGGGAAGGAGAGAGTAGAGGCATGTCGTTTGTGATACAGCTTCTCTCTCCTATCTTTTTTCTCTCTCGACCTATCTTCTCTCAATCTGTTTCTCCCTATCAGTTTTCCCTATTCCCTATTCCCTATTTCTTCCATTAATGAACTGAGCTACCTTGTTTGAGGTTGGATTACTTAATCGAATTACTAGTATTCAATCAGCAAACTGTTAGAATCTTATCAGTGGTATCAGAGCCTTCGTTCCTTGGAATTTGGAGGATTTCGATTTAGGATATGGCAGAGGGTACACGTTCGCATGACTTGAAACGTTTGGAGGAATTGGTGAAGCAGAATTCCGACCAGATGAAGCAATCGGTGGATGGAATATTGCAGATGATTACGGCAATGAATCTCAGGTATGACGCCTTATCTGATAAGGTATCATCTATACCTTTTGTACTGGTACAGAACCCACCCATATTACCTCTTCCACATCACCCTCACACTCCGAGAACATTTCAGCCCAAATTAGAATTCCCTCATTTCTCGGGGGATGAACCCGAGGCCTGGGTTTATAAATGTGACAAGTTCTTCATTCTGAATAATATTGAGGAGGCACAGAAGCTACAGCTGGCTACTTTGCATCTGCAAGATAGGGCCATGAATTGGTTTAGATGGTTTGAAAAATCCCATGCTTTACGTACTTGGCAGGAGTTTACTAGGGTGTTATTAATACGTTTTGGAAGTAACATATATGAGGATTCTGTGGGTCAACTTACGAAACTGAAACAGTGGGGTTCAGTGAGGAATTATCAAGAGAAGTTTGAGGAATTTGCCAACAAAACAAGTGGTTTGTCTGAGGAATTTTTCATTAGCTGTTTTATCAGTGGTCTTAAGGATGAAATCCTCGCAGGTGTCAAAATGTTTCATCCAAGAACCATCTCCCAAGCTATGGGTCTAGCCAGGTTACAAGAGGACACAGTGGAAGCCTTAAACAAGAGGAATAGGCCTGTTCATAAACCACCTGCTAACCCTGTCCCTTACAGACTGGGGGAAACAACCACCAAAGCCATAGAGGCTGTACCAACCATAAGGAGACTGTCCCAAAAAGAAATAGAAGAGAAGAGAGCCAAGGGACTGTGTTTTGGTTGTGATGAAAAGTATTTTAAGGGGCACTCATGCAAGAAGAAGCAATTATTTATGTTAGAGGCTGAGGAGGAAGAGGAAGTATATGAAGACTCCCATGAGGTTTTACCCATTGAACTTACAGAAACCCCACGGGAGGAGTTTGAAATCTCAGTCCATGCATTGTCAGGAGTCCAATCATACAGGACCATGAGGATTCAAGGCTGGGTTAAGAAGCAGTTAGTTGAAATTTTGGTAGATACAGGGAGTACCCACAACTTCCTTGATGAAAATTTCGCAAGGAAGGTTGAGATATCAATTCAGACCACCAACCCTCTAACTGTAATAGTGGCGGATGGGACTAGAATTCTCAGCAAGGCAGTTGTGAAGGAATTCCAGTGGTCTATGCAGGGCACAAATTACATTTCAGAGATGAGGATCTTACCCTTGGGAGGCTGTGACATGGTGTTGGGTGTGCAATGGTTGTCCACTTTGGGGCCTGTTCTATGGGATTTCCAGAAATTACAGATGCAATTCACTGCATTTGGTCAACAACATGTGCTTAGGGGAGGGGTTGCAGCTGAAATCAAGCTAGTGAATGCCAATCAAATGCAGAATTTGATTCACAAGAAGTCAGGAGGGGTGTTAGCTCGCCTTTACAGCCTTCAGACTAAGGCTATCAATGAGGTACCACTTGATCTTAACAAGATCCTTCAGTCATTTGAGAATGTTTTTGCTGATGTTTCTAACTTACCTCCTGTTAGAACACATGACCACAGAATCGCACTTAAAACTGACACCCAACCTCCCAGTCTTAAACCCTATAGATACCCATACATCCAGAAGAATGAGATTGAGAAGATAGTCAGGGAACTTCTGGATAGTGGAATTATCAAGCCTAGTGTGTCCCCATTTTCTTCTCCAGTGCTGTTGGTGAGGAAAAAAGACAACACATGGAGGATGTGCATTGATTACAGGGCTTTAAACCAATTGACAATCAAAGACAAGTACCCTATCCCTCTAATTGATGAATTATTGGATGAGTTGAATGGTGCCAAGTATTTCTCCAAGTTAGACCTGAGGTCTGGCTATCATCAGATAAGGATGCATCCAACAGATGTTGAGAAAACTGCCTTCAGAACCCATGAGGGCCACTATGAATTTCTGGTCATGCCCTTTGGCCTAACCAATGCTCTCTCAACCTTCCAAAACCTCATGAATGATGTTTTTAGACCTTACTTGCGAAGATTTGTGTTGGTTTTCTTCGATGATATTTTGGTATACAGCAAGCACTGGACTGATCATTTGCATCATGTGAGCTTGACTTTGGCAAAACTTGGTGAACACAAACTCTATGCAAAAATGTCTAAGTGTGCTTTTGGGCAAGAACAAGTGGAATATTTGGGGCATGTAATAAATGCCCAAGGAGTCGCTGCTGATCCCTCCAAAATCAGCCACATGGTTGATTGGCCTAGACCACAATCTCTCAAAGCTCTAAGGGGGTTTCTTGGTTTAACAAGATACTATAGGAGGTTTATTCAAAACTATGGTAAGATCTGTCAACCCCTACACATGCTACTCAAGAAGGATGCATTTCAGTGGAACACAGGAGCAGAGATGGCTTTTGGTGCCCTCAAGCAAGCCATGACCACAGCCCCAGTTTTAACCCTGCCAGACTACTCTAAACCCTTTGTTTTGGAATGTGATGCCTCAGGAGTTGGGGTGGGTGCTGTGTTGATGCAAGAAGGGAAGCCCATTGCCTTTTTCAGCAAATCCTTGTGTCCTAAATGGTTAGGACTCTCCACGTATGAGAAGGAACTTTTGGCTGTGGTAATGGCAGTAACTAAGTGGAGACATTACCTATTGGGAAGACACTTTATAATCAGGACTGACCATCAAAGCTTGAAATTCCTCATAGAACAAAGGATTACCACTCCTATGCAGCAGAGGTGGTTGTCCAAACTAATGGGGTTTGATTATGAGATTGTTTACAAAAGTGGGAAGACCAATGTGGTGGCAGATGCCTTATCCAGAAGAGAGAGTACTACCAATGATGTGCTGCAACCAGGAAGTCTTGCCCTTGTGACTGTGGTCCTATGTAATTGGGTCAAGGCACTACAAGAGAGCTGGACCAAGGACTCAACCCTCCAAGGGATCATTGCTGACCTACAGCTAGATCCAACCTCTCACCCCTTCTTTGTTTGGCAACACCAAATGTTATACTACAAAAACAGATTGATGGTGGGGCATGATGATCAGTTAAAGCTTCGGCTCATTCAAGAGCACCATGCCAGCCCAACTGGGGGGCATTCAGGAGGAGAAAGGACCTACCAAAGGCTGAAGCATGCCTTCTATTGGAAGGGAATAAAGCAGGCTGTGCTACAGAAGGTGGCTGAATGTGATGTATGCCAAAGAAGTAAGAATGAAAATGTGGCTTATCCTGGTTTGCTTCAACCCTTGCCAGTACCTGAGAGGTTGTGGGCAGACATATCTATGGATTTTATTGAGGGCCTACCAATTTCTGCTAAAAAATCAGTGATATTGGTGGTGGTGGATAGGCTCAGTAAAAGTGCTCACTTCATTGCTTTGAGTCACCCCTACACTGCCTCTATTGTAGCTCAAGAATTCTTGGATAACATCTTTCGTTTGCATGGCATGCCCAGCAGCATAGTGTCAGATAGGGATCCCATCTTCATCAGTCAGTTCTGGGGTGAATTTTTCAGGCTAGAACTTAAGCACTGCATACCATCCACAGTCTGATGGCCAAACCGAAGTGGTCAATCGATGCCTAGAGAACTACCTTAGGTGCCTAACAGGATATAAGCCAACAGCTTGGTACCATTATCTTTCCCTTGCTGAATGGTGGTATAACACCACCTTCCATGCTTCAACTGGTCTCACCCCATATGAAGCTCTGTATGGTCAATCTCCTCCTAGCTTAAAACATTATGTTCCTGGGGGCACTGCAGTGGCAGCTGCAAAAAATCTTGTGAGGGACAGAGCTACCATCATAACCCTCCTCAAGGACCACTTGGCTAATGCACAGAACAGGATGAAACAAATAGCAGACAACCATCGCACTGAAAGGGAGTTTTCAGTGGGAGATTGGGTGTATTTGAGGCTTCAACCACACAGACAAACGACAGTGGCTTTTAGGAAGAATGCTAAGCTGGCTCCTAAGTTCTATGGGCCTTATCAGGTCATTCAGAGGGTAGGGTGTCACGCCCCAATCCCAATGATAATGTGGAACCACCGAAGAAAGTGACGTGGCAATACCTTTAATACCAAACCAAGAAAATAAATAATAAAAGACAAGCTTTAAACCAAACCTCTTATATTAAAAACCTGAAGTGGCCAATATCACAGAAAACAACAATCCCTCTTACTAAGTCACATCCCACAACAAGTGTCAACAACATAGTACAACAACTTACTAAAAACAAAACACTAACAACTACGATAACAGCTGTACAGTGGACCACCCTCTACTCTTGAACACCTGAAAGAGTATCGCATAAATATGCGTGAGCTAACCACATGCTCAGTGAGTACAACTGAATCATATAAATAAGAACAAGCAAAATATTTATGGATCAAGTTAAGTTAAAATAACTCTTTCAGTAAAAGAATATTAAAAAAGACCAGCACAAGGTCTAACAATTCATCCCATATAGCCAAGGGTCGTTTACCTTCGACCAAAGTTAAGACAGTACTGTTACCCTGAGAAATCAACTCAAATAAGTACATTGGTGATGTCAGGGGCCATTTCAATCCCAATGGTAGGGAACACCCACATATCCCATATGTGAGAAATATATAATAAGCCCAAAATCAGGGCAAACACTCCCACATTATCCCAGGAGCAGGGCCAGCAAGGCTATCGTAGCATGAATCTCAAAACACATTTCACAAATATTCTCGATCCATAATATCTCAACCACTCAAATCACAGTTCATAAAAATAGCACATTTAGAAATTGCAAGCAAAATATTTTAGTTCTAATTTATATAATTCTTGTACTCACCTTCCAAAAACAACTGGATTAACCGGGACCTCAACTTAACTTCTAGACGGAGCTGAAGTAGGCGTAGACCTCTCTGAACCTAACACAAGTCATACAATGATGCAAATGAGCAATTGAAATTTATTATATAATCTATAAATAAAAATGCAATATGCTAATAAAATTGGGTTTCATAATTTTATTAATTGAGATTAATAATCAGAATCTTCATTGTTTCAAATACATATACAACTGCCAATACATAAATATATGCTTCGTATTATATGCAGATTGGGTAAGGTAAGGTCAATGCTTCCCTACCAACATTAGACTTCAAAAGCATTCGAAAACTTAATAGTCTAAAAAAAAATATAAATTTACTAAATGAACTTAGTCCAACTCACTCATTCAGACTTTCAACTCATGAAACAAGAATAACAATTATTCAAAATAAGCCTTCATTTTAGATTAAATAAGCAGTTCCTTGAAGAACAATTTTCAGCACTTAATTAGCACTTTCAGCACGTAATATCAAATTTCACCTCATATAGCTAATAGTTATAAAATACCAAGATGTAGGAATTATATATCCTCAACATATTATAAGTATTATTACAAAATTCGAAGACATATTTCCAGTAAATAAGGTTCACTTTACCACAGCCAAATACCTAGCAAATTTCCAGTAATTTGGTTTCATTAAATCAATTTAAAATCAAAGAAACATAAGGAATTAACATGTAGGATGTAATTTAATGATTCAATTAATATAAAATTTCTTACCAATTCCTATAATAGGATTTTTTTTATTGCTTTCCTCCGAATGCTTCTCCTCTTCCCTTCCTCTCTCGCTTTCTCTCCACTGTGTTGGCCCTTTGCCGAACTACACTTCTTTCTATTTTGTCAGAAATGGCTTTGTTATATGTTAAAGAGTAAGAAGAGGTCAAATCCACCTCTTTGTCATTTAAACATGCACACTACGTGTCAACCTTATAAACATTCCTATCTTTATGTGGTCTAATTACACTAGTCACCCTTAAGGCTTTTAGACATAATAAATTATACCACCACCTGTATGTATATTATATGTATATAATATAGACATCCAAATTATTTATTTATTCACTTATTTTGTTTACTCTCAATTTGTAGGGAACTGAAATTTTAACACACCAAAGAATTGAATTTCATGCAAGCAAATCCTTACAAACAATTAATTTTAATTTTTTTTTAACTACAAAGAGGCATGATAATGTAAGAGATGTATGATTCGGGTCTCACATAGGGCCAGTGGCCTACAAACTAGAATTACCAGCAACTTCTAAAATCCATCCAGTGTTCCATGTTTCCTTGCTAAAGAAAAAGGTTGGACTTAGTTCAGTGATTCAGTCCACTTTGCCCTTGATTGATGAGGCTGGCAAGGTTCAGTTGGAGCCTTTGGCAGTGTTGGATCGCAGTCTTGGTGCTGATTCAGTGGTCTCACTCTCCTCCAGAAGATGCTACATGGGAGAATTGGGTTGACATCCAGCACAGATTCCCCCATTTCCAACTTTGAGGTCAAGGTTGATTTCAAGAGGAGGGCAATGATACGATTGGAGGGCTCAAGTGATATTATTTTGGCCATTAGGGCTCTTATGCAATTTTTCATTCCTTGTAACCGTTTGTTGTTCTGTTACTGCTTTTAAGGGAGGGAAGGAGAGAGTAGAGGCATGTCGTTTGTGATACAGCTTCTCTCTCCTATCTTTTTTCTCTCTCGACCTATCTTCTCTCAATCTGTTTCTCCCTATCAGTTTTCCCTATTCCCTATTCCCTATTTCTTCCATTAATGAACTGAGCTACCTTGTTTGAGGTTGGATTACTTAATCGAATTACTAGTATTCAATCAGCAAACTGTTAGAATCTTATCACCCACATTCCTCCCTATCTCCCCAAAACCCACTCTCTCTATCCTCACCCGTCAATTCCATCACCCTCGCTCAACCCTAATAACTCTCCCCATCTCTCACCGCATCAAATTCACTCCGACAATGATTTCAAACTCTAAACTCTCTAATCATATCGAACCAGTCAACTACTCCGACCTTGATCGTTTTGCGGGAGTCGGCAACGAACTCGCTGACGCCGCAGGAGAAGTGATTCGGAAGTACTTCCGGAAGAGCTTTGACATTCTCGATAAGGATGATTTGAGTAAGTTCCATAGAGATTTGAATTATTAGTATTATGTTTTTGTGACTTCTTTGATGTTGTGGTGAATTTGGTTTAGGTCCTGTGACGATTGCTGATCAGGCGGCGGAGGCATCGATGGTGTCGATTATAGAAGAGAATTTTCGTTCTCACGCTATGTAAGTGGGATTTCATGTGTTTCTAGATGATTTACTTCAACATTTTTATTTCTTTCGATTACCTACATATTGGAGGAAATCGTAACGGGATGCGTATGGGGCTTTTTGTTCTCATCATCTTTTTTATTCCAGAAATGGGAAAAATTAAAATTGGCATTCTCTGATCGGCAAAAGTAATTTAGTTTATGAGAGATTTTATTATGCAATTATGAGAGATTGTATTAAGCAATTCCTTCTTATCAAACACCCTCATGATCATTCAGTAATATGATATATATTTCTATATCAAATGTATAGATGTGATAGAAAAAGCAAATTGAGCTCTTATTTATGTTTTGCTGTTGAAAGGGAAAAGAAGGATTGAAAATGTTTTATATATTCCTTGTTCAGTAACGTTTTCATTTTTCAGTTTCTTGTTTATCAAAAACTGGAAACAGAATTTTGTTTATTGTTAATAAACAGAATTCTATACATGTTGGTAATATCCTTTTTTTTTTTTGTTGCAAAATTAAGCTTTTATGACAAACCATTTGTTACAAAGAACACAGAACCATAGTGGGGAGAGAGAGAGAGGAGTCATGATTAAGGTGGGTAGTTGAGGGGAGAGGACCGGGGGGAGAGAGACGAGCCATGGCTTTGGTGGATGGTTGAGAGGGGAGAGAGAGAAGATAGAGAAAAGCCATAGATATGGTGGGTGCTAGGAGAGAGAGAGAGACAAGTCATGGCGATGGTGGGTGGTTGAAGACAGAGCAAGAGAGAAAGAAATGGGGAGAAAGACGAGCTATGGCTATGGTGGGGGGTTTGAGGAGGGAGAAGAGATGAGCTATGGCTATAGTGGCGGCTTAGAGAGAGAGAGACGAGGTATGACTACAGTAAATCATCGGATTGTGTTTTTTAAACAAGTGAAAACACCAGTTTGTTATTTTGACAATTTCGTAAAACTTTCTAAACGGTTATAGTAAACAATAAACAAAAATATATTCACCAAACGGGTTTTTTAGGATATTTGCAAAAAATTTAAGAAATAGGAACTGAAAACTGAAAACAAAAACGTTACCAAACAAGTTCTTTTACAACCATTTTATCACCCTCGGTATTGTGATATATGCACGTAGTTTCCTTTACTTCACTCATAAAAGAGGAGTAGAAGGAATCAGGAGCTTATATATTTGTATCTGAAGTTTGTAATTTCAATTGTTCTTACTGAAGAGTATTTGATTATTAAAATTGCAGTTTCGGAGAGGAGAATGGTTGGAGATGTAAAGAGAAATTTGCAGAATATGTATGGGTTTTAGATCCAATAGATGGCACAAAAAGTTTTATTACCGGTATTTCTCTTTATTTTCGTATGAGGTTAAAGTTACTGTTTGAATCATTCAAGTCTAAAATCTCCACTAACCTGATCCCATACTTGTACCGTATTCCAGGAAAACCCTTGTTTGGCACTCTCATTGCTTTACTACACAGAGGCAAACCGGTATGCATCATGCACCATCTGATTTTCTTCAGAAAATGGGAGAATAATTTGTTTGTAAACTAAGATTCCATCTGAACATTAGAACAGGTACTTTTCTTAGACAAAAAGAAGACAGTGTATTTTGTAATTTGTTTACTCCTAGAACACTCTTAACCATTTACCAGAACAATCCCTTGATTTTTACCTCTTCTTTGTGTCACGTGGTTTGAAAGGCTCAAACGCCATAACAAATGCCTGTATTGGGGCATGAAGGATGGCTAGTTTCAATTTTAGTGTTATCGTAACTAGGTTTTAGAACCACCATCCCCGTGTATCACTTCTTTCCTTTTCTTCATACAAGTAACACAGTTACAATTCTGTATTTGAACTCTTGCTAGTTATGCATCTTTAATAAAGATACCGAATCAGTGAAAACTTCTTGTTTGTAATTATGATTTGACAACAATTTTAATCTGTTTGGAGTTTGGAAGTGATCCTTGGGGTGGTAGTTTATAAAGGGCTCTCCTTTCGAATCCTTTGTTCTATATATTGTAGTGTTTGTATAGGTTGGACTGTTCAAAACGTACTGTAAACAGTTGAAGGTTTCTCTTCGTTTTGTTGTTTATTTTTCTTTCATGGTACTTCGAACTAATGTTACTATAATTTAACATACACAAGTATGGATGGATACCTCTCTGGAAATGTCCCTGCTTGTATTCTGGCCTGTAATTATGCTAAACGAAAGATTGCTGATTGAGTCTAAGTGATTGCTTTGTACATAGGGCTGTATTGATTTTCTACAAGATTAGAATCTTAGTCATTTTGTTTTTCTCCAGATTCTCGGTATAATTGATCAACCTATTTTAAGAGAAAGATGGATTGGGATAAGTGGAAGGAAAACTACGTTGAATGGAGTAGAAGTCTCCACACGCAGTTGTGCAAAGCTTTCACAAGCCTATCTGTACGTTCTTCCTTTGCTAATGCGGTTGCTCTTCTGAAAAATAAAGATTAGTAAGGAAGGCGATTGGTGTAGGAAGCAAAAATATAATCTATGTTATAAAAACCTTATCTCTGTATTTCTTTTAGAAGTTCGAGGTATGGTAGATTTGTAGATTTTCTTTTTCCTTTTTTTTCTTCTTACTTTTGCTCTTTTCTGATTTAGGTACACAACGAGCCCACATCTTTTCAGTGAAGATGCTGAAGTGGCGTTTGCTCGAGTTAGGAGAAAGGTATGCCCATATTTTATGTCAGCTAGGGGAAGAGAATTAATCACTTGACATTGAGAAGTATGTTTTTCTCAGTGCTGTTGAATGATGATTCGGACTTTCGTATCTGAAAGAACACCTGATAATGCCATATCGCAGAACATACTGTTCTTACTCATAGCCCTGTAGCTGCATTTTTTTTTTTTTTTGAGCCATTTTCTGTTGGGAAGCTTTTGCTAGCTAATTTGTTCAACCTTTGAGACCTAGAGAGGTCTGAGGATCTTTGGATGGAGGCACGGAGCACTATTCATGTTTGTCATGGGCATGATAATAGTTTGAGAATTGCAAGTCTTTGAATTTTGTATCTATTATGTAGTTCTGATCTTAGTTTTGCCCTGAAACCAACTTGAAGCTTGAGTTGTTGGTCTCTGGTCTTTTCGCGATATCTTTTTTCGAATTTGCTTTCCATAGAAAATTATGTTGATGGTTCAGAGTAAATGGGGATCAAAGGTATTGCTTCAGGCAATTTTCTGGTTCAAAAAAAATCTAAAGGGAAAATTCAGTTGACTGTATTTATGTTCATATTACCATGCTAGCCTGTTTGGAATGAAATTATTAGTCATGAAACATTCAAAGCTTTACATCAAAAACGTTCAGCATTGCAGGGACAATATGGAACATATATTGTTTGTGTACTATTCAGTACTGATGAACAAGTTCACATAATTGAACTTTTGTAAGTTAGCTCTAACCTTATTTTGGCACTCGCCTAGGAGACATTTCCCCCCGTGACCATTCGTTATATCCTAAACTATTTCCCGTTCCGTATAGGAATCCTATTTTGCTTTCAATGAAGAAAACCTTTTATTTTTCTTCTGTCTATTTTATATAACAATTATGACAATTTCCCCTTTTACAGGTAAAAGTGCCTCTATATGGTTGTGACTGCTACGCTTATGCTCTTCTCGCCTCTGGTTTTGTGGATCTTGTGATTGAGTCCGGTCTTAAGGTGAGCTGTACACTTTTCAGCTCCTTGCACTTCCTTCGTCACTCTACGCAAAACCTTTGGTTATATGTGTTCCACAAGAAGGTTTCCATCTCCTTAATGATATCGCATTCTTTTTCAGCCATATGATTTCCTTTCGCTAATACCCGTGATAGAAGGCGCTGGAGGCATTATAACTGATTGGAGAGGGCATCAACTTCAGTGGGAAGCTTCTATAGATTCACTTCCAACAAGTATGATTGTTCTTCTTATAGTTGAACTAGACGACACTACCTGATTATTCTTTTTAAAGTTCAAAATAAAAGAATTCATTAAGAGTATTTCATTCATCTAATTTCAAGACTTCACAGCTACAAAACATTGTGTGCTGGGGAGAGATGTATTGCTATGAATTTGGGGCTCTGTTGCGCACTCTGCACGGTAAGACATTTTATGCGTCAAAACGACATGTGCTGCCCTTTATGGTAACTAAACTATATATAAGAAAGGAAGGTGCAATTTGACCATTTCAAAAGAGTCCTAAAGCAACCAATGGTCTCTGTTATTTCTGTTGGAAAATCCTAAGAATAGCCTCCCAAAATAATCAAGCATGGCCCGAAATCTTAGGAACCCAGAATCTCTTCTCCCTGGCTACATTTTTCCAACCAAACCAAACCAAACCAAACTGAGCCTTGTGTCCCAAATCAATTGGGGTCGGCTACATGAATCCTTTTCCTCCAAAGAGTTCTGTCAAGTGCTGTTTCCTCACTTAGCCCTAGTAGACTTAAATCCTTGCGCACTACCGCATCTAATGTCAATTTGGGTCTTCACCTCCCCGGAGCATTGCTATGCAAATCTATCCTATCCGCTCTCTTAACTATTGCCTCCGTAGGTCTACGATAGACATGTCCAAACCACCTAAGCCTATTTTCCCTCAACTTCTCGTCTATAGGTGCTACGCCTACCATCTCGCGGACTGTTTCGTTTCTAATCCTATCTCGTCTAGTCTTACCACACATCCACCTCAACATTCTCATTTCCGCTACACTCATCTTGGTCACCTGTTGTTTCTTCATAGGCCAGCATTCTGTCCCGTAAAGCATCGCTGGTCTTATAGCAGTTCTATAGAATTTTCCCTTCAACTTTGTGGGTACCCTCTTGTCGCACAGTACACCAGTAGCACTTCTCCACTTGAGCCACCCCACTTGGATCCTATGGGTCACATCATCCGTAATCTCTCCATCTTGACTAATAATAGAGCCTAAATACTTAAAACGGTCACTCTTTGGTATCTCCTGATCTTGAATCATCACTTTTTCTTCGTACGCACTTCGGGTATCACTAAACTTGCAAACCATATACTCAGTTTTACTCCTACTTATCCGAAAGCCCTTAGACTCTAGTACATTTTTCCAATCCACAAAAAAACAAGAAGAACCAGAAGCAATGAACCAGAAACAATGAACTAGAAATAGAGAACCCAGAGCCCCTTATTTCTCTCACAATCATTCCTTATTGGGTCTCTCTTCCCAATTCATCTCCCTCACACAGGAGGGTCGCTGGAGATGGAAAAAAAAACCAATGGCCACCCTCCTGTTTCTTTTCTGCATCTTCACCACCACCTCATTCCTCCTTGTCTCATCTTCTCCGGCCACCTCCCCTCCCGTAAACTTCACCCCAAAAGACAATTTCCTAATAGACTGTGGCTCCAAGGGCCAAACCACCAATTCTGACGGCAGACTCTTCTTATCCGACCAAAGCTCCGGCCAGTATTTCTCCTCCAAAGGCCAAGACATATTATCCTCAATCCCATCTGGAAATGTTTCTTCCCCGATTTACCTCTCCGCCCGAGTTTTCCTTGATGAAGCTACCTACACTTTTCGCATGGGCCGGCCCGGTTGGCACTGGATTCGTCTCCATTTTTTCCCCTTCAAAACCAACGAGTATAATTTACGAGACGCGAAATTCACCGTCACGACGGATAATCTGGTTCTTCTCCATGATTTCAACGTCGAAAATAACAACAGCGATCAGTCGTTTTTCAAGGAGTACCTCGTTAATATCACGGCGGAGCGTTTGTCTATCAAATTCACTCCGGTGAACGGCGGCCCTGCTTTTATCAATGCCATCGAGGTGGTCTCTGCCCCTGATATTTTGCTCAGTGACTCTGTTACCACTCTGTTTCCGGTAGCCCAGATCGATGGGTTCTCGAGGCAATCCTACCAGACAGTTTACAGGCTCAACGTCGGCGGCTCGGAACTCACGTCGAAGAACGACACATTAGGCCGAACTTGGGCCACCGATGTGAATTTCCAGGCGCACAAAGAGTTGGGTAAGGATGTTTCGGTTTCTCCGACGGTGATCAAATACCCGGAAGGCGGGTCTCCCCTGATTGCGCCGCAATCGGTTTACGCATCCGCGGTGGAGATGGGTGCTGCAAATGTGGCGCCGGCAAATTTCAACGTCACCTGGAATTTGGAAATCGATTTGTCGTACCAGTACCTTGTTCGTCTCCATTTCTGCGATATAATCAGTAAATCTCTCGATGATTTGTATTTCAATGTGTTCATCAATGGGAAAAAGGCCATTTCCGGGATCGATTTATCGACTCTTACCGGAGGTTTGGCGACTGCTTATTATAAAGATTTTGTTGTCAATTCTTCCATGGTTTCTTCCCCGCTTTCGATTCAGATTGGCCCGTGGAAGGATGGGTCGGGTGCGATAAACGCGCTCCTCAACGGCCTCGAGGTTTTTAAAATGAACAACTCGATCGGAAGCCTGGACGGGGAGTTTGGTGTCGATGGACAGCTGGCCGGTGGTCCTCACAAGGCCACGGTGGCTGTGGTTGGGTTCGCGATGATGTTCGGGGCCTTCGTCGGGTTGGGCGCGATGGCTTTCAAGTGGCAGAAAAGGCCTCAGGATTGGCAGAAGAGAAATAGTTTCTCTTCTTGGCTTCTCCCGCTTCACGCGGGAGATGCCAGCTTCATGAATAGCAAGAATTCGTTAGGATCGCGGAAAAGTCAATTCTTTTCGTCCACGTCGGGCCTAGGCCGGTACTTTTCATTCAACGAATTGACCGACGCGACCAAGAACTGGGACTCGGAAGCAGTGATCGGAGTTGGTGGATTTGGAAATGTGTATTACGGGAAGCTTGATGATGGGACTATAGTCGCGGTCAAGCGCGGAAACCCACAATCTGAGCAGGGAATCAATGAGTTCCACACGGAGATCCAAATGCTATCCAAACTGAGGCATCGTCACTTAGTGTCTCTGATCGGGTATTGTGATGAAAACACCGAAATGATCATGGTTTACGAGTTCATGCAGAATGGACCACTCAGGGACCATCTGTACGGCAAGGAGGATATGAAGCCGATGACATGGAAACAAAGGTTGGAGATATGCATTGGGGCAGCCCGCGGGTTACATTACCTCCACACGGGGGCGGCCCAGGGCATTATTCACCGAGATGTGAAGACTACAAACATTCTGCTCGACGATAACTTCATTGCCAAAATGGCCGATTTTGGACTATCGAAAGACACCCCCACCTCTGACCAAAACTACGTTAGCACCGCGGTGAAGGGAAGTTTCGGGTATCTGGACCCGGAGTACTTCCGAAAGCAACAATTGACGGACAAATCCGACGTCTACTCATTCGGGGTGGTTTTGCTAGAGGTCTTGTGCGCTCGACCTGCGCTCAATCCGGCTCTACCGAGAGAACAGGTGAATCTAGCCGAGTGGGTGATGCAGTGGAAGCGAAAGGGGTTGCTGGAGTAGATCATCGATCCAGTTTTAATCGGATCGATTAACATGGAATCGATGAAAAAATTTGCAGAGGCAGCGGAGAAGTGTCTGGCGGAATACGGTGTCGATAGGCCTACAATGGGAGACGTGTTGTGGAATTTGGAGTATGCTTTGCAGCTGCAGGAGGCTTCGACACAGGGGAAGGCTGATGACGAGAACAAGGACTCTGCTGCTGCGGCCAATGCCACCACCACTGCTGCCGGGTCTCATCCTTCTTCCGCGGTGATTCCACCTGCTGTGGCTGCTGCTGCTGCAACGGTTGATAACCGTCCAGTTTCTTCGCCTGGACAGAGTACGAATCCTGCAGAAGTTCCGGTGATCGATGAGCACTCAGGGACTGCGATGTTTGCTCAATTTGCAGCCATTAATGGTAGATGAAATCTTAAAGTATTTCCCAATTCGATGCACTAATGTAGATAAACAGGAAAAAAAGAACAAGATTGAACAGGAAGCACAAGTACATTAGTGCATCGAATTGGGAAATACTTTAAGATTTCATCTACCATTTATAAATGGTAACTAAAGTGTTGTTTGTGTTATTTGCAGCCATTTATATGCGCGGCAGGAGATTGTCGAGGGGTACTTTACATTAAAAAAAATTTATTTATTATTCGGTTTCACTTAGTCGCATTTATCTTTTAATTGTCCAAATGATCCTTCTGATCTTTTCAATTGTAACAAAGCGCTAGCGACATTAAGGGATTGTGTTTTTTTTTTTTTGGGCGAAAATGTCCCTAATGTAATCCACGCGGATCAGCGATCTGCCCTGTGCATAAAAGATGAATAGTCGACACCCCAGGACTTGATTTGCCCGCCTAAGAGTCTTGATTCTGGAGGCGGTTACGAACATCAAAGGCAGTTGTTTCACTGTACTCCAGATTTTGGGACCACCAGCTGTAGGGCTCTGCCGTGAAACATAGAACCAAGCACTGAGATACTCGACCATTAGAGAGACATACCGAGTACGGACACAGCTTGGTCTGTAGGCTAAGCAGCTGAAATGCGTAACTAGGGCTATCAAACAAGGGCCGGCCCAATATCAGAGCCATGGATTCCGGATGCGTAAACAGCTCTGTAAAGGGTCACCAGAACAAGGCTGATTTCAGAGCTGGAGAAACCATATTTGAATAGATTAGAGCCGATTCTAGTTGGGTTCTGTTGTACGTGTAGATTCAAACTCAAAGTTAGGGCCAGATTCTGAAATTTTTGAGAGAGAACCTGACATCAACTAAACCAGAGCTGGTTCCATTTGTACAGCGCGTGAAAACTAACAACCACCCAGCGCGTGGATTACATTAGGGACATTTTCTCCCAAAAAAAAAAACACAATCCCTTAATGTCGCTAGCGCTTTGTTACAATTGAAAAGATCAGAAGGATCATTTGGACAATTAAAAGATAAATGCGACTAAGTGAAACCGAATAATAAATAAATTTTTTTTTATGTAAAGTACCCCTCGACAATCTCCTGCCGCGTATATAAATGGCTGCAAATAACACAAACAACACTTTAGTTACCATTTATAAATGGTAGATGAAATCTTAAAGTATTTCCTAATTCGATGCACTAATGTACTTGTGCTTCCTGTTCCATCTTGTTCTTTTTTTCCTGTTTATCTACATTAGTGCATCGAATTGGGAAATACTTTAAGATTTCATCTACCATTAATGGCTGCAAATTGAGCAAACATCGCAGTCCCTGAGTGCTCATCGATCACCGGAACTTCTGCAGGGTTCGTACTCTGTCCAGGCGAAGAAACTGGACGGTTATCAACCGTTGCAGCAGCAGCAGCCACAGCAGGTGGAATCACCGCGGAAGAAGGATGAGACCCGGCAGCAGTGGTGGTGGCATTGGCCGCAGCAGCAGAGTCCTTGTTCTCGTCATCAGCCTTCCCCTGTGTCGAAGCCTCCTGCAGCTGCAAAGCATACTCCAAATTCCACAACACGTCTCCCATTGTAGGCCTATCTACACCGTATTCCGCCAGACACTTCTCCGCTGCCTCTGCAAACTTTTTCATCGATTCCAAGTTAATCGATCCGATTAAAACTGGATCGATGATCTTCTCCAGCAACCCCTTTCGCTTCCACTGCATCGCCCACTCGGCTAGATTCACCTGTTCTCTCGGTAGAGCCGGATTGAGCGCGGGTCGAGCGCACAAGACCTCTAGCAAAACCACCCCGAATGAGTAGACGTCGAATTTGTCCGTCAATTGTTGCTTTCGGAAGTACTCCGGGTCCAGATACCCGAAGCTTCCCTTCACCGCGGTGCTAACGTAGTTTTGGTCAGAGGTGGGGGCGTCTTTCGATAGTCCAAAATCGGCCATTTTGGCAATGAAGTTATCGTCGAGCAGAATGTTTGTATTCTTCACATCTCGGTGAATAATGCCCTTGGGCCGCCCCCGTGTGGAGGTAGTGTAACCCGCGGGCTGCCCCAATGCATATCTCCAACCTTTGTTTCCATGTCATCGGCTTGATATCCTCCTTGCCGTACAGATGGTCCCTGAGTGATCCATTCTGCATGAACTCGTAAACCAGGATCATTTCGGTGTTTTCATCACAATACCCGATCAGAGACACTAAGTGACGATGCCTCAGTTTGGATAGCATTTGGATCTCCGTTTGGAACTCATTGATTCCCTGCTCAGATTGTGGGTTTCCGCGCTTGACCGCGACTATAGTCCCATCATCAAGCTTCCCGTAATACACATTTCCAAATCCACCAACTCCGATCACTGCTTCCGAGTCCCAGTTCTTGGTCGCGTCGGTCAATTCGTTGAATGAAAAGTACCGGCCTAGGCCCGACGTGGACGAAAAGAATTGACTTTTCCGCGATCCTAACGAATTCTTGCTATTCATGAAGCTGGCATCTCCCGCGTGAAGCGGGAGAAGCCAAGAAGAGAAACTATTTCTCTTCTGCCAATCCTGAGGCCTTTTCTGCCACTTGAAAGCCATCGCGCCCAACCCGACGAAGGCCCCGAACATCATCGCGAACCCAACCACAGCCACCGTGGCCTTGTGAGGACCACCGGCCAGCTGTCCATCGACACCAAACTCCCCGTCCAGGCTTCCGATCGAGTTGTTCATTTTAAAAACCTCGAGGCCGTTGAGGAGCGCGTTTATCGCACCCGACCCATCCTTCCACGGGCCAATCTGAATCGAAAGCGGGGAAGAAACCATGGAAGAATTGACAACAAAATCTTTATAATAAGCAGTCGCCAAACCTCCGGTAAGAGTCGATAAATCGATCCCGGAAATGGCCTTTTTCCCATTGATGAACACATTGAAATACAAATCATCGAGAGATTTACTGATTATATCGCAGAAATGGAGACGAACAAGGTACTGGTACGACAAATCGATTTCCAAATTCCAGGTGACGTTGAAATTTGCCGGCGCCACATTTGCAGCACCCATCTCCACCGCGGATGCGTAAACCGATTGCGGCGCAATCAGGGGAGACCCGCCTTCCGGGTATTTGATCACCGTCGGAGAAACCGAAACATCCTTACCCAACTCTTTGTGCGCCTGGAAATTCACATCGGTGGCCCAAGTTCGGCCTAATGTGTCGTTCTTCGACGTGAGTTCCGAGCCGCCGACGTTGAGCCTGTAAACTGTCTGGTAGGATTGCCTCGAGAACCCATCGATCTGGGCTACCGGAAACAGAGTGGTAACAGAGTCACTGAGCAAAATATCAGGGGCAGAGACCACCTCGATGGCATTGATAAAAGCAGGGCCGCCGTTCACCGGAGTGAATTTGATAGACAAACGCTCCGCCGTGATATTAACGAGGTACTCCTTGAAAAACGACTGATCGCTGTTGTTATTTTCGACGTTGAAATCATGGAGAAGAACCAGATTATCCGTCGTGACGGTGAATTTCGCGTCTCGTAAATTATACTCGTTGGTTTTGAAGGGGAAAAAATGGAGACGAATCCAGTGCCAACCGGGCCGGGCCATGCGAAAAGTGTAGGTAGCTTCATCAAGGAAGACTCGGGCGGAGAGGTAAATCGGGGAAGAAACATTTCCAGATGGGATTGAGGATAATATGTCTTGGCCGGAGCTTTGGTCGGATAAGAAGAGTCCGCCGTCAGAATGGGTGGTTTGGCCCTTGGAGCCGTAGTCTATTAGGAAATTGTCTTTTGGGGTGAAGTTTACGGGAGGGGAGGTGGCCGGAGAAGATGAGACAAGGAGGAATGAGGTGGTCGTGAAGATGCAGAAAAGAAACAGGAGGGTGGCCATTGGTTTCTTTTCCATCTCCAGTGACCCTCCAGTGTGAGGGAGATGAATTGGGAAGAGAGACCCAATAAGGAATGATTGTGAGAGAAATAAGGGGCTCTGGGTTCTCTATTTCTAGTTCATTGTTTCTGGTTCATTGCTTCTGGTTCTTCTTGTTTTTTTGTGGGTTGGAAAAATGTAGCCAGGGAGAAGAGATTCTGTGTTCCTAAGATTTCGGGCCATGCTTGATTATTTTGGGAGGCTATTCTTAGGATTTTCCAACAGAAATAACAGAGACCATTGGTTGCTTTAGGACTCTTTTGAAATGGTCAAATTGCACCTTCCTTTCTTATATATAGTTTAGTTACCGTAAAGGGCAGCACATGTCGTTTTGACGCATAAAATGTCTTACCGTGCAGAGTGCGCAACAGAGCCCCAAATTCATAGCAATGCATCTCTCCCTAGCACACAATGTTTTGTAGCTGTGAAGTCTTGAAATTAGATGAATGAAATACTCTTAATGAATTCTTTTATTTTGAACTTTAAAAAGAATAATCAGGTAGTGTCGTCTAGTTCAACTATAAGAAGAACAATTAATTGGAGTCATCCAATCGAAGTCAAAAAGAAGACAGTGTATTTTGTAATTTGTTTACTCCTAGAACACTCTAAACCATTTACCAGAACAATCCCTTGATTTTTACCTCTTCTTTGTGTCACGTGGTTTGAGCCTTTCAAATGCCATAACAAATGCCTGTATTGGGGCATGAAGGATGGCTAGTTTCAATTTTAGTGTTATCGTAACTAGGTTTTAGAACCACCATCCCCGTGTATCACTTCTTTCCTTTTCTTCATACAAGTAACACAGTTACAATTCTGTATTTGAACTCTTGCTAGTTATGCATCTTTAATAAAGATACCGAATCAGTGAAAACTTCTTGTTTGTAATTATGATTTGACAACAATTTTAATCTGTTTGGAGTTTGGAAGTGATCCTTGGGGTGGAAGTTTATAAAGGGCTCTCCTTTCGAATCCTTTGTTCTATATATTGTAGTGTTTGTATAGGTTGGACTGTTCAAAACGTACTGTAAACAGTTGAAGGTTTCTCTTCGTTTTGTTGTTTATTTTTCTTTCATGGTACTTCGAACTAATGTTACTATAATTTAACATACACAAGTATGGATGGATACCTCTCTGGAAATGTCCCTGCTTGTATTCTGGCCTGTAATTATGCTAAACGAAAGATTGCTGATTGAGTCTAAGTGATTGCTTTGTACATAGGGCTGTATTGATTTTCTACAAGATTAGAATCTTAGTCATTTTGTTTTTCTCCAGATTCTCGGTATAATTGATCAACCTATTTTAAGAGAAAGATGGATTGGGATAAGTGGAAGGAAAACTACGTTGAATGGAGTAGAAGTCTCCACACGCAGTTGTGCAAAGCTTTCACAAGCATATCTGTACGTTCTTCCTTTGCTAATGCAGTTGCTCTTCTAAAAAATAAAGATTAGTAAGGAAGGCGATTGGTGTAGGAAGCAAAAATATAATCTATGTTATAAAAACCTTATCTCTGTATTTCTTTTAGAAGTTCGAGGTATGGTAGATTTGTAGCTTTTCTTTTTCCTTTTTTATCTTCTTACTTTTGCTCTTTTCTGATTTAGGTACACAACGAGCCCACATCTTTTCAGTGAAGATGCTGAAGTGGCGTTTGCTCGAGTTAGGAGAAAGGTATGCCCATATTTTATGTCAGCTAGGGGAAGAGAATTAATCACTTGACATTGAGAAGTATGTTTTTCTCAGTGCTGTTGAATGATGATTCGGACTTTCGTATCTGAAAGAACACCTGATAATGCCATATCGCAGAACATACTGTTCTTACTCATAGCCCTGTGGCTGCATTTTTTTTTTTTTTTTGAGCCATTTTCTGTTGGGAAGCTTTTGCTAGCTAATTTGTTCAACCTTTGAGACCTAGAGAGGTCTGAGGATCTTTGGATGGAGGCACGGAGCACTATTCATGTTTGTCATGGGCATGATAATAGTTTGAGAATTGCAAGTCTTTGAATTTTGTATCTATTATGTAGTTCTGATCTTAGTTTTGCCCTGAAACCAAATTGAAGCTTGAGTTGTTGGTCTCTGGTCTTTTCGCGATATCTTTTTTCGAATTTGCTTTCCATAGAAAATTATGTTGATGGTTCAGAGTAAATGGGGATCAAAGGTATTGCTTCAGGCAATTTTCTGGTTCAAAAAAAATCTAAAGGGAAAATTCAGTTGACTGTATTTATGTTCATATTACCATGCTAGCCTGTTTGGAATGAAATTATTAGTCATGAAACATTCAAAGCTTTACATCAAAAACCTTCAGCATTGCAGGGACAATATGGAACATATATTGTTTGTGTACTATTCAGTACTGATGAACAAGTTCACATAATTGAACTTTTGTAAGTTAGCTCTAACCTTATTTTGGCACTCGCCTAGGAGACATTTCCCCCCGTGACCATTCGTTATATCCTAAACTATTTCCCGTTCCGTATAGGAATCCTATTTTGCTTTCAATGAAGAAAAACTTTTCTTTTTCTTTTGTCTATTTTATATAACAATTATGACAATTTCCCCTTTTACAGGTAAAAGTGCCTCTATATGGTTGTGACTGTTACGCTTATGCTCTTCTCGCCTCTGGTTTTGTGGATCTTGTGATTGAGTCCGGTCTTAAGGTGAGCTGTACACTTTTCAGCTCCTTGCACTTCCTTCGTCACTCTACGCAAAACCTTTGGTTATATGTGTTCCACAAGAAGGTTTCCATCTCCTTAATGATATCGCATTCTTTTTCAGCCATATGATTTCCTTTCGCTAATACCCGTGATAGAAGGCGCTGGAGGCATTATAACTGATTGGAGAGGGCATCAACTGCAGTGGGAAGCTTCTATAGATTCACTTCCAACAAGTATGATTTTATGTGGCTACCCTCTGTATCCTTTTTTCAAGTTGCAAGTCTCGTTAACATTCTAGAATGTGACACTTTTCTGGTTCTCTCACACTCGATACATATTTTGTTCCGTTTCCAGGTTTTAATGTATTGGCAGCTGGAGACAAAGAGCTTCACCAACAAGCTCTCGATTTGCTGCAATGGCAATGAAACATCCATTGAAACAACCCAAGTTCATACGATTTTCCAGCCCCAAGCTCTGGTGATGGAGAGAGCGATAAAAAATGTGGAAGTAGCAATTTAATTAGTGAACATCGTCGTCTTCTTATTATGATTTTTCTGGGGTTAATTGGTCTTAAAAAATTGAGAAGAAGGGACTTAGAGGATAAATTCTATCAATGAAGTAAAGTTGCGATTCGCCTCTGGACGGCGCATTTGCAGTACGGGATTCATCTTCAATGAATCTTGTGGTAGTCCTCTGATAAGCCTAATTGTGTTGTCTTATTTTAATTAAATCTTGGTTCGGGCCTGTTTAGGGTTTCAGCTAAGATTTGAAGACTCGAAGAGTCAAGGTTCATTGCAAGATTCACTACAAGAAAACTCACAATTGCCGACCAAATCCTTAGTCGGCCAATGGTATCCATTTTGTCGGAATAACCATTGCCGACCAAATATGTTGGTCGCCCCGTTTGTCGCGAATATGCTGTCGGCAATAGTAATGGCCGACTAAATAATCGTTGGTCGGTAAATAGCGGACCATCGCCGACCAAAATTTTGGTCGGCCATAGGTATATTCTTTGCCGACCAAAAATCTGGTCGGTAAATAGAGGACCATCGCCGACTAATAATTTGGTCGGCAATAGTAACTATTGCCGACTAAAGATTGGGTCGGCAAATAGCAAACCATCGCCGACCAAAATTGGGTCGAGAAATATGAGAGCATTGCCGACCAAATATTTGGTCGGGAAATATGGTACTACTACCGACGCATGATGTTGGTCGGCAATAGTATAACCATCGCCGACGAACATGTTTGTCGGCAAATGCATGGATTATAACACATGAATAGATGGAACAATCGCCGACTAACTCATTCGGTCGGCAAATAATTGAGTTATATATTTTTTTTACAAAAATATTACCCTCTTAATAATTATTTTTTGTTTCTAACATATTCAAGCTACAAACCATTCTTCCAATAAAGCCATCAATTACGACAAATTAATTGAAATCATCAAGTACAGATAATTTGCAACCTTGTTTACTATGAACAAATCAAATATTTAATAAATCAATATCTAAATACATGAATCCAAACATAATTATAAGTTCAAAGGCCAAAGGCTATAACTAAAAGTTGAACTTAAGAGAAAATCTATAACGAAAAGCTAAATTGCTGGGATATCTAAGAGTGAACAACTATAAGAGAGTTTGTTCTCAAAAGTCCAACAAAGACAAGAGACCCATTAGCAAAAGTAAATCCATGTGAACTCTATTTTTTACCTGTAAAAAAAACAAACCACAATCAAAATTCATCAAACTAATAGAATGCAAAGCAATGTACATGAACGATGAAAAATAAACAAGTAAATCATACAATATGTATAGAATTAGCGTATTAAACCCGTAAATTTGATATATTGGATTCAAATTATGTTTTAAACCCGCAAATTTAAGTAAGAAAAAACGTCACAATTTCTTGGTGTGCATTTCCAACTTCAAGGAGGAGTTCAAATTCTTAAGTTGCTTAGTAGTTAGTCAACCAAATTGAGACAATAAGCTGGAAAAAAAAAATGGTGCTGAGAGAATACCATTGTACATTTTGTAATATCAGGTTGCGACTGTTCCTCAATTCTTTCCACAATCTCATCCTACATCAACATACATGTAGAGAAAACATGACATTATTAAGAAAAGTAGCATACATATAACACTCCACCGATCTTCACAAATATGAGTATACATTTTGTTGGATACTTATTCACAATAAATATTCGTAGAAAGGAAGTCATACAATTTTGTAGAGAGGAAGACTTACCGTCTCAATCAAACACATTATTAGTTTGTAGAACATAAAACTCAGGTGATTGCAGCTGATGTGACTATAAACTCAATAAGTTCTCCTCATAATAGCATATTTTTTTTCTAGGAGGAATTACAATAAAAATGGCAACTTTCCCTCGAAACCAAAGTAAACATTGTATCCCAGTCAATCAGGATTGGCTACATGAATCATTTTCCTCCATTCTTTTCTCAAGGGGAATATCACAAATTTACCTGTGCTTGTCTCGACGACACTTTGAGAGATATCGAAATCATAACGTGGGAGCCAAGACTTCATATTCACTGTGTGAAACAAGGAAACAAAAAGATGAGCAAGTTACTTGAAAAAAATAACAACGCAAACAAAACTAAGAAAATGCAATATACTTTTCCCAGCACAACATTGTCACACAAAACAAAAAAAAATAATCTCGATCAACATGACATCAAATTATTATATATGTCAAACATATTATACACCCCCTCCCACATGCCTCCCCCAATTACCCAATACAATGTTTTTAAAAATGAAAGTAATTTTCTCCTACTTTGCCTTCTCCTTCACTGACTATACATCCATCACAATAAGAAAACAGATGAGAGACACTTTTAGAGGAAATGACCTGATTGAAACTAACTTAGAATGCTTGTATAGGCTCCAATTAATGGCATTCATTATATAATCTAAAATCGTGCTCATGAATCTAAATTTAGGATTTTTAATAAGAGAAACAAAGTGAAATTGAAAAGCAATTTGTAGACAAATCACAGTATCAAACCTTAAAAAAACACGGTAGCCTGTGTTGGACCATTAGCCTGTATACACATTTGCTTTTCATGCCAAGGAACATGATCTAAACAAAGGAAACAGAGATGAAACAAGGTAGTGAGTACACAAATAAGAAACATGGATCAAACTTACCAAGCGCCTAGCGAATATGTAAAATATGTCTATGAACCTAATTCAACATCAAACAGTGGAATACTAAATCACAAAAAAAAAAACGATCATACCGACAATGGCAGAAATCGACAATGGCATAAAAACTATATAGCAGTTTTGAACTTTCCCAAAGTAAGAAAAAAAATCTTTGCATACAAACCTCATCAGATTAGAGGAAGAACAGAAAAGAAATCGTCGAATGCAATATTGAAGGAGAACATGTCCTAGATTGACAATACTACAGAGAGATAGCTAGAATCTCAAGCTTGGACCTGACTTCACCCTTGAAACCATATATCTTATTCATACTCTTGCTCTCATGGTTTCCTCGAGGGAGATATATAGCTGCAAGTTTTCGAAATAAGTAAGTACGATACAACATATGAATTGCACAAGTCATTTACATGAAGCAAATCCTATTCTCACGTGTAACTCTCTCGTCGATTATTGGTCATTCCTTCTACTAATTCGGCATCCACTCCATCTTTTTACCTAAACACAGTGGTACATGTGAGCATCCACTCCATCTTTTTAATCAATGGTACTTTTATATTAGTCACCATCTACTATTTTATTTTATTTTTTAGCTGACGTATCCAGTCGGTTTTGGAATTACTCTCAATTTAATGCTGATTAGTCTTTGGAGAACTAATTTCACTGTCTACTTATGAGGATCCCAATTAAAATTAGAACATTTTGCACTGTATAAACTGACCCCGAAAGAGTTTGGGCAACATCGATGTGATTTGTTAGAGTAACTTTCTCTACGGTTGTCAAAAAAACCACTGCATCGTTTTGTGGATCCATATGGGACTCATTTATTAATTAGAATTGTTTATCATATAGAATTCAATATCCAATTAAAACAAGATGTATGAGAAGTTCATACTAATTAAGTAGGAGATTTCTCACGAGAGTTAGAAAGAGGCATTATCAGCACAAAAGAAAACAGGAGTAGGTGTAATTGTATTTAATCAAAAGTCAAATTCACCAATTAGTTCAAAAGAAAGAACAAATTTAATACAAGTAGATGTAAGCCTCGTTGCTCGAAAACACACCACGCTAAGAGAGACAAAAATGAAGATAAAAGTGGCATTAAACATCTTTAGAGGCACGAAAAGAAAGGTCGTGATGATATCATCTTCACATGTACTACTTCTCGTATAGTAGGTCTCGCATTCAACCAGTTCTCTTTTTTGGGGGATTATCTATTTGATTAAATTAAATAATGGAAAATTTTAAAAAATTAACTAATTATGGGTCTATTTGGCTAAACTATATTATCGGGATTGTATAGATTATTTTGAAAATAATCTAGCCCATTTGGGCTAAATTATTCACCCAAACAATCTGGATTAATCTAGTCCAAACACAACATAATCTAATAATCCAACATATCCACAAATAATTTAGTCCAAACACTTTGAGCTAGATTATTCCTTACGGAACCCAACATAATCCAATAATCCAACAATCCAATAATCTAGTCAGGCCAAATAGACCCTATAAAAGAGAGTCTAATTTTTTTTTTTTTTGAAGATTCACACGTGAAGTGAACAAATATAGCAGAGCGTCACGTGACTCAACCAAGTGCCACCGTGAACCGCCAAAAAGGCGTGCCATGCGCCGTCGTCTCAAATAGAACCGTGCAAAATCAGTCGACCTCCGACTCTCTCTCCTCTCTCTCTCCACTCCCAGAGCTCTCTCCTCTTTCCCGCCTATTTAAAAACTTCGGGCTGCAATGCTTTCTCAATCCCACTTCCTCTCTCTAAACCCCACATTCCTCCCTATCTCCCCAAAACCCACTATCTCTATCCTCACCCGTCAATTCCATCACCCTCGCTCAACCCTAATAACTCTCCCCATCTCTCACCGCATCAAATTCACTCCGACAATGATTTCAAACTCTAAACTCTCTAATCATATCGAACCAGTCAACTACTCCGACCTTGATCGTTTTGCGGGAGTCGGCAACGAACTCGCTGACGCCGCAGGAGAAGTGATTCGGAAGTACTTCCGGAAGAGCTTTGACATTCTCGATAAGGATGATTTGAGTAAGTTCCATAGAGATTGGAATTATTAGTATTATGTTTTTGTGACTTCTTTGATGTTGTGTTGAATTTGGTTTAGGTCCTGTGACGATTGCTGATCAGGCGGCAGAGGCATCGATGGTGTCGATTATAGAAGAGAATTTTCATTCTCACGCTATGTAAGTGGGATTTCATGTGTTTCTAGATGATTTACTTGAACATTTTTATTTCTTTCGATTACCTACGTATTGGAGGAAATCGTAACGGGATGCGTATGGGGAATTTTGTTCTCATCATCGTTTTTATTCCAGAAATGGGAAAAATTAAAATTGGCATTCTCTGATCGGCAAAAGTAATTTAGTTTATGAGAGATTTTATTATGCAATTATGAGAGATTGTATTAGGCAATTCCTTCTTATCAAACACCCTCATGATCATTCAGTAATATGATATATCTTTCTATATCAAATGTATAGATGTGATAGAAAAAGCAAATTGAGCTCTTATTTATGTTTTGCTTTTGAAAGGGAAAAGAAGGATTGAAAATGTTCTATATATTCCTTGTTCAGTAACGTTTTCATTTTTAAGCTTTTATGAAAAACCATTTGTTACAAAGAACACAGAACCATAGTGGGGAGAGAGAGAGAGAGAGAGAGAGAGTCATGATTAAGGTGGGTAGTTGAGGGGAGAGGACCGGGGGGAGAGAGACGAGTCATGGCTATGATGGGTGATTGAGGAAAGATTGACGAGCCATGGCTTTGGTGGGTGGTTGAGAGGGGAGAGAGAGAGAAGATAGAGAAAAGCCATAGATATGGTGGGCGGTAGGAGAGAGAGAGAGAGAGAGAGAGAGACAAGTCATGGCGATGGTGGGTGGTTGAAGACAGAGCGAGAGAGAAAGAAAGGGGGAGAAACACGAGCTATGGCTATGGTGGGGGGTTTGAGGAGGGAGAGAGAGATGAGCTATGGCTATAGTGGCGGCTTAGAGAGAGAGAGAGACGAGGTATGACTACAGTAAATCGTTGGATCGTGTTTTTTAAACAAGTGAAAACACCAGTTTATTGTTTTGACAATTTCGTAAATTTTTCAAACGGTTATATTAAACAATAAACAAAAACATATTCACCAAATGGGTTTTTTAGGATATTTACAAAAAAATTAAGAAATAGGAACTGAAAACTGAAAACAAAAACGTTACCAAACAAGTTCTTTTACAACCATTTTATCACCCTCGGTATTGTGTGCATGCTTATTTTCTTGAGTCTGATATATGCACGTAGTTTCCTTTACTTCACTCAAGAAGAGGAGTAGAAGGAATCAGGAGCTTATATATTTGTATCTGAAGTTTGTAATTTCAATTGTTCTTACTGAAGAGTATTTGATTATTAAAATTGCAGTTTCGGAGAGGAGAATGGTTGGAGATGTAAAGAGAAATTTGCAGAATATGTATGGGTTTTAGATCCAATAGATGGAACAAAAAGTTTTATTACTGGTATTTCTCTTTATTTTCGTGTGAGGTTAAAGTTACTGTTTGAATCATTCAAGTCTAAAATGTCCACTAACCTGATTCCATACTTGTACCGTATTCCAGGAAAACCCTTGTTTGGCACTCTCATTGCTTTACTACACAGAGGCAAACCGGTATGTATCATGCACCATCTGATTTTCTTCAGAAAATGGGAGAATAATTTGTTTGTAAATTAAGATTCCATCTGAACATTAGAACAGGTACTTTTCTTAGACAAAAAGAAGACGTGTATTTTGTAATTTGTTTACTCCTAGAACACTCTTAACCATTTACCAGAACAATCCCTTGATTTTTACCTCTTCTTTGTGTCACGTGGTTTGAGCCTTTCAAATGCCATAAGGCCCATAACAAATGCCTGTATTGGGGCATGAAGGATGGCTAGTTCCAATTTTAGTGCCAGAATACAATCCCTTGTACCACTTCTTTCCTTTTCTTCGTACAAGTAACACAGTTACAATTCTGTATTTGAACTCTTGCTAGTTATGCATCTTTAATACAAAATACCGAATCAGTGAAAACTTCTTGTTTGTAATTGTGATTTGACAACAATTTTAATCTGTTTGAAGTTCGGAAGTGATCCTTGGGGTGGTAGTTTGTAAAGGGCTCTCCTTTCGAATCCTTGGTTATATATATTGTAGTGTTTGTATAGGTTGGACTGTTCAAAACGTACCGTAAGCAGGTGAAGGTTTCTCTTCGTTTTGTCGTTTATTTTTCTTTCATGGTACTTCGAACTAATGTTACTATAATTTAATATACACAAGTATGGATGGATACCTCTCTGGAAATGTCCCTGCTTGTATTCTGGCCTGTAATTATGCTAAACGAAAGATTGCTGATTGAGTCTAAGTGATTGCTTTGTACATACGGCTGTATTGATTTTCTACAAGATTATAATTCTTAGTCATTTTGTTTTTCTCCAGATTCTTGGTGTAATTGATCAACCTATTTTAAGAGAAAGATGGATTGGGATAAGTGGAAGGAAAACTACGTTGAATGGAGAAGAAGTCTCCACACGCAGTTGTGCAAAGCTTTCACAAGCCTATCTGTACGTTCTTCCTTTGCTAATGCGGTTGCTCTTCTGAAAAATAAAGATTAGTAAGGAAGGTGATTTGTGTAGGAAGCAAAAATATAATCTATGTTATAAAAACCTTATCTCTGTACTTCTTTTACAAGTTCGAGGTATGGTAGATTTGTAGATTTTCTTTTTCCTTTTTTTTCTTCTTACTTTTGCTCTTTTCTGATTTAGGTACACAACGAGCCCATATCTTTTCAGTGAAGATGCTGAAGTGGCGTTTGCTCGAGTTAGGAGTAAGGTATGCCCATATTTTATGTCAGCTAGGGGAAGAGAATTATTCACTTGACATTGAGAAGTATGTTTTTCTCAGTGCTGGTGAATGATGATTCGGACTGTCATATCTGAAAGAACACCTGATAATGCCATATCACAGATCATACTGTTCTTACTCATAACCCTGTAGCTGCAATTTTTTTTTTTTTTTGCGCCATTTTCTCTTGGGAAGCTTTTGCTAGCTAATTTGTTCAACCTTTGAGACCTAGAGAGGTCTGAGGATATTTGGATGGAGGCATGGAGCACTATTCATGTTTGTCATGGGTATGATAATAGTTTGAGAATTGCAAGTCTTTGAATTTTGTATTTGTTATGTAGTTCTGATCTCAGTTTTCCCCTGAAACCAACTTGAAGCTTGAGTTGTTGGTCTATGGTCTTTTCGCGATATCTTTTTTCGAATTTGCTTTCCATAGAAAATTATGTTGATGGTTCAGAGTAAATGGGGATCAAAGGTATTGCTTCAGGCAATTGTCTGGTTCAAAAAAAATCTAAAAACAGTCCTAAAGCAACCAATGGTCTCTGTTATTTCTTTTGGAAAATCCTAAGAATAGCCTCCCAAAATAATCAAGCATGGCCCGAAATCTTAGGAACCCAAAATCTCTTCTCCCTGGCTATATTTTTCCAACCCACAAAAAAACAAGAAGAACCAGAAGCAATGAACCAGAAACAATGAACTAGAAATAGAGAACCGAGAGCCCCTTATTTCTCTCACAATCATTCCTTATTGGGTCTCTCTTCCCAATTCATCTCCCTCACACAGGAGGGTCACAGGAGATGGAAAAGAAACCAATGGCCACCCTCCTGTTTCTTTTCTGCATCTTCACCACCACCTCATTCCTCCTTGTCTCATCTTCTCCGGCCACCTCCCCTCCCGTAAACTTCACCCCAAAAGACAATTTCCTAATAGACTGCGGCTCCAAGGGCCAAACCACCCATTCTGACGGCAGACTCTTCTTATCCGACCAAAGCTCCGGCCAGTATTTCTCCTCCAAAGGCCAAGACATATTATCCTCAATCCCATCTGGAAATGTTTCTTCCCCGATTTACCTCTCCGCCCGAGTCTTCCTTGATGAAGCTACCTACACTTTTCGCATGGGCCGGCCCGGTTGGCACTGGATTCGTCTCCATTTTTTCCCCTTCAAAACCAACGAGTATAATTTACGAGACGCGAAATTCACCGTCACGACGGATAATCTGGTTCTTCTCCATGATTTCAACGTCGAAAATAACAACAGCGATCAGTCGTTTTTCAAGGAGTACCTCGTTAATATCACGGCGGAGCGTTTGTCTATCAAATTCACTCCGGTGAACGGCGGCCCTGCTTTTATCAATGCCATCGAGGTGGTCTCTGCCCCTGATATTTTGCTCAGTGACTCTGTTACCACTTTGTTTCCGGTAGCCCAGATCGATGGGTTCTCGAGGCAATCCTACCAGACAGTTTACAGGCTCAACGTCGGCGGCCCAGAACTCACGTCGAAGAACGACACATTAGGCCGAACTTGGGCCACCGATGTGAATTTCCAAGCGCACAAAGAGTTGGGTAAGGATGTTTCGGTTTCTCCGACGGTGATCAAATACCCGGAAGGCGGGTCTCCCCTGATTGCGCCGCAATCGGTTTACGCATCCGCGGTGGAGATGGGTGCTGCAAATGTGGCGCCGGCAAATTTCAACGTCACCTGGAATTTGGAAATCGATTTGTCGTACCAGTACCTTGTTCGCCTCCATTTCTGCGATATAATCAGTAAATCTCTCGATGATTTGTATTTCAATGTGTTCATCAATGGGAAAAAGGCCATTTCCGGGATCGATTTATCGACTCTTACCGGAGGTTTGGCGACTGCTTATTATAAAGATTTTGTTGTCAATTCTTCCATGGTTTCTTCCCCGCTTTCGATTCAGATTGGCCCGTGGAAGGATGGGTCGGGTGCGATAAACGCGCTCCTCAATGGCCTCGAGGTTTTTAAAATGAACAACTCGATCGGAAGCCTGGACGGGGAGTTTGGTGTCGATGGACAGCTGGTCGGTGGTCCTCACAAGGCCACGGTGGCTGTGGTTGGGTTCGCGATGATGTTCGGGGCCTTCGTCGGGTTGGGCGCGATGGCTTTCAAGTGGCAGAAAAGGCCTCAGGATTGGCAGAAGAGAAATAGTTTCTCTTCTTGGCTTCTCCCGCTTCACGCGGGAGATGCCAGCTTCATGAATAGCAAGAATTCGTTAGGATCGCGGAAAAGTCAATTCTTTTCGTCCACGTCGGGCCTAGGCCGGTACTTTTCATTCAACGAATTGACCGACGCGACCAAGAACTGGGACTCGGAAGCAGTGATCGGAGTTGGTGGATTTGGAAATGTGTATTACGGGAAGCTTGATGATGGGACTATAGTCGCGGTCAAGCGCGGAAACCCACAATCTGAGCAGGGAATCAATGAGTTCCAAACGGAGATCCAAATGCTATCCAAACTGAGGCATCGTCACTTAGTGTCTCTGATCGGGTATTGTGATGAAAACACCGAAATGATCCTGGTTTACGAGTTCATGCAGAATGGACCACTCAGGGACCATCTGTACGGCAAGGAGGATATGAAGCCGATGACATGGAAACAAAGGTTGGAGATATGCATTGGGGCAGCCCGCGGGTTACACTACCTCCACACGGGGGCGGCCCAGGGCATTATTCACCGAGATGTGAAGACTACAAACATTCTGCTCGACGATAACTTCATTGCCAAAATGGCCGATTTTGGACTATCGAAAGACGCCTCCACCTCTGACCAAAACTACGTTAGCACCGCAGTGAAGGGAAGTTTCGGGTATCTGGACCCGGAGTACTTCCGAAAGCAACAATTGACGGACAAATCCGACGTCTACTCATTCGGGGTGGTTTTGCTAGAGGTCTTGTGCGCTCGACCCGCGCTCAATCCGGCTCTACCGAGAGAACAGGTGAATCTAGCCGAGTGGGCGATGCAGTGGAAGCGAAAGGGGTTGCTGGAAAAGATCATCGATCCAGTTTTAATCGGATCGATTAACTTGGAATCGATGAAAAAGTTTGCAGAGGCAGCGGAGAAGTGTCTGGCGGAATACGGTGTCGATAGGCCTACAATGGGAGACGTGCTGTGGAATTTGGAGTATGCTTTGCAGTTGCAGGAGGCTTCGACACAGGGGAAGGCTGATGACGAGAACAAGGACTCTACTGCTGCGGCCAATGCCACCACCACTGCTGCCGGGTCTCATCCTTCTTCCGCGGTGATTCCACCTGCTGTGGCTGCTGCTGCTGCAACGGTTGATAACCGTCCAGTTTCTTCGCCTGGACAGAGTACGAACCCTGTAGAAGTTCCGGTGATCGATGAGCACTCAGGGACTGCGATGTTTGCTCAATTTGCAGCCATTAATGGTAGATGAAATCTTAAAGTATTTCCCAATTCGATGCACTAATGTAGATAAACAGGAAAAAAAGAACAAGATGGAACAGGAAGCACAAGTACATTAGTGCATCGAATTGGGAAATACTTTAAGATTTCATCTACCATTTATAAATGGTAACTAAAGTGTTGTTTGTGTTATTTGCAGCCATTTATATGCGCGGCAGGAGATTGTCGAGGGGTACTTTACATAAAAAAAAAATTTATTTATTATTCGGTTTCACTTAGTCGCATTTATCTTTTAATTGTCCAAATGATCCTTCTGATCTTTTCAATTGTAACAAAGCACTAGCGACATTAAGGGATTGTGTTTTTTTTTTTGGGCGAAAATGTCCCTAATGGTCCTTAATGTAATCCACATTAAGGGATTGTGTTTTACAAAAATATTACCCTCTTAATAATTATTTTTTGTTTCTAACATATTCAAGCTACAAACCATTCTTCCAATAAAGCCATCAATTACGACAAATTAATTGAAATCATCAAGTACAGATAATTTGCAACCTTGTTTACTATGGACAAATCAAATACTTAATAAATCAATATCTAAATACATGAATCCAAACATAATTATAAGTTCAAAGGCCAAAGGCTATAACTAAAAGTTGAACTTAAGAGAAAATCTATAACGAAAAGCTAAATTGCTGGGATATCTAAGAGTGAACAACTATAAGAGAGTTTGTTCTCAAAAGTCCAACAAAGACAAGAGACCCATTAGCAAAAGTAAATCCATGTGAACTCTATTTTTTACCTGTAAAAAAAACAAACCACAATCAAAATTCATCAAACTAATAGAATGCAAAGCAATGTACATGAAAGATGAAAAATAAACAAGTAAATCATACAATATGTATAGAATTAACGTATTAAACCCGCAAATTTGATATATTGGATTCAAACTATGTTTTAAACCCGCAAATTTAAGTAAGAAAAAACGTCACAATTTCTTGGTGTGCATTTCCAACTTCAAGGAGGAGTTCAAATTCTTAAGTTGTTTAGTAGTTAGTCAACCAAATTGAGACAATAAGCTGAAAAAAAAAATGGTGCTGAGAGAATACCATTGTACATTTTGTAATATCAGGTTGCGACTGTTCCTCAATTCTTTCCACAATCTCATCCTACATCAACATACATGTAGAGAAAACATGACATTATTAAGAAAAGTAGCATACATATAACACTCCACCGATCTTCACAAATATGAGTATACATTTTGTTGGATACTTATTCACAATAAATATTCGTAGAAAGGAAGTCATACAATTTTGTAGAGAGGAAGACTTACCGTCTCAATCAAACATATTATTAGTTTGTAGAACATAAAACTCAGGTGATTGCAGCTGATGTGACTAGAAACTCAATAAGTTCTCCTCATAATAGCATATTTTTTTTCTAGGAGGAATTACAATAAAAATGGCAACTTTCCCTCGAAACCAAAGTAAACATTGTATCCCAGTCAATCAGGATTGGCTACATGAATCATTTTCCTCCATTCTTTTCTCAAGGGGAATATCACAAATTTACCTGTGCTTGTCTCGACGACACTTTGAGAGATATCGAAGTCATAACGTGGGAGCCAAGACTTCATATTCACTGTGTGAAACAAGGAAACAAAAAGATGAGCAAGTTACTTGAAAAAAATAACAACGCAAACAAAACTAAGAAAATGCAATATACTTTTCCCAGCACAACATTGTCACACAAAACAAAAAAAAATAATCTCGATCAACATGACATCAAATTATTATATATGTCAAACATATTATACACCCCCTCCCACATGCCTCCCCCAATTACCCAATACAATGTTTTTAAAAATGAAAGTAATTTTCTCCTACTTTGCCTTCTCCTTCACTGACTATACATCCATCACAATAAGAAAACAGATGAGAGACACTTTTAGAGGAAATGACCTGATTGAAACTAACTTAGAATGCTTGTATAGGCTCCAATTAATGGCATTCATTATATAATCTAAAATCGTGCTCATGAATCTAAATTTAGGATTTTTAATAAGAGAAACAAAGTGAAATTGAAAAGCAATTTGTAGACAAATCACAGTATCAAACCTTAAAAAAACACGGTAGCCTGTGTTGGACCATTAGCCTGTATACACATTTGCTTTTCATGCCAAGGAACATGATCTAAACAAAGGAAACAGAGATGAAACAAGGTAGTGAGTACACAAATAAGAAACATGGATCAAACTTACCAAGCGCCTAGCGAATATGTAAAATATGTCTATGAACCTAATTCAACATCAAACAGTGGAATACTAAATCACAAAAAAAAAAACGATCATACCGACAATGGCAGAAATCGACAATGGCATAAAAACTATATAGCAGTTTTGAACTTTCCCAAAGTAAGAAAAAAAATCTTTGCATACAAACCTCATCAGATTAGAGGAAGAACAGAAAAGAAATCGTCGAATGCAATATTGAAGGAGAACATGTCCTAGATTGACAATACTACAGAGAAATAGCTAGAATCTCAAGTTTTCGAAATAAGTAAGTACGATACAACATATGAATTGCACAAGTCATTTACATGAAGCAAATCCTATTCTCATGAAGCAAATCCTATTCTCACGACTAAAGTTTGGGTCGGAAATTTTGTAAAACCTACGCCGACCAACATTTGGTCGGCGTAGGTTTTACAAACCGCCAATTTTTTAAGACAATTGCCGACCAAATGTAGGTCGGCGTAGGTTTTACAAACCGCCAATTTTTAAGACAATTGCCGACCAAATGTTGGTCGGCGTAGGTGTGTACCAATTTGTCGGCAATTGTCTTAAAATATTGGCGAATTTTTTAAAACCTATGCCGACTAAAGTTTGGGTCGGGAATTTTGTAAAACCTACGCCGACCAACATTTGGTCGGCAATGGTGTTAAAAAAATGGCGCGCTTCGTCCCTCTAATGGCGGGATTACCATTGCTGACGAAAGCGGAATTTGAAGATCTTATACATTCTAATTTGAAGCTGTTTTCTTTTGATTGTAGACTGGAATAGTGCTGATATCTACTACACTTCTTGGTTTGGATTTGGAAACTTGTTATTTATAGAGTAGTGCTAGAGTCCTAGAAAACTTTCCCATAAAGCATCTCCGAATTTAAAATCAAGGGTTATGATTCATTTAGATTTGAAACCCTACACACTCAAGTGAATCTAGTCCATTAATTTTGAATTCTAAGAAGTATTTTGGGAAAGTTTACGGGGACCAAAGAAGTTTCCTATTTTATATGTATATTATCTTTTTGAGAATCAAAACAATTGAAGGGGCTCTATTGTCAGCACAGTGTTGGTAGCATTTCATTTGCTGCTCTTCCCTCCTCCAATAACTTCACATTGTGCTTCTTTGTATATGCACTTCCTTATTTATTTGCTTTCTTTTATCCATGCGATCGGCTTTCTGCAATCTAAAGCTATGGATTATCACTTGATTTCCCTCTTAAAATGCCTCTCTTCTTCGCTGGAATAAATCATCTCTTCTCTGCCCCTGACAGTGTGTATGGCCCAATGAAACACCCCCCCACCCCCCACCACCAATAACACTTTCCAACGTCTTCTCTTATCATGAGGGGTGGAAGAGAAAGGGTATTATGATAATCTTGCTGTTTCTTTGTAAACATATACCCAAGTTCTGATCAGTATGGGAGCTGACTCTCGGTAAGAAATGTGGCCTTTGATGTCTTGCACAGGGCCATACTGGTGGCCCGACGATGCTCTTTTACTTCTTGGGTAGTGTATTTGGCTTTTGATGTCCAATGCATCTGCAGTGTCATTTGATGTGTCATAATTGATATGTTTTCTGCTTGTGCATGGCAGATCAATCACATCATGGAAGTGTTCCTACAGAGGTAAGTGCAAAACAAAGATAGATATTTGGTGCCCTCCACTATTCCTTGGGGTGCAATTCTCTTTTTGTCGGTCTCACGTAGTCCTTTTTCGCATATTAGGTGCAGGAGCCAACAGAATCTCCTGCAGTTTCAGATCCATCTCCCATGAAACTTGCATCCTCGGGGCATTCAGTATCATCATTGTCGCCATCCCCTTTGTCATCCCAAAACCATCTGCCGCCTGCAAGCCCAACTCCATTGCGGTGGGCCCGTTGTTCTCCAGGACACCAACTAGCACGACAAGTGTCTGATAGCCGGATTCCAGGCCATAAATCTCCGAACTTTTCAATTTCTGAAGAACCATCTTTTATGCTCCCGGGATGGAGCAATGAGTCAACCGGGGGTTCTAATCTTGGGTCCTCTGATGGATGGTCCTTACCGGCCTTCTCGGAGCTCATGGCAAATTCTCATAGAGGAAGGTGGTCTTTTGATAGCGAATCGTTGGGTTTCAATCGTGAGAAGATAGCAAGGTCTAGTAGCAGACTTATGTCGTCTACGTCTATTGATATGCAAACATGTGGGGTCTGCTCAAAGCTCTTAACTGAGAAATCTTCATGGGGTAGCGAGAAAATTATTGCTAGCAATGAGCTTGCCGTGGTTGCTATTCTAATTTGCGGACATGTTTACCATGCTGAATGCTTGGAAAATATGACACCTGAGATCAACAAGTATGACCCTTCTTGCCCGCTTTGTACTTTTGGGGAGAAGCAGATTTTGAAATTGTCTGAAAAGGCCTTGAGAGCAGAAATGGATTCGAAGGCTAGAAACAAGAGATGGAGGAACCGAATAGTGATTAGTGATCTTGGCGGTGATTCTGGTCTGATTGAGGGTCGAAAAAGTAGTGGAATTGAGGGGAAAGGTATCAAGATGCTCTCAAGTTCCAGCATGAAAAGCTCCTTGGGGAAGCCTTTCTTGAAGCGACACTTCTCCTTTGGGTCGAAAGGTAACAGATCATTGTCGGAGAATCACTCTACTCGGAAGAAAACATTTTTCTGGTCGAAATCTAGCAAGGACTGAGCTGCTTAAGGGCTTTGAGAGGGGAGCTTTTCTGTCTTTCTGGTACGTTAGGTGTTTTCTGTCTTTCCCGTACATATGTTCTATGTTCTGTATTTATGCTCTTGTGCCATGAAGGTCCATAAAAAATGCTGGATCCTGAAACATTCAAATTCGATAAGCTATAAGCGTTTTCCAGACTCTCTGATTTCAAAATTGTGATTGGATTCCTATGCAAATTTTCATAGGTAGGTCTTAGTTATGCTTTCGGTCCCCAAAGTTGGAATTCTCTATCCAATTTTTCCCCCTAATAGTTTGTGTAAAGATTAATTCAGATGCTGTTGCTCAAGCATTAATTTGAATTGGTGGTTTTGTGCATACAGATTCCAGGATCAGTCTTTGTGTTCAAATCTCGTTGGTCTGTGAGCGACGAAGGGACCAGGGCATTAGTCATCTGGATGGTTTATGAACTTCTCCAGTCATATAGTCTGAAATTTCCAGCAGAAATAGCTTTAGCTTCTGAAGTTACACTGTAAACAAGGGGAAATAATATGTAAAGGAATTGATCGATTCAACATACGGACCCAGGGGCCCTGTTGTGAGATCTGCACGGCAGCCCCCCGGGTCCTTAAAAATATACAAGAAAAGAAAAATAGTAGTAGGGAAATGGATGATTGGATTTCTCACCGTACTGTTTTGTACATTTTAATTTGTTCTGCTGCATGGGATTAGTTCCTGAAAATATCCAGAAGAGAATTTGTATGACTTATATGTATCCTGGTTCTTCCTGGAAAGACTTGTTGGAGATGCATTGATTGAAATGGAAGCTGTGTGTTGCATTTGCAAAGAGAGATGCATTTGATTCCATTTAATGCCTAGGTGTAATATTAAAGTGTGGGGATTAAACTGACCAATACGAGTTAGGCTTTCAAGACGCAACGCGAATGAACTCGATGGTGTTTGCTCGTAGGTAGCCAAAACCTTCTGTCTGCATCTTTGGCTTCTGTTTGGTCAGCCCTAGTCAGGAGGGCTTGCTTCCTCGTTGCTTTGCTTCAAGACGCAACGCGACTGAACTCGTTGGGGTTTGCTCGTAGGTAGCCAGAACCTTCTGTCTGCAACTTTGGCTTCTGTTTGGTAGGGCTTGCTTTCCTGGTTGCTTTGAAACTGTAGCTTGGTCCGTCCTCACCAATCAATACAAGTTAAGCTTTCAAGACACAACATGACGGAGGTTTGCTAGTAGGTAGCCAGAACCTTCTGTCTGCATCTTTGGCTTCCCTTTGGTCAGTCCTAGTCAGGACTTGCTTTGCTCGTTGTGTTGGAATTCTAGCTTGGTCCTCCCTCAACCAATACAAGTTACGCTTTCAAGACGCAACATAACTGAAGTCGTTAAGACTTTGCTCGTAAGTGGCCAGAACCTTTGGTCAGCGTCTTTGATTCTATGTTAATGCCTAGTTCTAGGTGTTAATGCAAAGGAGAATTTGTTCCACCTTTTTTACGGCTTAGCTATGCCGATTGGTAGAGTTTTTGTCCTGAGTTTAATTCTTTAGCTCCATTAATTTCATAGAAAGCATCTAAGTTTCTTTTCTACATTGTCGATACGATGGAAAAGAAGTCACTGACAGCTGTACACAACAGTACGCCGGTACACATCGTTAAATGCGATAAATATATATTATTTTAAAAAATGTATATTAATTTTAGCAATTAATTCAAAATGGTATGTCAGTACACATTGTTACCGATATATACTACACCTGTAATAAAATAGTATAGTATGTTTACTGGTACAAAATTGATGAATTTTGATAATAACACAATAATGGATGATGTGTCATGCAGTGTCATAGTACTCAAATGCTTATGACCAATAGATTCTTAATAGGAAAGGCATGACCAGATATGAATTCCATGAGCATAGAAAGAAACACTATATACTTTGGTGCGAAATGACATGCACCTCATGTGATGCTAGAAAGCATTAGAGAGTTAATCTCTCAACTGTGATTGATGAATTCGGATTGGCTCAGTATTTAGTCTCTTAGCACACAATTCAGTACTTGGTTGGTCAGTACATGACCGTTTGATTAACGCACTCAATAATATATTCTAAATTGTCGTCTGACTTTTAGCCTACTCAATTATAAGTCATTCAGTAAAATGACCCTGTCACAAGATTTGTAAACCGAAGCTTGACGATGCTTCGAATTTCCAAGACGGAACCCTCAGAAAATAACTCGCTTCTTCTCAAAATAAAAAGAGGAGTGGGATCAGTGACCATCAAAACTCATAATATGCGTTATCATTATCATCCTATAAAAGAGACTATTGGGTCAAAATCAAGATATATATATCATATACTCGAGATATAACTTGATCGTTAAAGAATACTTGGCTGAAAATACTTCGGATTTTTAAACGCATGAATCCCAACAGAGCTTAGCTTAGGAGGTTTGGTGTCCATTTTGTGTTGGATGCTTGTTTTATGGAAAAGCTCCACCATCTCAATTCTCATGGTTCCATTGGTTTAGGAAAAGTTTTTGCCTTTTTACCTAAACACAGTGGTACATGTGAGCATCCATCCCATCTTTTTAGTCAATGGTACTTTTATATTAGTGACCATCTACTCCTTGTGTGCTGGTTTGGGCAACATCAATGTGTGATTTGTTAAGAGTAACTTTCTCTACGGTTGTTAAAAAAATCACTGCATCATCCAGTCAGCTTTTTGTGGATCCATACGGGAGAGTCCCCTTCTACTGAGATGACTTCTTTTTTTAGCTCCCTTCTTCTCGTAGAGTTCTGCTCGGGCTCGTTGGTACTCTGGCTTAGAGCCCCATCTTCTTTCTTCTTAAAGCGATGGTAGCAACAGCTAACTATTGCTAATATATCCATTTGAATATCCGAATTATGCTACAGTTGCTTTTATTTAATCATTTCATCTCGATACAAAGGACACGAAAAGAAGACCAATTTTCAAACATCAAAATAAACTTACTATTGATGAAAATAAAATAAACTAAATTTGCTCTTGACTCTTTTTCTATTTCTTTGAATATTTTCAATAAGTATATTGTGTAGAGTGGTATCCTGTATATCTAAATACAAGATCGACAATTATGTTTGTATTCCAAGCAAAATGACTTGTTCAATAATTCATTCATAAAGATTAAAAAAAAGGGTAAATTGCACTGACTTCCCCTGAGGTTTCTGACAATTGCAGCCACCTCCCCTGTGGTTTCGGAAAATGCACTGACCTCCCCTGCTTTAGAAACTATTATACATTTTCCTCCCTCCCGTTAGTTTCTGTTAAGGAGGAGTTAGTTTTTGCTGATGTCAGCACTGAACTTTTTCTTAATGCCAAAAGTACCCCTGCTGGTGGCTATATAAAGCAATAAAACCTCTTGAGCTTTCTTGGCACTGATCTCACTTACTACAGAGCAAAGGTAAGTATTTTTTTTTAAAGTTAATTTTTATTGCAAATACATTAGTTTAATTTTTATTATAAATACATTAGTTGTTTAATTTTTTGTGGTGATGTAATTTATTTATTTTTTTATAGTTATGGACATGTCGTCTAGTACTAGTAGCGTCATTAGGGCTCGGAACAAAATATGTCATTGCGGAGCAAATGTCATTCTTAGGGTGACAAATAATGAGAAAAACAAAGGAAAATTTTACTATGCATGCCCTTATAAAGAATGTGCGATGTGGGAATGGTGCAAAATAGAAAACGCTAGTGCTTGGACTTCGCAACCGATGAATGTGCTGCCAATCGAAGTTGAAAAACTAAAAAAATATTAACTAATTTGAAAAAAATTTAGAAAAGATAAAAGTAATTAAAAATAGTATCAATTTTGATTTTTTTTCTTTAATATTTTTTTTAATTTTTGGACATAATTTTATACTTTTTAAATTCGTTTCGTCAAGACGAACTAATAATCGATAAAAATTAAGACAAAACTGGGACGCCGAATTTTTGTAAATTATTGATTTTGTCTCGACAAGTAATTTGATAAAAGTAAAAGAATATGAATTAAATTTTAAAAAAATTGAGTTTTTTTAAACTTATTTTTCGTCTTTAGTGAACTTCTTAAACATAATTTTAAAATTTTTATATTTTTTCCGTTAAGACGAACCAATAATTTACAAAAAAATTAAGGCAAAATAGACAAATACAAAAAACTTAAACAAAGACAAAAAAAAGTTACAAATAAAAAAATTAGGTCGAATTAAGCGTAAAGAGTTGATTTTATTTTTTTTGGCTTCTTTAAGATTTTTATGTGATATAAATTATAACAGAAACATTTTAAGTGTGAGACTTGCTACTTTCTCCAAAAAAAGTATCAAAATTTAATTTTTTTATTATTTTTTCATTTCCTAACAATAGAATAGGAAAAAAATAATAATAAATTGGAGTTAAACATTACTTAGACTTGCTTTTGTAAAAAAAAAAAAAAATTATTCTAAAAAAATAATAAAATTCATGAGTTAAAAAATTCACCAGATGTATTTTTAAAAACCATAGGGGAGGTCTCTGCAATTATTAGAAATCTCAGGGGAGGTCAGTGCATTTTATCCCACAGTGACAAATACTCCTCAGAATAGTCAAAGGGTAAAATAGACAATTCAGGACCAAAATTAACACCGTAGACTTTAATTTCACGGCAGGGGGGAAAGAGGATAATAGTTTCAAAAGTAAGGGAGGTCAGTGCATTTTCTCAAACCACAGGGGAGGTCCCTGCAATTGTTAGAAACCTCAGGGGAGGTCAGTGCATTTTACCCTAAAAAAAATTTTGAATGAACTAATGCAAATAGGTGTAAGTTTCGTTGCTCGGAAACACAAATATTGACCACACTGAGAGAGACGAAACCACAAATAATGTCAGTTGGCGAAGTGACATTAAACATCTTTAACGGTGCAAAAAGAGAGGTCGTAATTATATCATTTATGTTTAAACCGCTTATCGTAGGGCAGATCTCGCATTCAACCAATTCTTAGTTTTTTTTGGATTAGTTGTTTGATTCAAATAAAAAATTCATAAAAAATAGAAAAATTTTAAAAATTAACCAATTACTAAAAAAACATAGTTTAAGACAGTCTAAATTCAATCTTATTTTTGTAAAGATTCACACGTCAAGTGAACAAAATACAGCAGAGCGTCACGTGACTCAACCAAATGCCACCGTGAACCGCCAAAAAGGCATGCCATGCGCCGTCGTCTCAGATAGAACCGTGCAAAATCAGTCGACCTCCGACTCTCTCTCTCTCTCTCTCTCTCTCTCTCTCTCTCTCTCTCCACTCCCAGAGCTCTCTCCTCTTTCCCGCCTATTTAAAATCCTCTGGCTGCAATGCTCTCTCAATCCCACTTCCTCTCTCTAAACCCCACATTCCTCCCACTCTCCCCAAAACCCTCTCTCTCTATCCTCACCCGTCAATTCCATCACCCTCGCTCAACCCTAATAACTCTCCCCATCTCTCACCGCAGCAAATTCACTCCGACAATGATTTCAAACTCTAAACTCTCTAATCATATCGAACCAGTCAACTACTCCGACCTTGATCGTTTCGCGGGAGTCGGCAACGAGCTCGCTGACGCCGCAGGAGAAGTGATTCGGAAGTACTTCCGGAAGAGCTTTGACATTCTCGATAAGGATGATTTGAGTAAGTTCGATAGAGATTGGAATTATTAGGATTATGTTTTTGTGACTTCTTTGATGTTGTGGTGAATTTGGTTTAGGTCCTGTGACGATTGCTGATCAGGCGGCGGAGGCATCGATGGTGTCGATTATAGAAGAGAATTTTCATTCTCACGCTATGTAAGTGGGATTTCATGTGTTTCTAGATGATTTACTTCAAATGTTTTATTTCTTTCGATCACCTACATATTGGAGGAAGTCGTAACGGGATGCGTATGGGGCATTTTGTTCTCATCATCGTTTTTATTCCAGAAATGGGAAAAATTAAAATTGGCATTCTCTGATCGGCAAAAGTAATTTAGTTTATGAGAGATTTTATTATGCAATTATGAGAGATTGTATTAAGCAATTCCTTCTTATCAAACACCCTCATGATCATTCAGTAATATGATATATCTTTCTATATCAAATGTATAGATGTGATAGAAAAAGCAAATTGAGCTCTTATTTATGTTTTGCTTTTGTAAGGGAAAAGAAGGATTGAAAATGTTTTATATATTCCTTGTTCAGTAACGTTTTCATTTTTCAGTTTCTTGTTTATAAAAAAACTGGAAACAGAATTTTGTTTATTGTTAATAAACAGAATTCTATACATGTTGGTAATATCTTTTTTTTTGGGTTGCATAATTATCAAAATTAAGCTTTTATGACAAACCATTTGTCACAAAGAACACAGAACCATGGTGGGGGGAGGGAGAGAGAGAGAGAGGAGTCATGATTAAGGTGGGTAGTTGAGGGGAGAGGACCGGGGGGAGAGAGATGAGTCATGGCTATGATGGGTGATTGAGGAGAGATTGACGAGCCATGGCTTTGGTGGATGGTTGAGAGGGGAGAGAGAGAAGATAGAGAAAAGCCATAGATATGGTGGGTGCTAGGAGAGAGAGAGAGAGAGTGACAAGTCATGGCGATGGTGGGTGGTTGAAGACAGAGCGAGAGAGAAAGAAATGGGGAGAAAGACGAGCTATGGCTATGGTGGGGGGTTTGAGGAGGGAGAAGAGATGAGCTATGGCTATAGTGGCGGCTTAGAGAGAGAGAGACGAGGTATGACTACAGTAAATCGTCGGATTGTGTTTTTTAAACAAGTGAAAACACCAGTGTGTTGTTTTGACAATTTCGTAAAACTTTCTAAACGGTTATAGTAAACAATAAACAAAAACATATTCACCAAATGGGTTTTTTAGGATATTTGCAAAAAATTTAAGAAATAGGAACCGAAAACTGAAAACAAAAATGTTACCAAACAAGTTCTTTTACAACCATTTTATCACCCTCGGTATTGTGTGCATGCTTATTTTCTTCAGTCTGATATATGCACGTAGTTTCCTTTACTTCACTCATAAAAGAGGAGTAGAAGGAATCAGGAGCTTATATATTTGTATCTGAAGTTTGTAATTTCAATTGTTCTTACTGAAGAGTATTTGATTATTAAAATTGCAGTTTCGGAGAGGAGAATGGTTGGAGATGTAAAGAGAAATTTGCAGAATATGTATGGGTTTTAGATCCAATAGATGGCACAAAAAGTTTTATTACCGGTATTTCTCTTTATTTTCGTATGAGGTTAAAGTTACTGTTTGAATCATTCAAGTCTAAAATGTCCACTAACCTGATTCCATACTTGTACCGTATTCCAGGAAAACCCTTGTTTGGCACTCTCATTGCTTTACTACACAGGGGCAAACCGGTATGCATCATGCACCATCTGATTTTCTTCAGAAAATGGGAGAATAATTTGTTTGTAAATTAAGATTCCATCTGAACATTAGAACAGGTACTTTTCTTAGACAAAAAGAAGACGTGTATTTTGTAATTTGTTTACTCCTAGAACACTCTTAACCATTTACCAGAACAATCCCTTGATTTTTACCTCTTCTTTGTGTCACGTGGTTTGAGCCTTTCAAATGCCATAACAAATGCCTGTATTAGGCCATGAAGGATGGCTAGTTCCAATTTTAGTGTTATCGTAACTAGGTTTTAGAACCACCATCCCCTTGTATCACTTCTTTCCTTTTCTTCATACAAGTAACACAGTTACAATTCTGTATTTTAACTCTTGCTAGTTATGCATCTTTAATAAAAAATACCGAATCAGTGAAAACTTCTTGTTTGTAATTGTGATTTGACAACAATTTTAATCTGTTTGGAGTTCGGAAGTGATCCTTGGGGTGGTAGTTTATAAAGGGCTCTCCTTTCGAATCCTTTGTTCTATATATTATAGTGTTTGTATAGGTTGGACTGTTCAAAACGTACTGTAAACAGTTGAAGGTTTCTCTTCGTTTTGTTGTTTATTTTTCTTTCATGGTACTTCGAACTAATGTTACTATAATTTAACATACACAAGTATGGATGGATACCTCTCTGGAAATGTCCCTGCTTGTATTCTGGCCTGTAATTATGCTAAACGAAAGATTGCTGATTGAGTCTAAGTGATTGCTTTGTACATATGGCTGTATTGATTTTCTACAAGATTATAATTCTTAGTCATTTTGTTTTTCTCCAGATTCTCGGTATAATTGATCAACCTATTTTAAGAGAAAGATGGATTGGGATAAGTGGAAGAAAAACTACGTTGAATGGAGTAGAAGTCTCCACACGCAGTTGTGCAAAGCTTTCACAAGCCTATCTGTACGTTCTTCCTTTGCTAATGCGGTTGCTCTTCTGAAAAATAAAGATTAGTAAGGAAGGTGATTGGTGTAGGAAGCAAAAATATAATCTATGTTATAAAAACCTTATCTCTGTATTTCTTTTACAAGTTCGAGGTATGGTAGATTTGTAGATTTTCTTTTTCCTTTTTTTTCTTCTTACTTTTGCTCTTTTCTGATTTAGGTACACAACGAGCCCACATCTTTTCAGTGAAGATGCTGAAGTGGCGTTTGCTCGAGTTAGGAGTAAGGTATGCCCATATTTTATGTCAGCTAGGGGAAGAGAATTAATCACTTGACATTGAGAAGTATGTTTTTCTCAGTGCTGGTGAATGATGATTTGGACTGTCGTATCTGAAAGAACACCTGATAATGCCATATCGCAGATCACACTGTTCTTACTCATAACCCTGTAGCTGCAATTTTTTATTTTTTATTTTTTGCGCCATTTTCTCTTGGGAAGCTTTTGCTAGCTAATTTGTTCAACCTTTGAGACCTAGAGAGGTCTGAGGATCTTTGGATGGAGGCACGGAGCACTATTCATGTTTGTCATGGGCGTGATAATAGTTTGAGAATTGCAAGTCTTTGAATTTTGTATTTGTTATGTAGTTCTGATCTTAGTTTTCCCCTGAAACCAACTTGAAGCTTGAGTTGTTGGTCTATGGTCTTTTCGCGATATCTTTTTTCGAATTTGCTTTCCATAGAAAATTATGTTGATGGTTCAGAGTAAATGGGGATCAAAGGTATTGGTTCAGGCAATTTTCTGGTTCAAAAAAAATCTAAAAGGAAAATTCAGTTGACTGTATTTGTGCTCATATTACCATGCTAGCCTGTTTGGAATGAAATTATTAGTCATGAAACAGTCAAAGCTTTACATAAAAAACCTTCAGCGTTGCAGGGACAAGATGGAATTTAAAAACACTGTGTTCGGTTGAGTGTTTTTGAAACGATTTTTGGGAAAAGAACTCCGAAATGCTGTTTGGTGTAAGTGTTTCAGAAAAAATTTAACTCTTATTTCAAGGTGCTCTCTTTCTCTCTCTTCTTTTATAGAGAGATGAAGTTGTTTAGGAAAAAAAGAAAAGTGTTTGGAAAAAAAAATTCCAAAAAAGTTTCCAAAACATTTTCAGAAAATATTTTGGAAACTTCTAAACGAACACAGGTACATGTGTACTATTCAGTACTGATGAGCAAGTTCACATAATTGAACTTTTGTAAGTTAGCTCTAACCTTATTTTGGCACTCGCCTAGGAGACATTTCCCCCCGTGACCATTCGTTATATCCTAAACTATTTCCCGTTCGGTATAGGAATCCTATTTTGCTTTCAATGAAGAAAACCTTTTCTTTTTCTTCTGTCTATTTTATATAACAATTATGACAATTTCCCCTTTTACAGGTAAAAGTGCCTCTATATGGTTGCGACTGTTACGCTTATGCTCTTCTCGCCTCTGGTTTTGTGGATCTTGTGATTGAGTCCGGTCTTAAGGTGAGCTGTACACTTTTCAGCTTCTTGCACTTCCTTCGTCACTCTACGCAAAACCTTTGGTTATATGTGTTCCACAAGAAGGTTTCCATCTCCTTAATGATATCGCATTCTTTTTCAGCCATATGATTTCCTTTCGCTAATACCCGTGATAGAAGGCGCTGGAGGCATTATAACTGATTGGAGAGGGCATCAACTTCAGTGGGAAGCTTCTATAGATTCACTTCCAACAAGTATGATTTTATGTGGCTACCCTCTGTATCCTTTGTTCAAGTTGCAAGTCTCGTTAACATTCTAGAATGTGAGACTTTTCTAGTTCTCTCACACTCGATACATATTTTGTTCCTTTCCAGGTTTTAATGTATTGGCAGCTGGAGACAAAGAGCTTCACCAACAAGCTCTCGATTTGTTGCAATGGCAATGAAACATCGATTGAAACAACCCAAGTTCATATGATTTTCCAGCTCCTAGTTATTGCTTCAGGTACTTGTACTATGAGCTCTGGCGCTGGAGAGAGCGACAAAAATGTGGAAGTAGCAATTTAATTAGTGAACATCGTCGTCTTCTTATTATGTTTTTTCTTGGGTTAATTGGTCTTAAAAAATTGAGAAGAAGGGACTTAGAGGATAAATTCTATCAATGAAGTAAAGTTGCGATTCGCCTCTGGACGGCGCATTTGCAGTATGGGATTCATCTTCAATGAATCTTGTGGTAGCCCTCTGATAAGCCTAATTGTGTTGTCTTATTTTAATTAAATCTTGGTTCGGACCTGTTTAGGGTTTCAGCTAAGATTTGAAGACTCGAAGAGTCAAGGTTCATTGCAAGACTAGACATGCTATATGCGCTTAATGTTGAGCAGCGGATATGCTACCACGGGTCAAAAAAATTGAACAACCAGGACCTATAGTGAGTGATCTAGTGTGTGCATCTCCCTCCATTGTAGTTGTGCACAACTCAAATCGCGGGCATCAATACAACTGCTATAGTTAGTCGGACCTACGAGACATTAGTCAATGGTACAAACAAATTCGGATTAGAATCCGACATGAGCCAAACTGAAAATTTACATCATTGGTTCATTATGATTCATCTTCTTGGCCCAATTTGCCTCAACTTTGAGCTGAATTGAAGGCTCTTTAAGACCTGTACGTTGTGCAACTAGTTCACCTTTATGTGCACGACTAGTGTACAGGTCTGATCGGGTCAATGGAGAGTAGTTAGCACGATCACAATACAACTCAGCTTTTTATGACTCCATGTATGCGTCAGGTGACTTGGTATGGCCACGTGAAGTACGACCTGTTTAGTCGGTGCGTCATGCTTGACGTTAGAAGTGGAGACTATTATTTTTGATGTCATGATTCATGTGCCTAGCGCATGTTGATTTGGGATGCAGTTACACTTCTCTATATTACGTAACTGAATTATTTTTTGCATGGTACGTTCTATCACACCACTTTCAAGTGATTTTCATTTAGAACCACATTTTAGTATCAGACTGCTCTACAATTGACTTCGATTGGACGACTCCAGCAAATTGTTCTTCTTATAGTTGAACTAGACTACACTACCTGATTGTTCTTTTTAAAGTTCAAAATAAGAGAATTCATTAAGAGTATTTCATTCATCTAATTTCAAGACTTCACAGCTACAAAGCATTGCTATGAATTTGGGGCTCTGTTGCGCACTCTGCATGGTAGGACATTTTATGCGTCAAAACGACATGTGCTGCCCTTTATGGTAACTAAACTATATATAAGAAAGGAAGGTGCAATTTGACCATTTCAAAAGAGTCCTAAAGCAACCAATGGTCTCTGTTATTTCTGTTGGAAAATCCTAAGAATAGCCTCCCAAAATAATCAAGCATGGCCCGAAATCTTAGGAACCCAGAATATCTTCTCCCTGGCTATATTTTTCCAACCCACAAAAAAACAAGAAGAACCAGAAGCAATGAACCAGAAACAATGAACTATAAATAGAGAACCCAGAGCCCCTTATTTCTCCCACAATCATTCCTTATTGGGTCTCTCTTCCCAATTCATCTCCCTCACACAGGAGGGTCACAGGAGATGGAAAAGAAACCAATGGCCACCCTCCTGTTTCTTTTCTGCATCTTCACCACCACCTCATTCCTCCTTGTCTCATCTTCTCCGGCCACCTCCCCTCCCGTAAACTTCACCCCAAAAGACAATTTCCTAATAGACTGCGGCTCCAAGGGCCAAACCACCCATTCTGACGGCAGACTCTTCTTATCCGACCAAAGCTCCGGCCAGTATTTCTCCTCCAAAGGCCAAGACATATTATCCTCAATCCCATCTGGAAATGTTTCTTCCCCGATTTACCTTTCCGCCCGAGTCTTCCTTGATGAAGCTACCTACACTTTTCGCATGGGCCGGCCCGGTTGGCACTGGATTCGTCTCCATTTTTTCCCCTTCAAAACCAACGAGTATAATTTACGAGACGCGAAATTCACCGTCACGACGGATAATCTGGTTCTTCTCCATGATTTCACCGTCGAAAATAACAACAGCGATCAGTCGTTTTTCAAGGAGTACCTCGTTAATGTCACGGCGGAGCGTTTGTCTATCAAATTCACTCCGGTGAACGGCGGCCCTGCTTTTATCAATGCCATCGAGGTGGTCTCTGCCCCTGATATTTTGCTCAGTGACTCTGTTACCACTCTGTTTCCAGTAGCCCAGATCGATGGGTTCTCGAGGCAATCCTACCAGACAGTTTACAGGCTCAACGTCGGCGGCCCGGAACTCTCTTCGAAGAACGACACATTAGGCCGAACTTGGGCCACCGATATGAATTTCCAGGCTCACAAAGAGTTGGGTAAGGATGTTTCGGTTTCTCCGACGGTGATCAAGTACCCGGAAGGCGGGTCTCCCCTGATTGCGCCGCAATCGGTTTACGCATCCGCGGTGGAGATGGGTGCTGCAAATGTGGCACCGGCAAATTTCAACGTCACCTGGAATTTGGAAATCGATTTGTCGTACCAGTACCTTGTTCGTCTCCATTTCTGCGATATAATCAGTAAATCTCTCGATGATTTGTATTTCAATGTGTTCATCAATGGGAAAAAGGCCATTTCCGGGATCGATTTATCGACTCTTACTGGAGGTTTGGCGACTGCTTATTATAAAGATTTTGTTGTCAATTCTTCCATGGTTTCTTCCCCGCTTTCGATTCAGATTGGCCCGTGGAAGGATGGGTCGGGTGCGATAAACGCGCTCCTCAACGGCCTCGAGGTTTTTAAAATGAACAACTCGATCGGAAGCCTGGACGGGGAGTATGGTGTTGATGGACAGCTGGCCGGTGGTCCTCACAAGGCCACGGTGGCTGTGGTTGGGTTCGCGATGATGTTCGGGGCCTTCGTCGGGTTGGGCGCGATGGCTTTCAAGTGGCAGAAAAGGCCTCAGGATTGGCAGAAGAGAAATAGTTTCTCTTCTTGGCTTCTCCCGCTTCACGCGGGAGATGCCAGCTTCATGAATAGCAAGAATTCGTTAGGATCCCGGAAAAGTCAATTCTTTTCGTCCACGTCGGGCCTAGGCCGGTACTTTTCATTCAACGAATTGACCGACGCGACCAAGAACTGGGACTCGGAAGCAGTGATCGGAGTTGGTGGATTTGGAAATGTGTATTACGGGAAGCTTGATGATGGGACTATAGTCGCGGTCAAGCGTGGAAACCCACAATCCGACCAGGGAATCAATGAGTTCCAGACGGAGATCCAAATGCTATCCAAACTGAGGCATCGTCACTTGGTGTCTCTGATCGGGTATTGTGATGAAAACACCGAAATGATCCTGGTTTACGAGTTCATGCAGAATGGACCACTCAGGGACCATCTGTACGGTAAGGAGGATATGAAGCCGATGACATGGAAACAAAGGCTGGAGATATGCATTGGGGCTGCCCGCGGGTTACACTACCTCCACACGGGGGCGGCCCAGGGCATTATCCACCGAGATGTAAAGACTACAAACATTCTGCTTGACGATAACTTCATTGCCAAAATGGCCGATTTCGGACTATCGAAAGACGCCCCCACCTCTGACCAAAACTATGTTAGCACCGCGGTGAAGGGAAGCTTCGGGTATCTGGACCCGGAGTACTTCCGAAAGCAACAATTGACGGACAAATCCGATGTCTACTCATTTGGGGTGGTTTTGCTAGAGGTCTTGTGCGCTCGACCGGCGCTCAATCCGGCTCTACCGAGAGAACAGGTGAATCTAGCCGAGTGGGCGATGCAGTGGAAGCGAAAGGGGTTGCTGGAGAAGATCATCGATCCAGTTTTAATCGGATCGATTAACTTGGAATCGATGAAAAAGTTTGCAGAGGCAGCGGAGAAGTGTCTGGCGGAATACGGTGTCGATAGGCCTACAATGGGAGATGTGCTGTGGAATTTGGAGTATGCTTTGCAACTGCAGGAGGCTTCGACACAGGGGAAGGCTGATGACGAGAACAAGGACTCTGCTGCTGCGGCCAATGCCACCACCACTGCTGCCGGGTCTCATCCTTCTTCCGCGGTGCTTCCACCTGCTGTGGCTGCTGCTGCTGCAACGGTTGATAACCGTCCAGTTTCTTCGCCTGGACAGAGTATGAACCCTGCAGAAGTACCGGTGATCGATGAGCACTCAGGGACTGCGATGTTTGCTCAATTTGCAGCCATTAATGGTAGATGAAATCTTAAAGTATTTACCAATTCGATGCACTAGTATTTACTTGTGCTTCCTGTTCCATTTAATGTACTAGTGCATCGAATTGGGAAATACTTTAAGATTTCATCTACCATTTATAAATGGTGTTTAGGAACACAAACTAAAGTGCTCTTTGTGTTATTTGCAACCATTTATATACGCAGCAGGAGATTGTCGAGGGGTACTTTACATAAAAACTTTTTTATTTATTATTCGGTTTCACTTAATCGCATTTATTGTTTAATTGTCCAAATGATCCTTCTGATCTTTTCAATTGTAACAAAGCCCTAGCGACATTAAGGGATTGTGTTTTTTTTTTTTTTTGGCGAAAATGTCCCTAATGTAATCCACATCCGGTCTTAGATTTTGATCCCTGGGTGGTTGTTAGTTTTCACGCGCTGTACAAATGGAACCAGCTCTGGTTTAGTTGATGTCAGGTTCTCTCTCAAAAATTTCAGAATCTGGCCGTAACTTTGAGTTTGAATCTACACGTACAACAGAACCCAACTAGAATCGGCTCTAATCCATTCAAATATGGTTTCTCCAGCTCTGAAATCAGCCTTGTTCTGGTGACCCTTTACAGAGCTGTTTACTGATCCGGAATCCATGGCTCTGATATTGGGCCGGCCCTTGTTTGATAGCCCTAGTTACGCATTTCAGCTGCTTAGCCTACAGACCGAGCTCTGTCCGTACTCGGTATGTTTCTCTAATGGTCGAGTGTCTCAGTGCTTGGTTCTATGTTTCAAGGCAGAACCCTACTGCTGGTGGTCCCAAAATCTGGAGTCCAGTGAAACAACTGCCTTTGATGTTCGTAACCGCCTCCAGAATCAAGACTCTTAGGCGGGCGAATCAAGTCCTGGGGTGTCGGCTATTCATCTTTTATGCACAGGGCTGATCAGAGTGAAGTCACTCGAGATTTTTTCAGGTTTATGGTTTGTTAAACAGGGCCGGCCCAATGAAAGAACAAAGAGCAGAGCACAATTTCCATTCACATCCGAAATTCACGTGTTGATACAGCTCATGTTAAAATTTTAAGAATTTTTGGAAACCAAAATCCAGACACAAAGTAATAGAAAAAGGCCTCCCACTGAACCCACATGCTCGTCGCCAGAGTAGCTCAGCTTAAGAGGTGTACAAGTGGATTGAAGAAGATGGATTTGAAAAGAGAAATTCCCAAGTGCAATTGGAAACCCTAATTTAAGAAGCATTAGCTTTTTACCATCTTCTTTTGTAACGACATCCATCTAAAAAAAGTTTATGGTTACATTTGAAAAGATCAGGAAAAACATCTGGCCAACTAAAAGATGAGAATTTAGTGAAACCAAATGATAAATAAAAGAAATTGTATATAAATTACAGTATTATTCAGCAAAATGACATCCTTGTTTGCAAGGCCAAGGTTTAGTGCCTGGAAGGTCTCAAGAAACAAGAACTGCCCCAGAAAAGGAAGAAGCATTTGGAGAGGCTGTGTACTCCTCTACATAGTCATGAAAATCCTGCTGTACACAACAAGGTATACTGTGCACCAAAAAGGCACCGTTTTGAAACAAAACGCATGCGCAAGGTCCCCACGTCCTACCCAGTAGCAGCCAATCCACTTCACTTACTTCTGGGGTGTAAAAGTTGAAATTCACTTACTGCTGGGATGTAAAAGTTGAAATTCTCATGATCCAACTTGATACATGGAAGTAAATATGATATCACACCCAGAAACTTCATCCAAAAAAAAAAACTCAGAAACATCTGCATAAAATTTCAAAGAAAACAGATAGTTTCTTTTGATTTGTGCATCAGTGTAACAAAAAAGATGGGGAAGGCAATGGTTTCCGATAACTAGAAGTAGGGACAGGAATATGTCATTATCTGCTATCCTCGTACCGATTTCCCAAAATCTAAAGCTGCTAATTACAAGTTTCAGCCTCACCAAATCTGCTAAGTTAGGACAAATTTGTACCTACAGTTGGAATTACAAAAGTGAAAGGGGCAAAAAATTACATGTATCTACTCCACCGAAAAAAATCACAAGATTTTAGACCTAACAATAAGAACTCACATAAGTTGCAAGAAAAGAATCACCATCCCCCTCTATTAATGGTACAAAATTAGGATGTGATAAGCCCACAAATCAAAAAGTTAGATCCACATACCTATTGCAACCTCTTCTTCTTGCTGCCATCTGAATTGTTGTTGTCATCAAGCATGACCACAGCATCGCCATCATCATCAATTTCTTCTGGTTTGTTGTTAGAAAGATCTGGAATTGTAGTATCAGATATTTCGGGCAGCTTTCGTTTCCTCCCCGTAGGAACAGTCTCGACTCCTGTCAGAACAATTTCTACATCACTGTCCTCTTTGCTCTCCAGAGAAACTGCTTCAGATGCATTTGATGTGCTGGCACCATTCTCAGCAGAAGTACTGTTATCCTTCTCTTTTGCCAGATACTGCGTCCATCCGGAGAGAACCATCCCATCAGGTTCTTTCTCCTCGTCAAATTTCTCTCTGTATGAAATGTAAATAACACTTTTCAAGTAGCAGTTCAAAAAAGGAAGCACGAGAATAAAGACTTTCTCCCTTAACAGAAATTGGAGACAATGACCAAATGCATTCCAAAAAGATCGAGACCTTTTAGCAAATTTGAACATTCGTCAACTGCAAATTGCAGAATATGCAGATTCAGCCAGTGAGGACCTTAGTCAGACCACAACAACTAAACAGAGCAATGAATTGACATGCCGCAAATCCTCTTGAAAGAGAGGGGTGCCTTCGGAAACACGGACGACGATGACGATAGGAATTGGAATGGGAATCTCAAATGATGTTAGTCCGGAGTTGAAGAATAGCAGCACCAGGAGTTGAGAAAAGAGAGAAATAAAACAAAGAAGAAAGATCCCGCCTAGGGAATGAAATTCTGCTCCCTGTCCCCACCCCCCCCCCCCCCCCCCCCCGCCCCCCCCCCCCCCGCTGTGTGGGGTCCCAACTCCCAAGAGAACCCCACATTGATGTGGGACCCCATAAATACAGTCGTGGCCCCACATAAATGTGTGATTGTGGAGGGGGGTGGGTATGGGTATGGGGCAGCCAAATAGCGGTGCCCAGGAGAACCCAATAATTTTTCCTGTATGAAGAGGGTCTCTCCCTTAATGAAGCAACCAACTAATTTACCCTCCCATCTTCTCACTCTCTCCGAAACAACTCCCATCATCCCTCCTCTAAAGGTGCTCAGCTCTCACCTCATCTACTTTCCTTTCAGGCCAACAAGTGCCAGCAATCTTCCAAGACAGACTCCGGCCAATTACTATCACAACCATTAAAATGAAATGTAAAATCATTTTGTAGAGAGTTGTCCATGATGTAGCAGGAGTAGGCCTTTAAGGCAAATTGTGAAAACTAAGATTGCAAGGACCAATGCAGTGGGGAGGTGAGCGTAGAGGCTTCCTTGAATGAGATCTACGATTGGCGATTGCGAAGGAGTGCTTCAGGGCTTTTTGAAGGTAAAGGAGAATGTTATCTTCTCAAGGAGGTGTCTTATATAGGACAGTCAAGCCATGGGAGTCAACTTAGCCGTAAACACTATATAGGGACAGGTGGTTCCACAATTTCTAAATAGGTTTCTTTTTGTTTCCTAGTTCACCCACTAAGACTACCACTAAATACCAAGTCGTAACGAGTTTAAAACGAATTTATTTGTACAGTAGTATGCATTAATCACCACCCCACCAACAGAAAGAGGTTTGAAAGTTACTGCGTTAAAAAAAAAAAAACACTTAAAAACAGTGGAAGAAACCTGTGCTTAATATTGATATTGCACGACAGTTCTTGCTGGAGATCCTCAACTGTGAGAATTGTCCCGCCAGTGACTGGAGAAGGCAACTCAGACAGAACCTGAGGGGGAAAGTGAAGAGTGAACAAATTTTAAGGCACAATGCAAATCATCGATAAACAACAGCAACCCCAAAAAATGTAAAATGACATAAGATATGGATACCTTTTCTAGGTTTGCTTCATAGTTGGCTACCATGTCTTCTTCAAGATCATCACCAACTTCATAAAGAAGAGCCGACCTGTGCATAACCAAGGGAGAACTCATGCCAAGCTTCGCTTTAACAATCTTTTCAACAAAGTCCCTCAACTTCAAACGAGAAGTATTAACCTCAAGCAACAGGGGTGTCTACTCAAAAACAAACAGCCTGAGGTTAGCAGAAAGTAGTGGACCGACATTTGGACCACCAAGAAAGAACACCCAAAAGAACAAAGAGAACATAAATGCACCTCGGAACAAACATAGCAAGATTTGTTTGGCTCAAACGGCTCTACTGGCATAAGAAGCATCTTCCTTGAGGGATGTTCAAGGCAATACGTCATCCTACACAGGCCTTCACATCATCAGTATACGTCATAAAAACTTGTTAGTGTAAAAAGTACATTCCTAATCTCCTCTACTTGCGCAGACAACTAGATATGAAAGAAAAAAGTAAATAAAATAGAGTACTTAGATTCATGCATCTTCCTCGCCACACAACAGTACCCATCTTTTTCCCAAACAAGGGAGATTCAATAATATAGTCAATGCTCCTTTCAGAGACAAGCTCTGTGAAATGCCAACAAATCCAACATTTTGAACGTAATTTTCCAATTTCCATATTGCGATTGATGCCCGGAATTTCAGGTACTTAGTGAGGGTGAAGTTCTTTCAACTCAAGCACTGATCCACATTTCAATGCCTTCACTATGGGTGTGACGGTATGATTATCAGGAGCTAAGCATCAAACAAAACGTAACCCCAGAAACAATAGCAACGTCTAACACTGGAGCAAAGCCAACAACCACGAAGTTGCATGCAACTCCAAGGACAAGATTTTTAGAAATGCATTACATCAAAAAAATAATGCACTGAAGGTAAGAGGCAAAATAATGGTACCAAACCTATAATTTTCCGCATCATTCTGCAGCACCTTAATTGCCTCGATCACAATCAGTCCAGCAATGATAGCATTTGTCGTTGCAACAGCATGAACAATATTACCAGCAATACCTTTAGCTTCGAAAAGGCTATGCAAAGGAATACCAAAGGAAGCAGCCCGAATGTTTGCAGCAGCAGTAACAAATTCTACCGCTAACTGATCATCTTTATCGAAACTTAAGTTACCAATTTCCTGTGCGTCCATGAGAAAAATAGAGAGGAAGGAGTCAAGGAAAGAAAACGTGACATATTTAGTTTCATGTCAAGAACAAGCCCCATTTGAAAAGCAAGGTGGCAGGCCGAACCTTTTCTCTTTTCACAAAAAACAATCTTAGCGCCTCAAAGAATACTCTAGAATTTTCCCTTAGGCTCCATATATCTTGTGGATTCTTCAGCCCTAGAGATGCCATAGCAGACACAGATGATGGATCATCAGCCACAAAAGTTTTATCCCCATTCCCATTCTGTTGAATAAGTTCGATAGGCAGGACATCTCTAATGTATAAAGGCTTAGGCCTGTTACGGTGTTTCCATGTCTCATCGTTAGATAAAGCTGCTTCAATGTTATAACCAAAAACATGATCATATATTCTCCTCCCATAGTGCTCAATGTCTTCATCCTTTTTATGTTGAAAAACATCTTCTGCATGCTCTAATGAGCCAGTAGCATCACTGGAACGCACATTGAGATCATTTTCCTGGTTCTTGTCTCCAAAGAGCTTTGCAAAAAGTAGGTCCTTTGCCCATACAATACAGTGAACAAACTGCAAGATTGCCACACGTCAAAGTTTACAGTTCAAAGGGAGAAATATCATCTACAAAAATGGACAAAGATTGAGCTGTAAATTTTCACTACGAATCCATTTTTTCCAGTATGCATGGTCCATCTACAACTAAACATAAAATCATACCCACAATGGTTTCCAAATCAAAAGGCAGATAGAAATGACAGAACCACGGAATGTCTTCTGAAAACTTGTCGAGACGATACAAACCCAAAATATATATACATATTGCGCGCGCGTGTGACAGAATCTCTAAGCTCGCAAACTTTTCTAAGTGACCAAAATTAGGCTTCGCCCTGACTAATTGTGCAGGTAGTAGTTCCCTGTCCTATGGAATTACCGGGCCTCAGTCCTGAGGTAGCAATCTCAAGGAGGCGTGAGAGATGGAATTAACCCTTGGTCGATCTAAGACCTCTTGAAGAGAAGTTCCAGATCCTCGTGAGTCGTGATTGGGCTAACCCCAATTGTTAAGTACACAAATTTTGAGCTACTTCATTCACAATCTCAAATTTACAGAACTTTTTCAATCTGCAAGATCTACTGAACCATGTACAATCAGGTATCCTCATCAGCATCATAACCTTATAAACTTTGCTGAGAAGAGAAGATTCCCATTCATGAATACATAACACCCAACACAACTGACATACACAACACTTCGCATAGAAGAAACAATGCAAAGACAACGTAATAGGAGTGATTACCTTTGATGGAGTACTTGTGATAGTACAAACGGGATAAGTTTTTGGAGCAGGTTTCGGCTGGCATTCATAGCATTCTGTTTTGCTTTTGATATGTACAGTGACCTGCTTTCAATAAAGAGGAAAAAGGCAAGAAAACAAGAATATGGTAATCGAAAAAGAGAATAACCCATTAGATAAACAAAACGGAAGTCAAATCACAAGTTTAAAAATCTTCAGATTTCATATCATGTGTCAGGGTATATATTCCAACTACTATAATTTTCCTGTAAAAAAACAACCATTAAAGAAAATTCGCTTTTGTCATTTACTCTATCAATGACACTGGTCAAAAGCCCTTAAAAAGCAGGGATAGATTGAATAACGTGATAGGTTGGACCTTAGTAGCAGGAACATCCTATCGGGTGGTGAAGTCGCGAATCCACCTCCAAACCTCGCTCTTGTGTTTCAAGTCAGACACTCTTAGAAACCTTACTCCCATTGAGAAAGGAGCCCGCTCTCGACTAGGATACAACATCTTAAGCATATAAATCCGAAAGAAACAAAAGAAAAAGATACCAAACAGGAGAAAATATGAAATAATTTTAAGATACTAGAAAATATCAACAATATCTACCTATATTGTTGAACAACATTTGCAATTAACATGAGTTAAGAATTACAGTATTTGCTTGTATTATATGTTATATCTTTATAAATTATTCCTCAACGCCTCCCTCAGCACTCCCAAATAAAAAGCTTCTATAGTCCGCTGCTCCACCACCCCCCTTCCTGCAACTAAGTGTTGGACGGGTGTGAATTACAGGAAATTCACTGACTGTTCATCTAATCTTTCAAAACAACGGTACTCCAGCCCCCAAATTTGTAGGAAAAGCGTTGCTAATCCAAGATAGTAACTCAAACTGGCACGGACTGAGGATATTCCTGGCTATGTTACTTGATAAGCGACTGTCATGATACTGCCTTATCAATCAAGTATGGATCTTCCCAAATGTACAAAATCCGCCTGATGAAACCTCGACACTTGGATTAGCGCTTGAGATCAGTGCCGACACATTTAGTTGAACACACACCTAGCAAGCATATTTCAAAATTCGAGTTTATCATGAACTATGCATGAAACTCCTATTACATGAATGAAACGGGCCTAAGGCACTTTGTAAACACTATCTGTCGAGAAATAAAAATATATATAGTATGTACCAAGAAACTTGAAACTTGAATATTTTGGCATATTCTCGAGTCCTTGAGATGAAAATTGAATAACGCGAATACTGAATGGATACCCTCCCCCGACACCCGTACTGGAGTTCATCTAACGTAGATCAAGCATGGCTTTCTAGTTTTTTTAGTGGTTCTTTAGTCCATAAGAGAAATAACTTACTTGTTGCATCTTTTTCCACTTTATTTATAGACTCTTATCAACATATTCCCATAGAAATTGCATAACTGAATAGTGAGCAATTAAGTTATGAACAAAAACGCATGTAAAAGCATATAGGAAAGGGAAATGAACTCGTCCTGCTATACTAGTCAAAGAATTTGTACAACATAATATCACCTGGCCAAGAAACCCGGTAGTCCCACTCTCAATCAATGGAACATCACCAGCCAAGCAGAGGCGGTTTACATGTCGCCTGGCGTCTAAGTTGTCGAGTCCATTCAAAACAACATTGAATTGCTTAAAAAAGTCAACATTGAAGTCTGGATCTTTAACATTTGCATGGTATGGCGTAATGCTTATGTGAGGCCTAAATCTTAACACAGCATCCCGAGCAACCTGGTTGTTGGATTATCAAAACAACTATAAACGAACAAACACACAAAAGATACTATTATCATTACAAATGGCAGAAAACAAGATGAAAGGGCTGAAGAAAGCCACTTACTTTAGCCTTAGATTGCCCAACATGACATTTTCTGAACAAGAATTGTCTATTTAAGTTACTCACTTCTATTGTGTCCATGTCAATCTGAAAACAATAGCAAGAATTGAGAAAAGAAAACAACAAAAAAGGGAAAAAGAATCAAATAACACAACCCCCTCCACACAAAAAAGGGAGAAAAGAATCAAATAATCCAACCCCCTCGGCACAAAAAATAAAAATATATGCTTTTTAGGAAAGATTTACCATCAAAACAAATGGAGCCAACCCATTTTTGGCAGTAGCCAACGTACTCATAAAACAGTCCACTATGCCATGAACACTTAAACAACACCCCCCACGAGGTGCACACCCACACCAAACCCCACCAGGTGTGCTAGCAAAAAAACCAAAAATTAATTCAAACAAAATCAGCCCATGCCTTTCAAACACCAACCTTCGGCCAACAAAATTCTGGTCGGGGGCTATAGGGAAACCCAGACCCAAGAGGGAAAAGACGGATACCCACCACAAAACCAATTCGAATCCCTAAACCCTAAATCTAAATTCTACTAATTGACTCGTTACAAAAATTCCAAGGAGAAAAAAAGAGTAGGGAACAAATTTTGAAAGGTCTACTACTTACGATATGGATGTCCTGAAAGCCAGAGAGAGCTAAAGTTTTGAGAAGCTCGCACCCAATACCACCAGCACCAACCATAAGCACTTTTGCGCCCTAAAATGAAGTACAAAATTCGCTGATTATTACTTCAATCAAGTGTAAATGGAACGTAAGAGTGAAAATACAAATCATGAATTGCAAGAAATACATATGTATACCTTGATTGCAGATAACTGCTGCTCGGAACCCATTTGAGGTAGAGAGAGAGAGAGAGCGAGAAAGTCAAAGAGTGACGAAGGGGGTATGTATACCCTGTACGAAGAGGTTTAGAGAGAGAGTGGGGGCTTTCTCATACTTTTCTTTTCCTTTTTTTTTTTTTGGGTGCTGCAGCTGCGAAGAACCGAACGCGAGCGTGGGGAAAAGAAGACGAATCCGAGTGGTCTTCTGCCCTATTGCTTCGAGGAAAGGGCGCCAAAAAAGAAAGCTTCTCTCTCTCTCTCTCTCACTCTCTCTCTAAAATGTCTCTCTCTTCAGCCTTCGAAGAAGCGACGCAGTGAGGTGGTGTTTGGGAGTGGGATTGTTTACATGTTCCGTGTTCCCAGTATCCACGATGGTTTATTAAAACAACAATGGAGACACAGATTTCCTACACAGATCTGGACACAGATGTCAAGGGTGTCACGTGCATCCGAAGGATCCGGACATCCGAATCTGTGTAGGACACAGACTTTCCGTTATTAAAACTTTTTCTTTTTCCTGAGTCCTGATTTGACAATTATTATTCTAATTTTTAATTTGACCTAATTTTTTATTATTAAATTACTTTTTCCTCTTTATGTTAAAAATAATTATAATTTTTTATCCTCCTTTAATTTTTTGTGAATTTTTTATTTTCTCTATCATAGATTTAAAAAAATTATAAATAATAAAAAATTTCAGAAAAATTAAAAATAATTTGAAAACAAGATCTGTTTGTGTTTATTTATAGTGAACTTTTTTCTAATTTTTTGATATGATTTAATAATTTTTAAATTTTTTCATAAAGACGGACAAATAATTTACAAAATATTGAGGTAAAAATAATAAATATTAAAAAATTAGAGACAACAGAAAATAAAAATAAGCAAGTTATGCTTTATTTTTATTAAAAAAATGTTGTTTTATTTTTTAAACTTACATCAAACGTCTTGACAGAATAAGGTAAAAGGAAAAAAAACCCACAAAATCAGTAAAGACCCAAAAAAAATTCTATTGTTTCTAGTCTTTCTGGAGTTGTCTTATTTGATTTTTTTAATTTTAATTTTAATTTTTATGTTTTTCTTATCCTCTCTGCACAAATAAGAGTACGCAAAATAATTAATCAAAAATTGTACAAATGTTGAAATAATATTCACTATTTTTAGAAGATTAAGTTGATCTAATTTCTTTACACCGATATATAAATCTGGGTGATACGATACATTTAACAAAGATAAAATTTATTACGTGCAATTTATTTCATCACTTAACAACTCGAAAAGTCAAGTCATGATTAATTGGTTTAGCTCAGTCTACCCTCTCACCTACTAGAAGTTCAATTTTTTTTTTATTTCAACCACTCTGAAATTGCTTTTCAGGCCCAACGATTGAATGTGAATAAAATATTATCAGTCGAATTACTGTCGAAATGTAATTGTCATTTTCTTACGACTAAATTAACGACTAGTAGTATCCTAGTGGTCGGTTTGAGATTTGGGGTTTTGTTCCCTCCTAAGGTCTCAAGGTTAAAATCTCTCGTATTTTACTCTTACAGGGTCAGCCCATATGAGGGTTTTTTCACGTTTTAATTGAAATTTTTGCAACTAAACAGTGAAATTGGTCCTCCAGAGATTAATCAAGATGTGCGTAAACTGATCTGAAAATTATCTAAAAAAAATATTAACTTACCAACAGATAAACAGTTTGTAATATATTTTATCAAATTTTAATCAAAATATATGGCGATTAGATTGCTAGATTGCAGCCAATGTGAAAGTATGGGGCTTGTGATTGTGATTTATGTTCAACTTAATGTGGGGGGGAAAAATACGATGACGCGCCAAAAGGTACTAATCTGTTGGTTTTCTAGATGTCTCTCACTAGCATAGAATGTTACAATATAAAAGGATTTACTCTGAAATATGTAAGTGCATAACTCTTGTTTTATTTTAATGTGAGAGGCCAGATACGCAAGGGAATAGATCTTCCATCCAAGTACACGTTCGGCTCATCTATGTCGAGATTAAACTGGATTAGGTCTAGAGATTGATCTACACGTACTAGATCATGAGGTTCGACAAGGACGTTTGGTGTGCTTCAAGCCCTCTAGTTTGCACGAACCCAAAGCGGACCGAGTCTCCGTTGCGGTTGACATATCATATTGGCCCATGGATCTTGCAACTCGAGGCGTTCAATCATGCCACCTAGGGCATTGTGCTCGACACTGTCAAGGGGTGACGTGTTCCCACGTTGCGAGCAGTTGCTTGGGAAAACTTGGGGATGAAGTAGTTATAGTACATGCGGGCATTACTGCCCGATTCGCACGCCCCTGGGACACATGACGGAAGTGTCACGACTTGCAATTCACGATGCGATATTTTAGGCTGGTACTCCCAACAAATCCATTAGGTTGCTTTTTATAAATAGTTCAATGGTACCATGTGCATTCACTCCACTCTAACTTTTCAAGTTGGTTTTGCCTCCTCACCAAAAAAACTAGCTTAGACATTGAAATGTCTACCAGAGACCCAATCACGTTCTACATTAACATAGGATTAAGTGTTTTTGCAGTAAAGTGCATTCAAAAGAATTTTCAAGTGGTCACAAAAGTGGGATCCACACTCTGCATTTGTAACTCAGAATGATCGGATCAACGTACACGCATCTCAACTTATTTATGGGGATCAATTTATGGTTCACTGGTGGGTAATTCAATAAAAGTCAAGACAAGATTATGTACTCCTGTAAAAATTTAAGCACTTGTGAAGCTCTGAACTTGAAATCACGGGAATGAGTAAACCACTAAATCTCATATCTTACTTGTTGTGTTAATCTCTTGCAGCTTGTTTGTCAATGGCCAAAATTTTAGAAGGAATATATTAGATATAATAAGAAGAATTTTGAACACAATATATATAATACGAAGGTGGATATAATATAATGAAAGATTTATTACAAAGGGGTTATAAGCTGTTTGTTTGAATTTTTTTTCCAAAGAAGAGTGTACGATTGATATGACTAGCTGAACGATATTTTTGTAATTAATAATAACATCCTAATAATTAATAAGTGCATTTACATAAATAGAATGGATGAAATATAGACGGAACAAAAATAGGCAAGATAATTGTATCTCATTACAGAGAAAAATTAGTTTCACGAATATTATATATATAAGATTTCATTACAGAGAATAATTAATTGTATCTCATTCCCGAAAGGAATGCTAGACGAGATCGACTGATATAAGATTTCACGATATCCTCTTCAATCACCATATAAATGGGACCCATACAGAATAACTGAGGTTTGGTCTCTAACTTCTGTCAAAATACATAAAGGGAAAAAAGCTATACGAACTAATACTTTTTTAGATCAATATTAGATCAACGGCTAAACTTTTCGTTCCCGATTAAATTTTGATAATCCGAACCATTCAATGTGTTTAAAACATATTTTTAAGGGTACCCACGAAAAATCAGCTCAAAATATTACCGGAAATGACTTGATCCAATCATTAGTTCATAAAACAGTTCATGTCAGCATTTTGAACCACTGTTTGGATCAAGTCCTTTCCGGTAATATTTTGAGCTAATTTCTCGCGGGTACTCTTAAAAACATGATTTAAACACATTGAACGGGTCGGATTATCAAAATTTAATCGGAAACGAAGAGTTTAGCCGTTGGTCTAATATTGGTCTAAAAAAGTGTTGTCCCTTGAGCCTCCTTCGTACATAAATATCCACACTTATTTGTGTACAAATTTAAATACAAATATTTTCAAAATTATCCGCAGTCACAAAATAATGAAAAATTCATATTCTTCGGATAATTTCAGACATACTTATATTTAAATTTAAAGTTGTACACGAGACTTACGTACGTAAAAAAAAAAAGGGGAACTTAATGTTGAGTCCTACCTCTAAGAGTAATCTAGTGTTAGATCCTAAACACTTTTCAACATTAAGTTTACATCCTAAAATTCAAAAAATACCCAAAATAACCCTAAAAAATAATTAGAGCACCAAAATAGAAATGTACTAAAAATAAGAGATTGTTTACCAATTACATTTATTGTTGCCTTTCCCCTCCAAATCTTGACTTTCCCGTCCAAATCCCAAACCACGTTTCAGTTCTATTCAGTCCTAAAAAAAAAAGCGACGGTAGGTATTCTCGGAGACGGTGGCTTCGCATCCCGTCCAAATCCTGACTTTCCCGTCCAAATCCCAAACGACGTTTCAGTTCCTATTCAGTCCTAAAAAAAAAGCGACGGTTGGTATTCTCGGACACGGTGGCTTCACATCCCGTCGTACGGTCCGTTCGCGGCGGCAGCATCTGTAGACCGGCGAGTTAGTGTGTCCAGTTGCCGGCGACGTCTGCACTGTGGTGGCATTGGCGGACCGGGTGGTTTTCCGATCGAACACCCGGCCGTTTGTTTCGTACAGTATTCTGTCTTTTCGGCGTCTGACTTAGGGCTCGAAATGGCGGCAGCTTTCAGACGAACGGCGATGTATGGCCCGATCTACCCGTACGTCAGACCATTGATGCGTATTTCACGGGGCTTGGAGGTATAAGGGAAGAAAACGTTCGATGTGGTGTTGATTTGTGACACGTGATGGTAAATTCTGCTCTCTGCGTTTTAGATTTGATGGTAAATTTGCTCCCTGTAATTTACGATTTGATGGTAAATTCTGCTCTCTTCCCCGTTTGATGGTAAATTTGCTCTCTGCATTTCCCCGTTCGATGGTAAATTTGCTCTCTGTAATTTACCATTTGATGGTAAATTTGGTCTCTCCCGTTTGATGGTAAATTTGCTCGCTGCATTTCCCCGTTTGATGGTAAATTTGCTCTCTGTAATTTACCATTTGATGGTAAATTTGGCTATCTTCATTTTAACATTTGATGGTAAATTTTGCTATCTGCGTTTTAACATTTGATGGTAAATTTTGCTCTCTTCGTTTCCCCTGTTATAAGTAGTAGCCCATCGGATTTGCCATTTAATATCACAAAAAATGCTACAAATTTAACCAAACCAAAATTGGAGCAATGCATACCAATACGTTACTCATCCAATCATTGCAAAAACCAAAATAACAACATTGTTTTGGGGTTAAACACACCAACATAAAGAAAAGAAAAACAAAAATTGCTACACCGCTTCCTTGCATGATTTTCGATTATGGTTCCCCAACCTTTGACACCTGCCACATTTAATTTGGTTTCGGTTCTCTCCCCTAGACGGTATTCGTTGAGTTCTAGGTCTCCCAGGCGGCTTCTTGCTCACCGGAGGAAGTGTGAATCCCTTGTCATCTTGTTGCTCGCGCATCCAAACAGTGGGTATTGGGTAAATAGAGAATGAGTACGAGGCACGAAAAGCTTCCACATGGTAATACGGATCGACATATGAGCTCAAATCTTTACCCGCAGAACATATTGCAGCGACTGCGTGAACACATGGGAAACGTTCTAGCTGCCATGACTGACATGAACAATTACCCCTTGCAATGTCGACAGTGACGTTTGGAAATGATTGGACCTCGTAAACATCATTTCCGGCCTCAACAGTCATAATATGGTGAATTTGTGTCTGGTGGTTAATTTGTATATCCGGGAATATGGAAAATTACAGAATATGGTAAATTTGCACATCATCTAAAAATACAGAATATGGTAAATTTACACATCATCTACGAAAACATGGTAAATTTCTATTTAGCAATCTTCAAGAAAATTTCTTCGGGTTTGACGATGCGATCTTCGTCCTAACTTTCAACCCTCACTGTTTACCATACCATCTATCAACATGGTAAATTTACAACATCTACCAAACGTAGTAACTTACATATCATCTATGGTAAACATGGTAAATTACAGAATATGGTAAATTTGCACATCATCTAAAAATACAGAATATGGTTAATTTACACATCATCTATGAAAACATGGTAAATTACAATCTTCAAGAAAATTTGCACATCATCTATTTAGCAATCTTCAAGAAAATTTCTTCGGGTTTGACGATGCGATCTTCGTCCTAACTTTCAACCCTCACTGTTTACCATACCATCTATCAACATGGTAAATTTACAAATCATCTAACAAACGTAGTAACTTACATATCATCTATGGTAAACATGGTAAATTACAGAATATGGTAAATTTACACATCATCTAAAAATACAGAATATGGTAAATTTACACATCATCTATGAAAACATGGTAAATTACATATCATCCACCAAGTCATGGTAAATTCACCAAACATATTGGTGAAGTGTGCGGCATATCAAAAAAAAAAAAGGCTTCACATGCGCAACCCATTCTCAAAACATATAACTACAAACTAAAAACGATAAAAATAATTCACTCATCGTTCGCTAGTTAGCAATCTTCAAGAAAATTTCTTCAGGTTTGGCGATGCGATCTTCGTTCTAACTTCAACCCTCACTGTTATTTTGCACAAGGAGTAATAAAGGAAGATCGTTTGGGCGAGGAAATTTCAAAAATCAGAAAATAAGACAAGGAAGATCCCAAAAAAACCTTGCGATTGCGTAGAAAATCAAATCTTCAGTGGAAAGATTCCAACAAAATATTCATCAAATTTACCATATTCTGAGTAATTAACATGGAATATTTGAAGAAGATTTGATTTCCGGATCAGTGAAAACCGAATACTCACTGTTTCCGGCATCATCTACCATATTCCGGCGGCCTCATGGTTTCCAGCAGTTTCCGGCGAAACATTAAATCCGGCGAAACATTATTTTACCTTATTTCCGGTGACACATTAAATCTTACCTTATTTCCGGCGTAATGAAGCAATTGCTGAAAAAAAATTGCAATGAACAAAATTTACCTTATTTGCGGCGAACATTAAATCCGGCGAAACATTAAATCCGGGACTTGGTTTCCATAGTCAGCTAAATATTTTACCTTATTTAATTCCATAATTACAGCCATATTTATTGCCCAATTATAAACATACCAAATCAATACAAAATCTTTTCTGAACCAAAAAGGATAAGAGGGTAATCTACCACCAAAAAATAAGGGCATACATGTCAACCAGGCTTAATTGGGGGTGAAAACATAAGTTTGAAAAGTGTATGGGACTCAACCCTACATAGTGTAGGTAAAAAGGACTCTGATTTAATTTACCCAAAAAAAAATGCATTGGAAATGATTTATTATCTTTTGTCGCCTAGCAGACCTCAGTCAGTCCTTTTCAGGAAATTTCATCTTCCCAATGGGAATGATAGAATAGAACCCAGAAGGCTGTCCCCTTAACCGTCAAGCTCGCATATAAGCCAAGCCAAACCACACGGCCCCACACCTGTACCAACGAACGGGCACCTGGTAAAGCCGTAAAGGGTTTTTCTCATCATCATCATCGTCAGCAGCAGCAAGCAGTAGCTGTTCATCCCTGCTCTCTCCGTCTGTCTGTCAAATTCTGTACATTTCTGCGGGCGGACTGTTTCAGAGTAGACGAGAGAGAGTTCTAGTGCGGTGTTCGACAATGTAAGTTCAATCTTCACTTTACCTGACCTTCCTTTCCGCTAATTTTTGATTTCCCGTACTTCTATCTAGTGTTTTAGTAGTTCTTCTGATGGTTTTGGCACTCAAAACGATCATCGCCAACACACAAAACGATGGTCGAGCCTGGTTGCGGTTTCCAGAGTCGTTTTTTGCTACCATTTCCATAAACTTGTTTAGTTTAGAGTTTTCGAAACTTATTTCCTGCGTAAAATTTTCAGTAGATTGAGGAAACCCATCAGAAATGTATAAGATAGCGAGAAGTGTTTTTTTTTTTTTTCAATCTAAAAAGATATGAGAAGTTATCTGCAAAAACTGCAATCAAAGCGGCTGAATGTGCGAACAGTAATCGAGCCTAGTTGCAGTTTCCAAAGTCGTTTTTGCTAACCTTTCCATAAATTTGTTTGGTTTATACTTCATAGTTTTTTCGAAACTTCTTTCCTGCGCAATTTTTGGAAGAGATAGATGTATAAGATAAACAAAAAAGAAGTGATTTTTTTTAAATATAAAAACTTATGAGAACTTCTCGGCAAAACTGCAATCTAAGTGGTTCAATGTTCGTATTCAGAACTCTCCCTAATGGTGAAGCAATTAACTTCTTGTTTTGTTTGTTTGTTTTTGTTGTCATATGTATTATGTAGTGAGGATGGAGGCAGCAAGGGAAGGTCGGGGAGATAATTCTGCTGATCTGCTTGCATCAAAGTTTTCACCATGTTAGCCCTTCTATTTCTCCCAACTCCAGTCATTTTTTCTTGGTCAATTGAATTTTTATTCAATCCTACAGAATTAAGAGCTTATTTCTTTGTTTGAAATCGTGCCCCCCCCCCCCCCACAAAGTAAATTTACAAACTAGATAACTTCTATGGGTGTTTGAAAGGTGATTTTATTTCCAAAATTAGTCCCCATAATATTGAAGGATCATACAGATACCAGAGTTATGCTAAGGCCTTGTGTTCACATGGCAACCCCAACATAAACGTGGCATCACCACTGTATACTATATATACTACCATCAATGCCACACGAGCTGCGTTTGCCATCTTGTTACTTCCGACACATAACATACTATATATACTACCATCAATGCCACAAGCGCTGCATTTGCAATCTTGTTACTTCCGACGCATAACTTCGCTTACTACTTTAGGTAAAGTAGGTTGATACACATATTTATGTGTTCAAGGTTTTTTCTTTAGGAAGCAAAACCCTATTTTTTGACAAAACAAGAAAGAATAAATAAAGGAATCCAAATTAAATTTCAAACAATCTTTGTTCCTCCCACCCTTTTATTGGTGGGTTTCCTGCAAATAGATAGTCTGAAATCCAAATTGAACCGAACTCCATAATCGCATTCCAACTTCTCTGCCAAGAGAATTACTCAAACTCTACTTCTCTGCACAAATTTTGCAAAGACAAAACAGGAAAAAACACTCACTCGAACAATATCAAACTCAAAACATTATTCTCCCATTTCACCTCTTTAGTTATGTCCTTGATGCTGATTTTCCCCAACCACGCGACAATCAAGGAAATCTTAATGGTAAAGTCTGGTAGGGACTATTCTTTTTTCGCTCGCTTTCAAGATCTAAAGCAAATTAATTGTTCACATGCTCCTTTTGGCAGGATCTTCCTAATTGCCATTTTGATACCACAAACCACAAAACGAACAGGTTAACACAGGAGAAGGAGAATGGTTTTGAAATCCTGTAAGATTTGGTAACTGCTGCTGTTGGGAATTTGAGTGGTTCTGAATGATATGTTGTATGTACCCCTTGCTGTTACTCAAAACAGAAGCCATGCGAATGGTCAAAAGATATTTTTCTCGGTTGATTTTGGAAAGCTCGAGCCAGCTTCAATTTTTGGTGCATATACAGACAATGGGGTGTTCCCTTATGTAGTACTATTAATAGATGTGTCTGTGTGTGTGTGCACGTAGGCACGCGCACGTGCTGTGTACTTAAACATGGTGAATGGTTGATACACTGTTCTAATTTATAGCGTGAGTGTGTTTCTTCTTTATTTGAGTTTCGCCTTATTTCTCACTCAAATCATACATAAATTCACTTGGTTTGTTGTGTGGACTATGTGGTGTGTTTGACTTGAACTTTTTGACCAGTAACATATTACAAGAGACGATGCAAGGGAATGAGATATCGTGCTCAAGAACCTGAACTGAAGAAAGCAAGAAATGATTATTCTGATCCATTTTCAGTGCCTAATTTGTCGGAGGAGCTGAACTCTGGGAAATTCAGAAGTGTGACTTCCAGAGATTTAGATGTGGAGAAGAAGCCAATAAAAGAGAAATTACAAGTCAGGCAGCCGGAAACTCCTTTGGTTCCTCAGGACGTCATTGACTTGGAGGATGACGGTGCTGCAGATCATGTCGTAGCAGAGAGATTGGAGGTTGTAGTTATTGCTTCGGATGACGAGGATATAGGAGATCAGCGGCATTTTAATGCAGATTGTGAGCCAGCTGCGGAGTTACTCATGAACGAGTTTTGGGTAAGGTCTATTTTCTACTTGGAGAGTGCAGTCAACAGTGAGTTGTATGCTGCATTCGAATTTATGCATCTGTAATATTTTCAGCATAGTTTGAGTTGAAGCAGTAGTACCGACTTTAGTCATCATAAGTCAAATGTAAAATATTTATTCTTCACTGATTGACCTATCCACGTACATAGTTGAACAGGAAGAGACGGTTATAATGTGCTATTTCACAGGAATCGTATAGGAAGAACGTGAACAACTAAGAAAATGGTTTGAAAGATAATGAATGTTACCCGATAATTTTGTCACATGTTAGTTGTGTTGCTCTTGAAGGGAAGGATCGTATGGGAATTATGACCATGATAAATGTATCCTGAAACTATGGAGTGAGTTATTTTGAATTTAATATGTTCTGTTGCTTCTGGATTGTAAAGGGCGATTTAATGGATCTTTAATGATCTCAGTACTGATGGCTTGAAAAGAACCGACAACTGGAGATGTCTTACCAAAAAGGTCATCTCTTTTTTTCGTCATAGTTACAAGTAGTACTGCTGGGGGATATCATTAAGTCTTGCTTAGGATAGACCATATGGACCTCTTTGGTAACCTCATGTTGTAGAGTTGTAGAGGATACTATACTGTACCTACTTTGGTAACCTCATGTTGTACCTATTTCGAGGAAATCAAACTAAAATAAGTGCACTAAAGCAGGTTTCTGTTCCCCATTTATAACGAAGGATTGTCGATGGATTTAGCACCTGTGTTTCTGAGTGTAGAGTGGGATATAAGAGCAGACTATACATCATTGATGCCTTAGACTAATCACATCTACGAGATAGTTTCAGCTTTTATATGTCCAAAATTCGCATGAACATCGACTTTTATACAAGATACAGTCTATTGTTCTCAAATGCACCTATTGGTTATTGATTAAGTAGGCTATACTGGCCAGTAGTTTCCATTACAGAACCTGGCTTCTCTTAGTTCAACGGCCTTTACAAAATGGTGACCAAAGCTTTTCACCACAGCATCAAGGAATGATCTCTTGGGATTGGCATCTGCTCAAGTATAACCAGCAAATTTTTGATAAAAGACTGCTCACTTGTGAAACATTGGAAAATGAAACCAAAGGATTCGGAGACCATGTCTCGATTTAGTATCCAAATACAAAAATTCTGGTTCAGCTACTCTGAAGCCTCAATCCTCAATGATTTGGTCAAAGAAAAACTGTTTTATACCCTGCATATTGGTTTCAATTCGTTCTAGCTAGAATAGGCTACAAACTATGACAACCAGTTTGACTATCCGTTTTTCAGGATATGTGGTTATCTGTAATGTGAAGCTCCAACTTTGCTCTGTATTATTATGTGAAAAAGCAGGATTCTAACTTGCAAAGGTTCTTTTATTTATTAGTAAGTTTGGTCTGATCAATTGTTTATACTTTTCCCTCTGGCCCTTTTATCTTTTCTTCCATTTAAATGCTAATTCATCACCATAACACACTAGTTTTTTTTTTGATCTGCTGCCATAACACACTAGTTGTCACTGCCTTTTGATCTATTCACATTTTGATCGAAAAATTGACTGAACCTCATACGTAAAGAACTCTGTGTGTTTGTGCTAAAGAGTTATTGGTTTATTCAGGCTCACGAGAATGGTGAATATAAGGTACTAACTCTTTGTTTACCGAAGCGCTAAACACATGTACCTAAGTTATATAGCTTCATTGATTGTGATATTCGTTTTGCCGTATTTGATAACTGATGGGTGCCACAACCATATACAGGATAGGGGTTCGGCTGAGCTCCAAAGTTTGAGAAACCACGATGCAAGGCTTGCTGGTGAAAATGAGACCAAGAACGCTAAAGGTGCTTACCATGGCATGGAGGATAATCTGCAAAGTGAGGAAGGCAACGTGAGTTTGCTTTTTTGTACCTTTTGCCTACAATCTTTTTCTCTTTTACTATTCTTTATGGTAGCCCAGCACCAATAAGCACCGTAAAGTACTGGTTATCATTGCCTTTTCATATTGTTTACATACATTCTGATGGGAGATTCGACTGTTAAAAGCAAAAAACTCATTATTTATTTGATTCATATTATCAGGATCAAACATTATTAATTCTCTAATTGTTAGTCATATTGATTTATTTATTTGACAAATGGTCTCTATTTGTCGTTTAATTGTTTTTGTTCCTCAATGACTTATGCATGTTCATTACCAGCACAATGTTGCCAATACATCCTTTCTTCTTCCTCTGTAAAACAGCATGCAGGAATCTACTGCTTTTCTCTCCATTGGATTATGTTCTGTTTTTGGTTTGATCAGTTGCTTATACTTTTTCCTCTGGCCAGTTTATCTCTTCCACCATTTAAATGCTAATACATCACCATAACGCACTACTTGTCACTGCCTTTTGATTTTATTCACAATTTGATTGCAAGATGACTAAACCTCGTACTTAAGAGAACTCTGTATGTTTGTGCGATGCAAGGGAATGAGATATCGTGATCAAGAACCTGGACTGAAGAAAGCAAGAAATGATTATTCTGATCCATTTTCAGATCCTAATTTGTTGGAGGAGCTGAACTCTGGTAAATTCGGAAGTGTGACGGAAGATATCAAGGATCTTCTTGCTCGGAAGAGCCAGGCGATCAATTCTTATTTTCTAATGCATTCCAGAGATTTAGATGTGAAGAAGAAGCCAATACAAGAGGAATTACAAGTCAGGCAGCCGGAAACTCCTTTGGTTCGTCAAGATGTCATTGACTTGGAGGATGACGGTGTTGCAGATCATGTCGTAGCAGAAAGATTGGAGGTTGTAGTTATTGTTTCGGATGACGAAGATATAGGAGATCGGCGGCACTTTAACGCAGATCGTAAGCCAGCTGCAGAGTTTCTCATGAACGAGTTTTGGGTAAGGTCTATTTTCGAATTTATGCATCTGTGATATTTTCCGCATAGTTTGAGTGGAAGAAGTACCGACTTTAGTCATTATAAGTTAAATGTGAAATATTTATTCTTCGGTGATTGACCTATCCACTTACATAGTTGAACAGGAAGAGACTGTTATAATGTGCTATTTCATGGGTGTCATATAGGAAGAACGTGAACAACTAAGAAAATGGCTTGAAAGATAATGAATGATACCAAATAATTTTTGCTCTTGAAGGAAAGGATCGTATGGGAATTATGACCACGATAAATGTGTCCTGGAACTACGGAGTGAGTTATTTTGAATTTATCACAGGTATGTTTTCTTGCTTCTGGATTGTGAAGGGCGATCTAGTGGATCTTTAATGACTCAGTACCGATGGCTTGACAAGAATCAATGACTGGAGATGTTTTACAGAAGGGGTCAATTTGTTTTCTCATAGTTACAAATAATACTGCGGGGAGATATCATCAAGTCTTGCTTAGGATAGAATTTATGGAGAAGGAACTAGTGGGATAATGGGGGGTGATATCTAGTTCCCTAGACCTCCCAGGTTCCAAGTTGTAGAAGGATACTATACTGTACCTACTTTGGTAACCTATTTTGAGGAACTCAAACCAAAATAAGCGCACTAAAGCAGGTTGCTTTTTTCTGTTTATAACGAAGGATTGTTGATGGAATAAGCACCCGTGTTTCTCAATTCATAGTTGGATATAAAAGCAGACTATGGATCAATTGTTGCCTTAGACAAATCACATCTATGAAATAGTTTCAGCTTTAATATGTTCAAAATTTGCATAAACGTTGACTTTTATATAAGATACAGTTCATTGTTCTTAAATGCACCTTGTTTATTGATTAGGCAGGCTATACTGGCCAGTAATTTCCATTACTGAAAATGGCTTCTCTTAGTTCAACTGCCTTTACAAAATGGCGACCAAAGCTTTTTCACCATAGCATCAAGGAATGATCTCTTGGGATTGGCATCTGCTCAAGTATAACCAGCATATTATTGATAAAAAAAAAAAAAACTGATAACTTGTGGGACTGTGGAAAATGAAATCATAGGATAGAATTTGGAGACCATGTCTCAATTTAGTATCCAAATACACATTCCGGCTCAGCTACTCTGAAGCCTAAGTCCTCAATGATTTGGTCAAAGCAAAGCTGTTTTTTACCCTGCATATTGGTTCCAATCTTTCTAGTTAGATAATCACGTATCCTCTATAACGGATAGTCAGTAAAATTTCTGCATTGTGAAGCTCCAAGCATGCTCTGTATTGTTATGGCAAAGAGAAAAGGCAGGATTCTAACTTGCAAAGATTCTTTTATTTGTTAGCAAGTTTGGTTTGTTCAATTGCTTATACTTTTTCCTTTGGCCCTTTTATTTCTTCATCCATTTAAATGCTAATTCATCACCATAAGGCACACTGCCTTTGAATTTTATTGACAACTTGATCGAAAAATCAACTGAATTTCATTCTTAAGAGATCTCTGGATGTTTGAGCTAAAGAGTTGGTTTATTCGGGTTCACGAGAATGGTGAATATAAGGTACTAATTCTTTGTTTACCGAGGCGCTAAACACGTGTACCTAAGTTTTATAGCTTCATCGATAATTCATTTTGCCGTATTTGATAACTGATGGGTGCCACAACCATAAAATACAGGATAGGGGTCCAGCTGAGCTCCAAAGTTTGAGAAACCAAGATGAAAGACTTGCTGCTGAAAATGAGACCAAGCACACTAAAGATGTTTACCATGGCATGGAGGATAATCTGAAAAGTGAGGAAGTCAATGTGAGTTTGCTTTTTTGTGCCTTTTTCCTCCTACCTTTTTCTCTTTTACTATTCTTTATGGTAATTCAGCACCATAAAGTACTAGTTGTTGTTGCCTTTTCATATTGTTTACATACATTTGGATGGGAAATTTGACTGTTGAAAGCGAAAAACTCATTGTTTATTTGATTCATGCTTTCAGGATCATACATTATTGTATTCTTTCATTGTTACTCCTATTTATTTATTTATCTGATAAATGGTCTCTATTTGTTGTTTAATTTTTTTGGTTCCTCAATGACTTTGTTCATTACCGGCACAATATTGCCAATATATCCGTTCTTCTTCCCCTGTAAAACAGTGTGTAGGAATCTACTGCTTTTCTCTCCATGGGATTTTGTTCTGACCAATATGTTCTATTTGTGGTTTGATCAATTTCTTATACTTTTTCCTCTGGCCAATTTATCTCTTCCACCATTTAAATGCCAATTCATCACCATAACGCACTACTTGTCACTGCCTTTCGATTTTATTCACAGTTTGATCATAAAATGACTGAACCTTGTACTTGAGAGAACTCTGAATGTTTGTGCTAAAGAGTTATTGGTTTATTCAGGTTCACGAAAATGGTGAATATAAGGTAATAAATTATTTGTTTACCTAAGCGCTAAACACATGTACCTAAGTTTTATAGCTTCATTGATTGTGATATCCATTCTGCCGTATTTGATAACTGAGGGGTACTGCAACCATATACAGGATAGGGGTCCGGCTGAGCTCCAGAGTTTGAGAAACCACGATGCAGGGCTTGCTGGTGAAAATGAGACCAAGAACGCTAAAGGTGTTTACCATGGCATGGAGGATAATCTGCAAAGTGAGGATGGCAATGCGACTGAGGGATACCACAACCATATACAGGATAGGGGTCTGGCTGAGCTCCAGAGTTTGAGAAACCATGATGCAGAGCATGCTGGTGAAAATGAGACCAAGAACGCTAAAGGTCTTTACCATGGCATGGAGTATAATCGGCAAAGTGAGGAAGGCACCGTGAGTTTGCTTTTTTGTACCTTTTTCTCTTTTACTATTCTTTATGGTAATTCCGCACCATAAAGGACTGCTGGTTGTCGTTGCCTTTTCATATTGTTTACATACATTTGGATGGGAAATTTGACTGTTACAAGCAAAAAACTCATTATTTATTTGATTCATATTTTCAGGATCATACATTATTGTATTCTCGTAGTTACTCCTATTCATTTATCTGACAGATGGTCTGTATTTGTTGTTTAGTTGTTGTTGTTCCTCAATGACTTCTCCATGTTCATTACCGGCACAATGTTGCCAATACATCTGTTCTTCTTCCCCTGTAAAAGAGTGTGTAGGAATCTACTGCTTTTCTCTCCACGGGATTTGGTTCTGACCAATATGTTCTATTTGTGGTTTGATCAATTTCTTATACTTTTTCCTCTGGCCATTTATCTCTTCCACCATTTAAATGCTAATTCATCACCAGAGCGCACTACTTGTCACTGCCTTTCGATTTTATTCACAGTTCGATCATAAAATGACTGAACCTTGTACTTGAGAGAACTCTGTATGTTAGTGCTAAAGAGTTATTGGTTTATTCAGGTTCACGAAAATGGTGAATATAAGGTACTAAATTATTTGTTTACCTAAGCGCTAAACACATGTACCTAAGTGTTATAGCTTCATTGATTGTGATATTCATTTTGCCGTATTTGATAACTGATGGGTGTCACAACCATATACAGGATAGGGGTTTAGCTGAGTTACAAAGTTTGAGAAACCAAGACGCAAGGCTTGCTGGCGAAAATGAGACCAAGAACGCTAAAGGTGTTTACCATGGCATGGAGGATAATCTGCAAAGTGAGGAAGGCAATGTGAGTTTGCTTTTTTACACTTTTCCTCCTACCTTTTTCTCTTGGGAAATTCGACTAGTAAAAGTGAAAAACTCATTATGCTTGTACAATTCCTGCAGCGATGAAGAGTTTTCAATTGTTTCTGATTATTAGGAACGTTTAATATGAGATACTATTTTTATATTTTGTTAATAGGGAGGCGCTAATACTTGTGCCTTTAAAGTATTTACTTTGATCCATAGTTTTAAATGTCTTGAGGTTTTTACATTCGTTTGGTATCATTTGATAACTGTTGGTGTCACAACAATACTGTATATACAGGCTAGGGATTGGGTTCAGAACCAAAGTTTGAGCAACGATGATCCAAGGCTTGCTGGTGAAAATGCGACTAGGAAAGATAAAGGTGTCTATGTTGGTGTAGAGGATGATGTTCAAAGTGAAGAAGGAAATTGCCAAACTGATTCAGATTATGATGGTCTGGCTGATATTTGGAAGGAAATGAATGTTGCATTTGAATGTTGCAAGGTATTTTATGTTTGATATAATCACCTGTCATAGCCTCAGAAAAGCTCCAGGGCCATATTTCACCTCTATATTCCCTTGGGACATGAGATAGGCCTTGCATTAACTATGCTTCTCTTTAACGGATTGTGCCAGATCTTTGCCTTTTAGTTACTTCAATGTTTGTGGGACACAGGATTTTTGAAGGTCCACTTAAGATATCAGTGCTTTAATTTTTTCTATTTGAGTTAAATGTCCTATTATACTCCTTTGTTTTTAAATTGTTGATGGGCATTAGAATTCTATCATATGCTGTACTGGAAACAGATATTAACTTGTAACTTGTTTCTTAACTTGTTTCTTAAACAGAACACCACTTGGACACAAGGTTACATTCACCTCAATAAAGAGATTCAAGAGGTCCTTAACTTACCAATAACAAAAAGGAAAAAAAAGGGCTTCTCAACAAAGGGAAAACAAAATGGGTTTTAGATTTTTTTTCCTGAGTTCTATGTGTTTTTTTTAAGGCTCAAATTTTGTTTAGACTGATTAAATAACTTTATAGATTGTGTTCCTACTGGTTTGGTAGACACCTTTATATAACCAAGTGGAAAAGGTCACAGATAAAGGATAACATGGTTTATGCTTCGGTTTAGTTAACAGGATGGATTGGATTAAACAGGAACTGTCTAAGAAGATGAGTTAGCCTTAAAACACGCAAAATACAGTCGAGTAAATTAACAAAAACAAATAATGGTAACAAACAACATTATATGAGGCAGCTGGAGGTGGAGTCGCACTTTAGTCATGAATAGATAAAAGGATTTGTTGTGCTCATCTTTACTGGAAGGCCAAATGATATCCAACACCAGACCTGGTAATCTTGTTTCCAGTGTTAGAGTTGTCAGTTTTATAAGCTAAGTTAGTAAACTTTGAAAGTCTTAAGTGCAGGATCATACATTATTTGATTCATATTTTAATTGAGTTCGATCAAGTTTTTGTTCTTTCGGCATCTTCTTAAGTGCAACCTTTTCTTTTTATGTATTTTAGGATACTGCTGAAGATCCTCTGCCTGACAAACTTGTTACAGTGGGGCTAGATGAGTGTGACCATACATTTGTGCTGAAAGATGATCTTGGTTATGTTTGTCGAATTTGTGGTGTGATCCAGAGAGGAATCGAAACCATAATCGAGTACCAGTATGCAAAGGTATGTTTTAAAATGAAATCACGTGCTTTACCTACATTTCCATCCGCCTTTTCTTGGCCATAAAGGTTGAAATTTTGCTGTACTTGTGAACTCATATCTATGTATTCTTGAATTGGTACTCCTATTCATTTATTTATTTATTTGACAAATTGTCTCCATTTATCGTACAATTGTTTTTGTTCCTCAATGACTTCTACGTGTTCATTACCAGTACCATGTTGCCAATACATCTGCTCTTCTTCCCCTATAAAAAAATGTGTAGGAATCTACTGCTTTTCTCTCCATTGGATTTTGTTCTGAGCAAGACATTCGATTTTCCATTTGATTTAGGGTAAAAGGACCACGCGAACATACAGTTATGAAGCCTGGGCTACGAAGGACAAGGAACCTAGTGAAATCCTTGATGGGGTTAAATTGTCAGGACAGGATTTCATTGTCAGTGAAATCTCTGTTCATCCCAGGCATAGGAAGCAAATGAAACCGCATCAAGTTGCGGGCTTTAATTTCCTATTGAGTAACTTGGTTGCGGAGAATCCAGGTGGCTGTATCATGGCCCATGCTCCAGGCTCTGGAAAAACCTTCATGATAATAAGTTTCATACAGAGTTTTCTTGGGAAGTATCCTGATGCTAGACCACTGGTGGTACTACCAAGGGGCATCTTGGCTATTTGGAAGAAAGAATTCCAAAGATGGCAAGTTGAGGAAATTCCGCTCTATGACTTTTACTCCGTAAGAGCGGATAATCGTTCACAGCAACTGGAAGTGCTTAAACAGTGGGAAGATCAGAAGAGCATTCTCTTTCTTGGGTACAAGCAATTTTCGTCAATTGTATGCGATTGCGAAACAAACAAGACTTCAGCTGCTTGCCAAGAGTTATTGTTGACATGTCCATCCATTCTCATATTGGATGAAGGTCACACTCCTAGAAATGAGGACACTGATGTCCTGAACTCCCTCAAGAAAGTCCGGACCCCCCGGAAAGTTGTACTTTCGGGCACGCTTTATCAGAATCATGTGAAAGAGGTCTTCAACATTTTTGACCTTGTTCGTCCTAGATTCATGAGGTTGGATACTTCCCGTGCTATTATAAGGCGGATCTTGGGCAGAGTGTCTAGCTCAAGGAAAAATGTGAAAACAAAGGGTTTGGAAAACGTTTTCTACGAGTCTGTAGAGTGCACACTTCAGAAAGACGAAGATTTCAATAGGAAGATAACCGTGATCCAAGATTTGCGTGAGATGACGAGCAAGGTTCTCCATTTTTACAAGGGAGATTTCCTTGATGAATTGCCTGGACTTGTTGATTTCACTGTGCTTCTTAATCTCACCCCTAGACAGAAGCGTGAAGTTGAAGGTTTGATAAAGATAGCAAAGAAGTTCAAGATTAGTTCTGATGGAAGTGCACTTTATGTACACCCACGGTTGAGGTACCTCTTGAAAAACTCTTCAACTAAAGAAAGAGACAGACCCAATGACACCGAGATGGATGACATCTTAGAAAACTTGGACGTTAGAGAAGGGGTGAAGGCAAAGTTCTTTCTTAATCTGTTAGGCTTATGTGAATCTGGTGGTGAGAAGCTGCTGGTTTTCAGCCAGTATCTCCAGCCTCTCAAATTCTTGGAAAGACTGGCAGTGAGAGTGAAGGGATGGAGTTTAGGGAAAGAAATTTTCGTAATAACTGGTGATTCCAGTTCTGAAAACAGGGAGTGGTCCATGGATTGCTTTAACACTTCTGCTGATGCCCGTGTTTTCTTTGGGTCAATAAAAGCTTGTGGAGAAGGGATATCCCTAGTTGGTGCCTCTCGTGTTATCATACTCGATGTCCATTTAAATCCTTCGGTTACCCGTCAAGCAATAGGTCGCGCATTCCGACCGGGTCAGGAGAAGAAAGTATACACCTACAGGTTGGTTGCTGCTGACTCGCCGGAAGAGGAAGACCACTCTACTTGCTTCAAAAAGGAGTCCATTTCAAAGATGTGGTTTGAATGGAATGAATACTGTGGTCACAAAGAGTTTGAAATGCAGACTCTGAATGTGACTGACTGTGGGGACCTGTTCTTGGAATCCCCCAAGTTGGGTGAAGATGTAAAAGCTTTGTACAAAAGGTTAGCCACAAAAATTCACTCTTTTCACTAGTTAAACAAAAAAACACATAACGTGATTAATTACCCCTGAATTCTTCTAATCTTTTGCAGGTAAATGGTGAATATGAGGCTTGGATTATAGGTATATTATTATCCACCCACCCTTTTTGATGATTTTCATGATGTAGTTTTGTCAGAGTATAGGGTTCTGCTGGTCCCTTTATAACAATCTTGTTTTATATCTTTTGGCAATCAATCTTCTATGTGAAAAGGTTTTGTAGAGCCAGAAAGTATAAGTCCATTAGGATGTTGTTCAGTAAAGCTTTGTGAATGAGATTTGGAAATATTTTCAAACTACAAAATATAAGTATATTTTGAGGTTTTTGTTTAGGCTTTGACTTGTCTTACATACCTATTCTCCCATTGGAAATGAGATAAAGAAATGAAAGAGTTTATAACTATCACTCAAGGTTTCTTGGGTAAGTTTGAACAAACATGTGCTGAACATTATATTTGGGTGCATCTGCGTGCACAATATGCCACTGGGGCAAATGTGGCACAATGTCGCACTATTTGTGGCACTTTTGGTGTATTTGATCTAGACCGTTGATTCTTATAAACAATGATAATCAACGATTAGATGATTGAAATGGTGTATTAATAAGATCAGATGGTGAAAATTACATTTAAATAATAATATATGATTAACAACTTGATCAGTTTTGAAAATGATGTGAGCTACAACCATTAAGAAAATATATGATCAGATGGTTAGGATTTATATTAGCACTGACAGTGCAAAAAGACACCTTATATCAATGCACATTTCCGGATTTATAAAATGGCAATTTTATAGCCAATTTATATTTTTTCTTACGATTCTTCTCTTAATACTGATGCATTCAAACTTCTATATTCCTATCACTGCTAGAATATATTTACTGCACATACAAAATTTTAATTTCTTGACATTCTATAAATTCTTTGGTAGTTCTGATCTGATGTGCAAATTACAGTCAAATAATAAGTTAAAATCGTAACTTCATTGTATCCTGGAGTTTTTTTATTTGCTATCAACCTGATGGACACTAATTTTCTAGAAGTTGGTAGGAGGAATATTGATTATCTAATTGAAACATCAGTACATCACCCTATCTTCTTCTATGGTAAAAAGTTCAACAATATTGACTCTCTCTCAATCTGCCAAACTTTTAGTATTATTGTCTCTGTACATTGAACAGCTCATAGCAGAAGTGTAATGTAATAATAAATACATGCTATCTGAAAATTATGCTGACATAGTTTTACATCATTCCTAAGTCTGTTGATGTATTTTCTAGGGCCTCCCTTGTCAGTTCCTGTGATAAATGTTAGTGTACTTCTGTTACTTGTTACAACCAAACATCATCTAAGCCCAAAGATAAGAGTGGAGGTACTTGTACAGAGTACCTGAGAAAGCTTTTAAGGTAACTGATTGGAAAATGAAGAAACCAAATATAGCTTATCCACTTTTCATCCCTCCATGAATATCTATTCATAAATTCACTATCCAAACAGAGTCTTAAATTGCTGGAGGAAACAAAAATAGAGCTGCAGATGGCAAGACCTTAATGGTTGGAATTTCATACCATAGTAGGTGTAGGGATAAATATGAATGATACTTGAATTACATGTCATAAACTACTTTCATCCATCAATCGTAACAAAGATTACAAAACAGAATTACAATACATAATTGGTTCGAGAAAATAAAATACATAGCATAAATAATACTGAACCGAATCTTGTAAAATCACATTCCCTTTAAAACAGATTCGCTGTCTCAATGTGAGTGTTGGAAGATACATCCGACATTTATTTTCGAGGATAAAACAGCTTACTCGAACGCAAGAACACCAACTTACGACCGTCTATCGAACAAGTTATATATGCTTCTCTCTCACACAAAGAACAAGAAATTTGATAGAGATTGTGTAGATGAAATTTTTGATATTTATGAAACTATGGACGGGATTCAATATTTATACAAACATGGAAAACCTTCTACTTTTCTAAACTCCAAGACCTTTGAGTGGTAAACATCAACAAAGGCATCACAGGAGACTCTTGAGTTGTAAAACGGCCAAAACTTCTAATTATCTCATGAGACCTTCTGGTATCCCAACTTTCATTCACAACTCTTAAAATTTCCAATTACCTGCCCTAACTAAATGGGGGACTAGTCATAGGACTTCGACTCTCATCAAACAAGCATATAGTGCCAAGCTCCAACAAATCTTTGTTATCCAAGATAACCCAATTTCTTATTTTCAATCCCAAAGTGGAAGCAATATATATCTTACAAATTCCTCTAACCTATATCACAAAAAATAAGCATCTTATCTTTACAAATATGCTAACCTTCCAAATCTTTTATCATAATACATCCCTGTTCCATATATGTTTCTATGCAGAGGTACTAACCCCTTTGCAGCCTAGCCCCTCCTCTTCTTCCCTTTCGAGGAGCTAAAAAAATCCCCAAACCAGTTCCTCCATCAAAATATTTGTTATGCAACAAAATCATGGAACATATGGGAGGAACCGTACCGTTGAGGCCGGTTTCCCGAATCCATGCAGTCGAAGTCTGCTGTCTGAGGTCCAACTGAAGAAGATGCAGTGTTATAGACCTCATCCCCTCTCATGCTAACGAAACCGTGGTGGGTATCGACAGGCATGGGGAATCCACCACCCTCACAATGCTGGAGTCCTAATGTGAGAGAAACCCCATTTCCATTTCCAAAGCTTCCCAATTCTGAGATCATAAACCTCCCACTACCTGCATCAGACTGAACAATGGTGTCCTGAAAAAGATTACCGTCATCCAAACAAAGCCTTTGCTCCCCCTTTGATCTCATTAACCCGTACTCGGTTTCAGTTCCCATCATTTCCACGTTGGGAATGTGATTGTTTTTTGAGTCGAGGTATTGTCCGGCTCCATGTCGCTCGGGGGCTGCAGAAGTCACATTTTGTTTGAAATCTTCATTTCTATCCTCAGATGTGGTGATATCACCTTTTGATGCTTTATGTTCAGCTTCAGACGAAGAATTAGAGTCGATCTCCGCGTCACCGGTTTCTTCTTTGTACATTTCTTCAACCATGGGCTTCCACAGGCGCACCCGTGCATTTATAAACCAGTTTGAGACCTGCGGGGGACAAAGAAGGATTGTTCAGTAAATCATAGTAGAACAAACAACAAGATGATCCATAAATTTTAAAGAAAGAAAACACGAAGAAGCTAACCAACCTATCACAAACAACAATGATAGTTCACAAGTTGAAGAATTCTTGCAAAATCTGTGTCTAAACTTTTTGTTTCCTATGGTTCTTTCTCTGGGCGGAGACAAATTGCCTCGAGAAGGTGAGTTTATCGAATCTAGTGGTTCCAATGGCATTGATTAGGGGGTGGCTGAGACTTGTTTAAATGTGAAAAGGTTCACTGTGAAGCCAGGCCATGATTTAAGTTGTTAAAACGGTTTGGGCGTGATAAGATCTTTGTGATGACTCTGTCCACTCTGACAAAGTAGGGGAAATTTCTGAGCTGGGCAGAGATGACTCCGAATCAGAAAATTTTAATTATTTTAGGATTTATAGGGGTGGGTTTCAAGCATTAGGTAGTATTTGGAGTTGACACCTTGTCAGCTATTTCTTTCTCTAATGTTCTTGTGTGTTTTTTTCTCATAAAAATCGAGAGGCTGAAAGGTAGGTTGAGATTTTGCGAATATATTTTCTCTTCGAAGCTCTCGCTATGCATTTCTTTTAATATTGTCCTTCATTCTTTTATCCTTTTGATGATGAAAATTTCTTTGCCGATAAAAAAAAGGAAATGATAGTTCATTGCAGTATGTGTAAGATTCCTTCAAGTTTTTCAGATACGTGCATAAAGCAATTATGTCATGTTCAAGCCAATCTTAATAATGAAGTCACCATATACAACATGGATTATTCGAAAATGCAAAAATAACTCACCAAACTGAAACTCTCAAAGCCGACTACACACGGACATCATATCAAGAAAAACTAGCTAACTGCATGTCATGACTGAACTAGTTCAAGACAACCTCAGACTGAATTACTTGTCGCACCTGGGTCTTGACCCTCAAATGTTTATGGGAAAAGACTAAAAAATAAAGGCTTGAAGACCCCTGATTCTAGAAGGCACATAAGTCCGAGCATGTACAATTACAGAGGAGATGTTCAGTACCGCTTCTTATAGTACTGTTTGGGGAGTCGATAAGCTAGTTCCTGTGGACAATACAGTTTTCAAGACTAGGTTCCCACAATAAAAAACTTTTTCTGTTTTCACTGAAGGTATAAACTAATCTCAGCCATAGTGACTCTGGTTTCATACATGCAACTTTTCTTATATCTCTGACAGGCTTAACTTTTTGAATAACAAGTTCGTATAAGAGAAGGCATCAAGGAACCCCAAGGTTTGCTCCCTCCTAAGTTTTCACGTTCAAGACCAATCAGTGCTATCAATGAGTCCATACAGGGTTTACCCTGGCTTTAATTGGACCCCGCTAGTAGACGGTGGGATTGATCTCTTAGAGATTAGTCAAAGTGCCTGTAAGTTGGCCCGGACACTCATTCATTCAGAATCTTGTAAGTGATAACAAATTATAAGCAATAACAAATTATTGCACTTCTCCAAACATTAACACTAAACTTGTAAGCGATAACAAATTATTCCAGAATCTAATTTCAACAGTATTAGTTTCGTTTCGATGCAGCAAAAAGAAAAATCAGGTAAACTTAAATCAAAGCTGAACCAACTGAATCACCGTTTATATGCCGCCATGAATCCAATGATCATTGTATAGCAAAAGCCAGATAGTAAACATAGGAAGTTCTATACCTGACTTCTTGTCAAGCCTGTCTGCCTTGCCAGCATGCTCTTATCAGAATCTTTAGGGTACCTGCAAACAAGAAAATGGAAAAAAAAAAAAAACAGAACAACCATTTAGATCGATAGAATCTCAAAACTTCAACCACAAATAAAAACACAAAAGAGAATTAGTCCATGGGATTTACGGATGAAGGAAGTGCTCAAATAGCCAAGCACGAAGAATAGAAACCGAGCTCTCAGGCAATCCCCTTTGTGGTCTCCAGGCATGTTGTTGCATCATGCCAAGCTGTTGAAGCGCTCTCTGTTGCCTAAGGTGTTGATCTACATACCGAAGGCGAGATATTCCTACCCCTTTGCTGTTGTCTGAAGAATCTTGCTCTCCTAGGCTTTTTCGCAATGCTCGAATCTGGCCAGTTATGGCATCACGCAGGCAACGGAAGTGGCGGGAGATAGTCTGGAGGGCAAGTGCTGTGTAGGGTTTTGCTGCTCCGCATCCTGCTATAACGTCGAATGATGATACCACAATCTGCATTTGATGGTAATACTGTTTGTACCTTTTATCAACCTGCAAAAATAGAATGATCAACGTTTTATTTGAAACAGTTAGTTTATATAACGGGCGATTAGACTTAGATCATGCTAGTCTGATAGGCAAAATGCAATGTACAAAAATGGGATTACAGCTGTGCCAATCAGTTAGTAAAAAGGACCCATATCACCAAAAGGGCCTTTGTTTTGTAGATTGTAGAATTTGCATAGTAAGGCGCGTTTTCATATACTAAAGAACATTCCTCCACCAAATATGAGACAGTGAAGTAATAAGAGCTGGGAGATACTAGACCATTAGAAACAGTATAACCCAACGAAAGGTCACTAATGCAGAGCTCGTTCATATTAATTATTGCTTTCCTATTGTCGCCTGAGGCAACCTTTCACAAATGCAGGAAACAAACTCCCTCTTTTTATAGCAAAAAGGTTATTTATGTCAGAGTGCGAACCTCATAACAAGAATCCTTCAAGGACGAGGATTCATATGTCAGGAATCATGTGTCACAAGAAAATTTTGGAAGAAGATCAACATCATGGGCTGTATCTCTAAATAGCTTTTAATCACTAGTATACACTGCAAAATCAATCTTTTTATCAATGGGCTGCAAAATCCCGGTGTGTTCAAGGACACATGCTTTCGATCGATTGTCACTCTTGAGCCTTGATTAAATTTTGCACCGTGCAGCCAGTTCTGAACTTTCAAACCATCAAAGAATGGGAATTTTCAAATGCTAACAATTTCTTGCCAGCACTAAAATGACCAGTGCAGGCGATATAGTGTCGTCTTTTTATGGTTCATACAAAAAAGGAAAGGGCAAAGCTCTGGCTTTAAATGGGCCATCCGCAACTGGATGGCGGGATTAGTTGCCCAAGGACTAGTCGGCAATAGACTGAGGTAATCCCAAAGCCGGCAGGATATCTCGGCTATCAAAACAAAAAAAAAAAGCCAATCGGCGAATTCTAGTTCTTTGCAACTTCATGTTTAATGAAGTCAAACATAAAATTTGTGTGCAACCCCAAGGTTTACAGTTCCCAAATTTGTTGCACAAACAAAGCAGCCAATAATATCAACATTCCAATGGTTCTCAATTATACAGGCTGATATCTTTCTAAACCTAGTAAAACAGATAATCACTTTAGACTTGGGAAAACCAAAAACACAGAATCTATATTTGAGGGAATTGGGAAGCAATCAAATGATGCCCAAAGATAAAACTAATATTGGTCTTACCTCGTCCAGCAAGGACAAAAGCTTCGACAACTTGTCCTGCAGACCCTGTCTTTCAGCTGCTGGAAGCTCTTTAGGGGAGTTACTGAGAGACTCTTGTGGGTTTGAAGTTTCATCTTTGGATCCACCGTCAGCTTCATTCGACCTCTTCATTTGGTCTTTCTTAGACTCCTTCGGCTTCAGAGCTTTCCGGACACTAACTACTTCATCAAGGAGTTGCTGAGCTGCTTTCAAGTACTTTGAATTGGAAACTATTCTTGAAATACTTGGCATTTCATACGGAGAAATACCAGTTTTCATAGAATCTGAATTTCCACTTGCCTCACCTGAAATTGACAGATTAGGACTAAGGAAAGAGAAACCCGAATTAGGATTCCTGTACTCAACAGAAGGCATTTGCATCCCAGAAGGGATTTGAGTACTCAGGCTAAGAGATAATCCTTGACCCTGCAAATTTTGCATGCTTTGAAGAAGACCTGTGGCGCCACCCATTGGCGGCATAAACGCCATTTCACTTCTACCGTTCCCCCATTCGTTAAAATCGTGTCCCCCAATTCGTGATCCTCCAAAATGGTTAGAAACAGAATCGCCCACAGGAGAAATGTCATTGCAGCTGTTTTGCTGGGAATTCACGGCTATTGTATCCGCTCCAGAAGAAGATAGATAGTTCATATACATCATCATATTAGCTGAAATAACCGGTGCTTCTGAATAAGAACTTGGCAATGATTCCCTTGAATAAATCATTGGTGTAGCTTCTCTTTGGTCATTTGAGTTGGGGAAAAATGTAGCCATTTCAGTCAAAGATCATGCCTCGATTCAATTCAACTTGTCGCTGCTCCACGAACTATTATCATCAGCTGTCTGTAGTTTTTACAAAAAGAGACAGGAGAAGGTTGAGAACAATGGCATATAAACAGGAACTGAATTTTCTTAAACAATGATAGTCATAGTTGCATAATCTAGTTTGAATTGGACGTTGATTTCTTAATTTATATCCGAATTAAACGCAACTTTCACGACAATATTACGCCTTTGTTGCATCAGATAACTTATACAACAAGAGTAACAAATCATGGATTATCCCTATGGAAATAAGCACAGACCACACCTTTTCCAAAGAGGGAAAAAAAAAAAATTAACTGCTGCTGTTCGGCACATGTGTTAAATTTGTAGGTCAACTTTCAACAGTGAGCATATTCAATTATCAGTAATTCAGACAGAAGTAGAAATGATTTTAGAAGAGTTCTGAGTTAAAAATAATAATAATAATAAAAAAAAATGATCTGCAAAAATAATCTCCAATTTCATCAATCGGGAGTGGAAATTGGAAAAATTGCCAATTTCCAGGAATCAGTCAACTGAAAGAAGCATGAAGAATCAACCAAAACCCAGGGAATCAATAGCAGAGGCCCGGCCCGAAAGAGTGAAAAAATAACAAGAGGATTTCAAAATCTGCCTTCGAGAATAAGGTACAAATAAATTTTGAGAATAATTGGGGAAGACCCATCATCCTTTAAGCCATAAACATAATATTGCCAAAAAGAATTAAAGTGTTTTCACCATATGAGTCCATGTCTCTAGAGAGAGAGAGAGAGAGAGAGAGAGAGAGAAGTTACTGCTTCTTCAGCAGCTAACAAGATAATGAAAACAAAGCCAGAGACATAAACAATAGATAGTCCGTACATACAATTTAATACCTGAAAACACTAACAGTTGTCTCTTCTGGGGAACAAAAAAGCTCCGATCCGATGGAAACATACCGATCCCGAGACCCAGTTCCCACTCTCTCTCTCTATCTCTCTCACACAAAAACAAGATAAAAAGAGAAAGAGAAACCCAGAAAATTGAACTTTACAAATTGAAGTTCAAAGTACAAAAAACCATCATCCCTTTATTTCTTCTGCTCATATACTTCTCTATCGTATACCCACGTGAGAGTTTTACAGACCCCCACGCCCCACTTCCTCTTTCTCTCTCTACTTGAAAACACCTCTAAAGGTTTTGTTTTCTCTCTCTGTTTTTAAGGATTTTCTCTTTTCCTTTCCATCTCTCTCGTACTTGTTGTTGCTGTAGTTTTTTGGTTGCTTGGCCTGGTTCTAGCTGTTGATGATGTGTTTGGTTAAGGAGTTCAATCTCTAACTACCAGTTGGTAGACCTAAACCCTCTCTCAAACCTCCTCCTCCTTTTCTCTCTCTCCTCTACCTTCTCTCTCATATTAAGCATGGATGGGAGTTGCTGCAATATCAACCATATACTTTATTTTTCTTTTACATTTTTGTTTTTTTGTTGCTGTAATAAGAAAGTGCACCATTGGGTGCCCAAATCACTACTCTTTTGTCTTTTTGTCCCAAATAATGTTTGTCTTATTGCTATGGACTCTCTGGTTTTGGTGTATTCTCAACTTTGCCCCCTCATTTCTTTATCTACCATACTTGCACAAATAATAAACCTTTGTGAAATATGTTGGAAATTCTAAAGTGTTTTAGACTTTTTGGGTGAACAAATTTGGGATAATCGGAGGCTCTTTTGAGGCAATCAGAACTGAAACGTCTCTCATTTATGCAAAACATTATGTTCACCACCCAAATGTCTCTCCATTCATAAAGGCAACTCAAAGCTTACGACACCTCAAAGGTTCTTCGGTTAGTATATATATTTGATGTCATCCACGTTTTTAGTGTACAACAACATCAAACAATCTGTCTGCAACATTCATTCATATTTTTGAGTTCTTCGTGGGAGAGAGAAAAGCAAATGAAGTGAAGTTCAACAAAAGGATAAAGATCGGTGTTTCTACGTTCAACTGAAACATTTTATCTTTGGAGATAGACACGGTTCATGATCCTCAAACACCCCATTGACATTCTAGTAATTCTACCAGTAAGAACACAAGACGTGGCATAACATTTTTGAAGTGACTATACACGATGAGATGCGTAAAAAATTTAAATGGTGTCGCTCCTTAAAAAGTTTAAATGGTGTCGCTCGAACTTTTATGGACTCCTTGATTTTGGTGTACTAACACCTTTGCCCCTTGTTTATTTATCTATCAACCATACTTAGCACAAATAATAAATCTTTGTGAAATACTATGAAGTCAATTAGATATTTTTTTCGATAACTCAGAGTATTCGGGGGCTGTTTATATCTACCTCGACTAATTTTTGAGGAACTAATTCTATTACTTACTGACAAATGACTCAATTAAAGTCAGAACAAAGCTCTCAATGAATTTGTCTTATAAGAATTAATAACATTGTTTTGGACATCAAATTTTAGGAGGGAACAAATTTCTATGTTTAAAACTAAATCTTGTTCTCGTGTGGTTGTAGATGCACCATTGACTTGATTTTTTCGAAGTCAAGTTTTATGAAAAGAAAAAATCAATTCGAATCATATATTTGGGCTCATAAAACTTAATTAATTTTAAGACATGACAAATTTGTTGTAATTGAAGCATGATAGGTCTCGCTACTCCCACTAAATGAGTGATGGATAACTTCAAACTACGGTTATCATGACAATTCTTTAAAGAAATTTTGTTGGTAATGCATTTCGGTAAACTATTCAAACTTTGTCATAAAGATACACTACGAATAACTTCAAACTACAATTATCATGATCACTCTTCAAAGAAGATTTGTTGGTAATGTATTTTGATAAACTATTCAAACTTATGTCATGTAGGATTCAAGTAAAATACATAGACAAAATGCATGCTATGTGAAATTAAGTAAAAAAATATGAGTTGATATTCAAAGAGTTTGCAACAGCACACTATCTTCAAGTGGGCCCATAAAATGACTTTTGATATTTTATGTAAAGATAGTAATACTGATTTACTGTAATTTCTCAGTTGTTCGGGGAGGTCCTGATGTTATTTTTGAGATCCGAAGCATCCATAGAAGGAGGATACGGAATTAAAAAAATGTACGCTCTCATTCAGTGTATAAATATTTTTGTGATTTAAGTATCGGAGTGTTCTTTACTTGAAATCGGTCAGGTAATACTAATGAGTTGTTCTTTTCGCAAGTAACAGGTTTTATTCGGATCAATAAGAAAGAACCGGATTGAATTGACGAATCTAGCAACTTTACATTTTTCAATCTGAAAAATGAAGGGAAAATTTGAGTTGATATTATAAGAGCTTGCAACAGCATACTATCTTTAGTGGATGGTATTCTTTGGATCAGAAGAGAAAGACGATACATAATCAAAAAATGTACGTTTTTTTGTTCTTTTACTATTGTGATATAATTTAAGTATCGAAGTGTATTCTCACAGACAACATGTTCTATCTAGATCAAGAAGAAATAACCGGATTAAACCGGTGGATTTAGCAGCTCCATATTTCCCATCTTTTAAAAAAAATAAAAATTAAGAAAAATATATATGAGTTGATATTATTCAAAGAGTTTCCAACATCATGATATCTTTTAAGTGGCCCCATAAACTTTTGGGTATTTTAGGCATCCACTGAGTTTCTTGGGGGTCTATTGTAACCAAATTCAATATATTTAGTGTTTAAGGCTCGAGACTTAAGGTTTGTTCTCTCCTAAAGTTTCAAGCTCGAAACTTTCTGAATTGCTATCAACTCTTATAGCTAGGCTTAGTTCGTACAGAATTTTGGTCCGATTTTAATTCCACAAAAAATGAGTCGAAGTGCACGTAAATTGACCCGAACACTCTGCGTTATATATATATAAAAAAATTAAAGCAGACTATCTTTTAAGTGGTCCCATGAACTTTTGTACAACTTTTGGGTATTTTAGGTATCCACTGAAAATAGTAGTGATGATAAATTGTAATTTCTGAGTTGCTTGTGGGTCTTACCCTAATTTTATAAGTTTCGTGCAACTATGTCTCACTTTGGGAGTTTCTAGGTTATGTTTTGAGGATAATAATAATAATATGTGAGAAATATAGGACCTGATATTTGTGTCGGTTGGATATATGGGACCTCATTGTACATGATGATACTATAACAACTTTCTATTTTCATGATACTGGCACATCAGATAATATACCCACTTGGGCGTGCCTTGTTATTGAAAGTTTACTAATAAATAATAACTAGTACTACTGCTTTTTGAATTTAATATTTAATATCTACTTCTTTTGAATTCATTGTTCCTAGTATTCTTGGTATTAAAGCCACCCAGAGTGGTTGGGTTGGGTTTTGGAGGAATCCGAGAATCTGTTGTCCGTTGTGCAAGATAGAATGTGCTGCGTGTTAAAATAGCTCTGTTTAGGCCATTATAGGCAGTATTTGGTAACAAAAACTGTGACACCCTAGCCAGATTGTTGTACTAGTTGTGAAGCCAAGCATTTGGGAGGAAAAGTTTCGGTGGATGTTCAGATAGGTGGTTAAGGATTCCACATCGCTTGGCAGATGTAAGTTCGATGGTATTTATAATAGACTATGAATCTACCTTGTACAAGGCCTTTTAAAGCCGTGATGTCGCCAAAATCAAATAGAATTTCACAGTTAAACGTGCTCATTCCGGAATAATCCAGGGATGGGTGACCTACTGAAAAATATATAGGGTTTGGACGGCAAAAGAGGACAATATTGTACAATGCGGGAGCGGGTCGTTACAAACATAGTCTTATTTTGACACGCAACACACTCTGCTGTGTGCTGTACACAATAAAGTTCTCGTGTCTGTCTTGTTGATAGGGAATTCTTGTAGTGGGCTAATGTATTACGCGAAATGTAGTCTGTCTCGATAGACTCCATTGATATATCATCCTCTTGATCTAAAATTGTTTGCTTTATAGAATTTATTCAACACTCATAAAAAAAAGAAGATAATAAATAATAAGGAATGATTCCGTTTGAATAGTAGATATGAAGGCCAATTAGCATGGCGTACTTTTCTTGTTTGAACTGGGTTTGAAAATAAACTTCTCCTCGAGAGGATAGATGGGCAATTCGGGAGAGATCCAATGTAGATTCAAATTTCAATTCACTCGTGGGGTTTGAGCGGTCCGAGGGGGACCACAACAACTCCTTTTTTCTCGAGAATTCATACATCTTGTGACAGTTTATATATGGATAGTTATCTCTAGAACACAGGTTTGGATTTGGCCTCAATGGGAAAAAAATAAAACACCTACAACGGATCTTCACAGACCAAAACTACAACGTCGCCTCTTTCATTATGAGGTGACAGAGGATGGATCGTTATAAGAATTAAATATTGATAATTACATGATCTAGATAATCTATTTTATAATTTAATTCCTTCAATTATACTCATAGTCCAATTTTTTTTATGACAAATGTTGTCTTATTGAGGGCTAATGACACCCGATTAATTTAATTTCACTTGATGAGCTCTAGAAATTGAACAACTCAGATCATAACAATGAGACCTCGATGGGGACATTAATCAAGAGGCACACCGCATCTCCTAATACAAACACAAGGATCTAGCTGTGCACAACGTACAAATCATATTTGTGGTGCGTTAAAATGGTACCGTTTTGACTACAAAATGTTGTTCATATATATATTGTCCAACTGTTTAGACAATTTTTCAATGACCAAAATCATACTGTTTTAACGCGCAACATAATTTGCACTGTGCAGAACAAGATCCCGCGTGTTCCTACCACATACAAGAGAGCAAGACAAAGGACCCTTATCCAGATTTAAGAAATTCAAACGAGTGTCACCACATTTCAATAAATTAAGTGAATCATTGAAAGGCAAGTACAAACTAAAATAAAGGCGGAAAGGGAGACTTACACGCAAACACACTAGTAGAAAAAGTAATAGCTTCTCCAACCTTCTCACTTCAAGAAAAAAATGACAAGATGGATTTAAACCTACTATTCTTGCCCTTTTGAATTTTTTTTATTTTTATAATTGAGTTATCCGATCAGTTTTAAGATTATTCTTAATTTAATACGGACCCTGAAATTAATGGCTGGGCAAATCTTCAGCAATCCCTAGTGATTGATTTTTGTGGAATTCGACCTCATGACCTTAGAGATCAAGCTCCTCAGTCACCCTTTCTCCTTTCACTAAACTTGTGACACCCTAGCCAGGCCGTGGTCGTTCAAGAGATGGTGTCTGAGTAGACGTCCGGATAGATGGTCAAAGATCCCACATCGTTTGGTGGATGTAAGTTTAGTGATATTTATAATAGATCATGAACTTTTTTTGTACAAGACCTTTTAAAGCCGTGATGACGCTAAAACCATAGAATTTCATAGTTAAGCGTGCTTATTCTGGAGAAATTTATGGATGAGTGACCTACTGGCTGGGAAGTCCATGGAGTATGGACAATAAAAAATAGACAATATTGTATAAGGCGAGAGCTTTTCGTTACAGAACCAACCCCTTAGGGTTTGTCATTTTTAATTATTGATAAAGCGTACTTTGATTTGGGCTCCATGTATTGGTAAAAAAATTGGTGTAGCAAAATTATTCTTGAAAAAAGGTTAGTGAAGTGAAATAAACGAACAAGAAGCATATATTCTTTCTCGTGTTCATTTAATAAAAGAAACTTATGAAGAAATTAAAAAATCAGTAGTTTAACTACGTAAGAAACAGGTGTAAAACTAATATTTCTGCAAAATCTTCTCTTTTTTGAAGAACCCTAGTGGAAGAAAAATTGGCGATGCAATATCTCATAGTTTTTCTGCTACCCGAACATATAAAAGTTGCATATTTTTGGACTTTTCTTTTATTTTCCGGAAACTGAACGGAGCCATATATTTATCAAAAGTCTTATCTTCATCTGAAATAAACTTATTTTTATATTTGATGTTTGTGAATTTTTTAAGCCTTTGATAAAATTTGACTTTTCGAAGTTCTTTCCGCTATAAGAAATTGAAAAAAGTAAGACAAATTAAGATGACGAAAGACTATATGTTTTGAATTATTTTTGTATTCGGTAATTTTATTTAGTTTTTATTTATAGTTATTTACTTTTTATATTCTACTCGTCAAGATGAATCAAAAGAGTAAATAAAATGTAATACAAAGTTCCAGGCAAGGTAAAATTGACTAGAGAATGGGGACTAATTAATTATTTATTATTTTTTGGAATATTATGGGACATCGGTTGCGTGTTAGTCTCAATTAATTAATTAACGCAACGTTATGTGAATCACTTATTGTCTCTCAACAAATCCAACAAAGAGATATGCTGATATCCCACCCGCAAAATGTGTTAGAATATTATATAAAAATTTCATAACTTTGACAATACCTATTGTATAATTTGATTACATATTTGTTTGAGTTTACTGTTCCATATTAAATTGGGAGGTTATACATATTTATGCACTTTAAAAATTATAATTTTATTAACACTTTCTTTATTGGTTTGAGAAAAAATTAATACAATTAATTATTTTTGATAATTGTCTCGATAATATGTAGTAGGTCCGACTTCTGTGGTCTTGGTCTACGATACTTACGTATCGTCGGCCCAGTTCATTTCAACGGTGGGCTAAGTCGAAGGGTAATGAAGACACAGTCTTCTTCACTTGTAGTCATTGATCCCTTGCTCAAACGCTTCAACGATTGGCCAGATCGATGGCCAAGGGTGGAACTATTAAGGGACCCAGAGGCCTAGGCCCCCCTAAATGTTTCAAAAAAACTTACGACCTAGATATAAATTTTGCAAATTATAAAAAATATATATTTTGGACCCTCAAATTACCCCCCCCCCCCCCCCCACCCCCTTCCCCAAACAAATTAAAATCTCGAATCTTCAAACTTCGAATCCTGGTCCCGCCCCTGCCGATGGCTTTACAAAGACCGTCCTGTAGCGTACAACTAGCATGTGGACTGAGGGGACGCATTACGATTGACACATCCGCAATGCAACAACATATTGAACTTCGTTGAAAAGATGGATGCTCAACACAATCGTGGGGATCATAGCATCTGACATTCGCCGAGCAAAGCATGATGACCAACGTTACCAGTTATCCACGATATCATGGGGTACAAACAGTTGATAGTTGTGAGCCTGACCACCATGCATGATGCCCATGCACAGTGCAATTGTTGGTTGCTCCGTATGAGGCTGCCCACGACGCAACATTCTCAAGCATCGTGGTATATGCCCCCTAATAGTCCCCTATATAAGTTACAAGGGCACTTAGTACTAAGTACGCATAATTATTTACTCAAAAAAAATTCAATTAGCTCACCATTTTCTCATAACTAACTTAAGTATCAGAGTGCTCATTCTTTATCTTCATTCGGTCAATACTAATTGGTTGCTACTTTTGCAATTCAGCCAAAGAGGCATTCGACTCAGGCAACCTAGAGCTAAATTCACCGAATTGTAATATATATACACACACAGATGCAGTATTTGCTCAACTAACTCCATAAATAACACCCATTTAGGTAAATCTTTAATGACAAACAAGTCCCAAAAACTTAAAGCTTGCATAAATTGAACTAATTATAGTAATTTTTAATTCTCTCTTTCTCTTCTTCTTCCTTTCTTTCCTTTTCAATGTTAACTAGAAAGGTTCTTATCCAATTTTGTTCCTCCCCAATTGCCAAATAATAAATTAGTTTCCTTAATTACATCGATGCCCCACTAGTATATACACAACCTTTTTCCTTTGTCATTGTTTTTATTTGTCCAAGTTATGTGCTCAAAAGAATTTATAGGGTCATTTTCTTTGATCATGTCCAGTGGAGCCCTAAAAGCTGAGGCATTTTGGATGGTGATGATGATGGATCCTATGATTTGTGGGGTGTAGTCCCTTGCATATATATATAATATATATATATATATATATATATATATATATATATATATACACACACACACATATTTCGATATTTGCAGTTTAGGTACATGCCTGCAAATTCTGATCATGTGGGTTGTGTAGCTAGCATATATATGTACACAATGATTAGCTGGATCATCCGACATACTATTGACATATTACATATGATGGTGACCTAATTACCAACATGATCAGTCCCATCACATTTTTATTTTGATCATGGATGGTGATCTTAGACTAATTAGATGGTTCATTTTCCTTCCTCAAATGGTTACAAAAACTATATATATATATATATATATATATATATATATATATATATATATGGGATTGTCTCCCAAGACCAATAGAAAATGAACCAATAAGAGACCAATGGTTCTAGCCCTTGGATCATTTCTAATCCAAAGGTGGAGATTCACCTAATAAAATCAGCAGCCCTAAATTAAATCTGGGGAGTAGTAAAACCCAGCCTAGCCCGTGGCTCTCTCTCTCTCTCTTGCCGCCGACACCCACCACCGTAGCTTTGTGCTTTCTTTCTCTCTCGTCGCCGGCACCCGCCACCTTCTGGACCCACCTCCTTCCCCGCCCCCCTAATCCTCTCAGCTCTCTCTCTCTCTCTCTCTCTCTTTCTATCTCAGCCCTTTACTGCCGACGCAACCCTTTACCGTCGACGCCCACTGCCGCCAGTCAATCCATCCAGTTTCGAAGCCGCTGGTGCAGATCCACCCCGTCCCAGCCGTCTTCTTCGCCGTTCAGATCTGTACATCGCAGCCCGTTGCCGCCGCAGCTCAGGTGAGGCATTGCGTGAGTTGTATTTTTTTAGCTTTGTTTCCATAAAAATTTTGTATTGAGTTAGATTTGAGTTTCAATTCCCTGATGGATTATTTGCCTGAGTTGGATTTGAGTTGGATTTGTACATCGCAACCCGTTTCCTTCTTAATGACACCAGAACATGCCAAAATATTCGTACTTCTTAATGTGTTTGTTTTATTCAATACTCTATACATTGTTTACGAAGTGTTTGGAAGCATTTTCGGTGTAATTTAAACATGTGTATATGCAGAATGCCCATGAAAGTCCGAATGTCCCATACTGGTACATGTCTCACACCATTATTCGAGTGCCGAATGTCTCATACTGGTACTTTAAACATTCAGAAAAGTCCATGCAAATTTGTATATGCAGATAGGAGTATAAGTTGATAAACAGTGGGCTCATCTTGTATATAATTCTAACATATAATATAAACAAAAATAATCACTGATTCAAAATTTTTCTATTTTTTTGCCCCAAGGGATCCACCATCGACAAATAGAAATATAATAAATTATTGTACGGTTTCAAAAGATTACTTGCTTTTTCTCTTTAAAATTTTCTTTCACTACAATTGATCCGTGTATCAGTTTTTTTTAACTGTAAGACCAGGTGTTGTTGCTTATCAGTATGTTAATTTAGCTTATTAGGAACTTGTGGGGGATGCTTTTAGCAAAAGCAGTGTCCACTATTCCTATTAGATCATAACTATCCTATAGTAAGTTTATTCTTATTCAATTTCAATTTCGGCGTTAGGTGTTTTGAAAAGCTTATTATGTTAGATGATTTTTACCAAATGAAGGGATTCAAAGTACTTATTCTCATTCAATTTCAGACATGTCAGCGGCTAGCAGTGCCAGCAACATACTTAGAGCAAGGATCAAGATATGCTATTGCGGTTTCAAAGCAATTATGAAGATAACCGATAATGAAAAAAAAAAACCTTTATTACGCATGTCCAAGAGGAGAGTGCTCGTTGTGGGAGTGGTGCAAGGGACGTAACCCAAGTAGCTGGAATCAAGATCCCACTGTTACGCGTGTTTGAGAGGCAAGTGATTCAAGCTGTCTGACAAGGATCAAGCTTGTTGAAGATAAAATCGAATCTCTAAAATTGTTGATATATTATTTTGGTTGTTTGCGTTCTTAACTTTATTTTGTGTTTGGTAAAGCAATTTGTATGGTAATGAAACTTCGAATTGTAAGAAAATTGTTGTAATTGTTGTTTGGATGAATCCACCCTGTCTTCCTATGTGGTTTTGAGCGGAGCTAATTCCAGTGTGCCTAACAATTATGATCATACCGACAAATAGAGGTATAGAGCGGAGCTGATTCGTATGTGGGATTGGAGCTTGGAAGCCTGCATGTATTCAAAACAACTAGAGGAGCAACCATTTCATTTATATTTCGAAAACCAATTGCCATAACAAGTCCACTTGCACCTTGAATGATGTATTCAAAAATTGGAAGCACGAGTTGACTAAGAAATATCCAACAATAGCCATGTAAACAACTCGTTAATCACCAGAATTAATATCTCAAGCTTGATAAACAAACTTTTGCAAATGAAATGTGAAGATTGATAAACAATGCAATCATTGCAAGAAATTCAAAACATGTATTCAAAAGCTGTGGTTACAAGACACAAGGTTCAACCACATCTCCACCATAGACCCTAAACTTGCCATCAGTTTTGCAACTGACCTTAGAAACTTTTGCACTAATATGGAAACAAGTATTATCCTTAAATTACAAACCAATTCACGTAAAACTAAGACAAATCAATTTCAACATACATGCAGATTACCATACATGATCACCCTACATAAGAACCATGACCAATTCACTTAAATTACATACATGTGTTACAAATATTTTTCATAAATACATAAACTTGCAAAGTGTAAACCCAATATCACGGCATTAAATATCGTCATCACTTTCCATATCCCGAGCCAAACTTGCTGCTCCTCGTCCTCATGCCCTGAAAAAAGAGAGAAAGGAATTAGCAATTACGATATAACAAAAAAATTAATTGTACAACAAGAAGAAACATTTGTCACTTACCAATGTAGGGTTGTCCCGACTTTCTTCTATATGGATTCGTTGGGCAGTTACGTTTATCTGGACTATTCCATTGCATCACATTTTTTTTTCTATTTTGAGACTATCTGTTCCGAAGAATTATTCTTACTATGTAAAATGTTCACCATTTTCAACACCTGTTCCAGGTTCATGCAACCTAAAATAAAAGTTGATTGACTCTTTTTGAATAAAGTAGCAGTGCATCACATGGGTTCTTGATTATTGTTTGTCTAACATAAGATGATACAAGTTAGATACTGCAAAAATTCTCATACAGTGTTTTATCATATTCACTTGTTTGATGGCAATATCCCACGCTTCTACCATGGTTCTTACCCGGTGGAGGGATATTGGGAATTTGGGATTTAGCCAAAATAAAAAGAAGTTATTTGTCTTATATACACCAACCAATTAACCCAGAAAAGAAATTATAAGTAACACTCAAATTCATAAGGCTCTTCAGTGAACAATCCAAATCTGGCAACACTTTCGATTTCTTCCAAGCAGGAGATGGAATCAGGCAAATACCATCGGGGAACTGAAACTCAAATCAACCCATCAGGGAATTGAAACTCAAATCCAACTCAATACGAAATTTTTATGTAAACAAAGCTAAAAAAATACGACTCACGCAATGCCTCACCTGAGCGGCGGCGGCAACGGCAACGGGCTGCGATGCACAGATCTGAACGACGAAGAAGACGGCTGGGACTGGGCGGATCTGCGCCGGCTGTTTTGGAACTGGATGGATTGACTGGCGGCAGTGGGCGTCGGCGGTAAAGGGGTTGCGTCAGCGGTAAAGGGCTGAGAGAGAGAGAGAGAGAGAGAGTGAGTGAGCTGAGAGGATAAGGGGGGTGGGGAAGGAGGTGGGTCCGAATGGTGGTGGGTGCCGGCGGCGAGAGAGAGAGAGAGAGCACAGAGCTACGGTGGTGGGTGCCGACGGCAAGAGAGAGGGAGAGAGAGAGCTACGGGCTGGGCTGGGTTTTACCACTCCCCATATTTAATTTAGGGCTGCTGATTTTATTAGGTGAATCTCCACCTTTGGATTAGAAATGATCCAAGGGCTAGAACCATTGGTCTCTTATTGGTTCATTTTCTATTGGTCTTGGGAGACAATCCCTATATATATATATGCTCAAAGGACCAATATTTTTTTAGACCAACATCTAAACTCTTCATTCTTGATTAAATTTTAATGATTCGAACCGTTTAATATGTTTAAAACATATTTTTAAGAGTACTTGCGAGAAATTAACTCAAAATATTATTGAAAAGGGCTTGATCCAAGCAGTGGTTAAAAATACTGACAGAAATTGCTTTATGAACCACTGTTTGGATCAAGTTATTTTCGATAATATTTTGAGCTGATTTCTCGTGGGTACCCTTAAAAACATGTTTTAAACACATAAAACGGTTCAGATCATTAAAATTTAATCAAGAATGAAGAGTTTAGATGTTGGTCTAATATTGATCTAAAAAAATGTTGATCTATATAGTCTTTCCCTATATATATATAAGAGATTAATCCTCATGTTGCTAAAATAAGAATATCTTTTTTCTTGATCAAATTTTAATGATTCGAACAGTTCAATGTGTTTAAGACATATTTTTTTATGATACACATGAAAAATTATATATATACACACACACACATTACTTGTCTTATACTAAGACTTAAGAATATTTAACTATATATGCAAGAAAGTGTAATAACAAACTAGGTCATAAAAACCTAGATTAGGGTGGTCATGGATTAGGGCACTAGTTTTTGTTACTGTCTATAGGATAGGAAATTCTTAGTCTAGCATTAGGAAAAATCATTTGCCTAGCATTCATATTCTATTTTATTTGCCACTTAATTAGCTTGTCATTATTTCTTTCTGAACCAACCGTTGACATTCACACATCTCTCTATGAACCTCTTTTTCGCTCTATAGACCATTATTCATTTTTTAAACCTAAGAGAAACCCGAGTGAACTAGAATTAAAAGACCAATTATAGTTAATTACCTTATCCGATAAACCACACAACATGGGATGCCTAGAAGAAAATAAATTTTATCCCCTAGAAAGACTCTAATATCCATACGAGCTCCTCACAGTTCATTCATCTGACTGTAAACTAGAACCACTTTTTATTTTGCAATATTTTGTTCATTAGTCACTTCAAAAATTTCATTTCCTTGTAAAGATTCTTTCCTTCACAAGTATGTTAACCTAGTACTCCGCCAAATACAGATACACAACTCCGTGAGCTTTGACAATATTGTTAATCAATTCAATTAGTTAAATATGTTAAGCGGTAGAACAAGTACATTCAATAGTTACACTAACAATTTATAAGATCTGTAAGAATTAAATCAAGTCCATTTCAGAATAATCCACGAAGTAGTATCACACGTAGGGCTGCAAATGAACAAAGTTGTTCGAGAGCAGTCCAAGGATTGACTCCCAAGGTCTCTCCCCGACTCGATTTGTTTGTTAAATGAGTCGTGCTCGAACAATTTTTTTCTACTTGTTTGGTAAACGAATCGAGCTCGGGTAAATCGTAAATGGGCTTGTGTAAATAAGGTCAAGTTGTATCTATGGCTTGACTCATTTATTACTCAAACCGAAACTCGAATTCTTAGATACTAATTAAGCTCGAGCTTATTGAATTTAAAATAGCCAAATTGAAAAAATTCTAAAACTCGATCCGACTCGTTTGCACCTCTAGTCGTACAAAAAAGAAATAGATTTATCAGTGAAAGGATCCTAGAAAGTAGAGCTGATAATCAATTAATATTGTCTTTGTCAAAATTTGACCCCTTAATTTCGGAGTAAGAAATGTGGCCAATTAATTAGGCTGGATTTAGATTTCTAATAGTTTGCACTACAGAATCGTAATGCACCTGAAAAGGGGTATTTAAGATATCATCGTCACGACCTGAACAACTAATTATGTAGAACTCGTCGAGCAATTTATTAATACAAAAAACCAAACTGATCAAAAAATTATAACCACGCGATTAGAATAGGTTTATCTTACAACTCATTTTCTAAATCGTACCGACCATCTATTTTTTTAGTAACATATGTTGTCCAACCACGTAGCTACCGATATTCGATCAACTTGATATATTTTTTTGCATAAATAAAAATCTTAATAGATTTTAACAGTTCATATTGTGATTGTGATATCTCAACGATTTATTTTGTTTGTTCATTAATCACTGTGCAATTCTACGTACGGTATGTTTATTAAGGGTCATAAAAAGGTCAACTGCTATCACCCAAATATGACTATCTTAAATTGTGATATTCAAAATTTATTTACTTTCTTGCATCGTGAATATAATATCTGAATTACTATTTTATCGGGATAACAACATCATATCTACTATCCTATTCATATATTATCTCATTTTATATCTCTTTTTATTTACGTAAATACCATTATTAATTACGAAAATATCGTCATAAAAGTATCATCTATCTAATTATACTTACCGTATTCTCCTCCCTAAAAAGATACAAAAATATATCATTTGTAACTATTCACCTTTCCATATCAAATCTTTCCTTCTAATATATTTCCGTATTAATTTTAAAATTTTAATCGTTAGTAAATAAGCCGATAATTATGGCTGCAAACGAATCGAGCTATTTGTGAGCTCGGCTCAACTCAGTAAGGGTTCGGTTTGTTTAGACTCATTTCGTAAATGAGTTGAGCTTGAGTCTCGAAAACTCGGGTCGGCTCGTTTTTAAACAAGCGGAGTTTAAGCTCAAATTATAGGCCCATTTGGTTATGAGCATGTCCAACAACTAATAGCTATTTTTGCCTATTGAACAATGCATAATTTTAATTCAGCTACATATTATTTGTTTTAAAACTCCACCAACCCTCCTTATTTTATTTATTTCCTCTTAAAATATTATTTTTTATTGTCCTTTATAAAACAAAACAACCATGAACAGTAAAATATAAATAAAATATATGGAGTTTTACTTGTACTTTGCTTACATATATAAATAAAATATTATATTATAGTAGCTCAACAAATAAAGCTAGTCACTGTAGTAAGAATTAATTTAGCTAGCCCCTATTGATGTTGTTGGAGTCATTTTTTCTCTTTTTAGCTATCCAAAATAGCTAGAAAACTTAATTTAACTAGCTCGTTGAACATGCTTTAACGAGCTAGCCGAACGTGAGTATTCTAAAGTTCGACTCGACTTGTTTGCAGTCTTACGGAAACATATGTTTTTTTCTCTTGTCTTTGGGGGCAGCTCATTCTGTTTTTTCTTTTGTCTTCTGTCAGAATTTAAGCATCTTATTTGGTATAATTTTATTCTTCAGAAAATAAGTAAATCCAAAGCATGAGATGAATGCATTTTTGTCATCTGTGTGAGCATTGTATAGTCTGCCGCACCGAATAATTCTCACTGTATGGTATCTTTAAAAATCTGACGAGTTCACCCATTGGGTATCAGAAAAAAGAATCGTACTGTGTAGCCCTGAACCTACTGAGTCGCCGAGTTTTCAGGTTTTCGCAGTGCGCCAAAGCCAATCCCATCTCTCTCTCTCTCTCTCTCTCTCTCTCCTGCCACCTTAGATTCTGGTTTTAGATATCCCAAGGTTTGTGTTCCGGCGACCCCATCCCCTCTCTCTCTTTCTCTCTCTCGATGATAGAAATCAATAATTTCTTATAAAATTATAATTTAATATTTACCAAAGAAATAAAACAAAAGAAAATTGCATCGTGACTTTCTTCACTCGATGATTTATATAGAATTGCATCATCTCGTCCTTCTTCTTAACGAACACAGTCGAACAAACCCTTTTCATTCATAGTTTCTTAAGGTGAGTCTTTTGTAGTAATTCTTTTAGCTCTGTTGGAACCATACGGTACGGTGCTCTGGATATCATGAATTGAGTATCGGGTATATTTATATCACAAAATCTCTCATTTTTCAAAAAGAGAACATAACGTGTATCATACACGTGTTTAGTATATATGCATGTGGCACTCGTATACACGAAAAATACCAAAAAAATCCTTGTTAAATTAGGATTTTAATACTAGACGGGAATATGAATTTTTTTATTGATCACAATTTCAATATTAAAATTAAAAACTTTTTCAAGCAAAAAATTTAAAAGTGAAAGAAGATTAAAAGATATTTTCTTGCGACGATATATATATATTTTTATTTTTAGAAAAAGAAAAATTTGACATATGAATTATATGTACTTAGTATATAATATAAACATAATTATGTTATGTACAGTAACATGAAAATTCTTATTTAATATTAAATTTTAAATTTATTAAAAGAGAAAGCTTGAACGTATAAAAAAGTTTGAAGTGAGGCCCAATTTGGCCTAACTTGATTATTTATAATCGAGTTTTGTCTCTATTTAAATTTTTTTCGCATTTGTTGTTTTTACCTCAATTTTTTGTGGATTATTGGTCCGTCTCGATGAGACAAATCTAATAAGTATAAAATTATGTCCAAAAGCAAAAAAAATCATTAAAGACGACGAATAAGCACAAAAACCTTATTTTTTTTTATTTTTATCTTTTCTTAATTTTTTTGAAATTTGGTCTATTATTTATAACTTTTCTGAAAGTTCTTGTCGAGACGATCCAATAATCCATAAAAAGTTGACGAAAAATAAAAAAATATAAATTATTTTCAAATAAGAACGAAACAATAATCAAATAATTAAGTCAGGCCAAATCTAGACTGAATAACCATCCACTCGGATTCTGTATATTTAAAAAGATAAATATATATGATGTATTATACACGTAATTAATACAAAATAAAAAGTATAAATAAATTTAACTCGCAACGGCACATTAATAAAAGCGCCAGATTCCACCGTGTCGGCCGCCTTTTCTTTATTACATTTTCAGTCCTTAAGGTTTGATTTATTAGCGCCCCTTTCCTCTTTTGGTTTTACATCATGATATTGCTTTTGGAGTCTTGTGGCTATTTGTTCAAAAAAATCATTTGCTGGTTTGTTGAGTGCTTGATTTCATGAATGGTAGGGTTAGCCCAATGATTGTGTTTGTTGTGCTTGACAAATAAAAAACAAACACGAAGTTCAAATATTAGATTTTATGGGCCGCACGCTCGAATAAGTACTCGTAAATGATCACAAGCGCGGCAAAATCAGTCCCGTGAAAATCCTTGATTCCATGAGGCAAAACTAATAATGGTCGTGCGACCAGAATTTGCACTTGAAATAATCACTCACTAAAGTATTGTATGTCTTGTTCATATGAAAGTCATGCATGGGAAAACTCCTTCATGTGTTTTAGGCAAATTAATAGATGGCAATGGATTGTAGTCGAAAGTTAGTCAAGAAACATCACAATTAATTAATTTCTCTCTCCTATACTATTAATCGCACATTTCTAACACCACTTCTTCGTCTGTTGTATTTTCTTCTCTTTCACTGGATATTAGATATATCAAGTAAGTAGAAAGGATGAACAATTATTCACTTTTCCAAAGTATTTGAATTTTTTTTTTTTACAGCCAAGGTTAGGGGTGTGACCGGTCCGGTTTGCCCTATAAACTCGGACCAAACCGGTTGACCGGTTTGAGAAAAACGTAAACCGAAAATCGGACCGATGGTGTTCGGTTTGGTCCGGTTTGGCTCGGCCGGTTTTGGCTCCGGTTTGGTCCGGTTTTCGGTTTGGGTGGTCTTGGGCCAAAATCATCAAAAAATGTAAAGAATAACTCAGAAATCATAAAAATAACTTAGTATATGAACCCACAAATCAAATGCGAAATCAGTAAATAAATAACTCAAAAACATAACTTTGTATATAAAGACTATAACTCATAAATCACTAAAATAAGTACACGAACTCAGTAAAAAAATTACAAAATCAGAGAGAGTGAGACATAAAGAACCTAAATACTTAAAACTATAACGTATAAAATGACTTAGGGTTAAAACCAGTCCGGTCCGGTCCGATCCGGCCCTAAAAACTCAAAAACCGAACATCAAACTGAAACAATACAAAAAAAATCAAACCGGACCGAACCGACGGTTGGTCCGGTTTACTGGTTTGGTCCGATTTTTCCGGTTTAGTCTTACACCCCTAGCCGAGGTATTCGGCCAGTTTTGGGTTACTCCCAACTTAATACCGACTAGTCGTCGGGGGACCAATCCCACCGTTCACTTGTGGGGAGACCAATTAAAGTCAAAACATTTTGCTCTGTATAGACTACCCCCAAAAGAGTTGAGAGCACCTGAAAAATTTCGAACCTGAGACCTAAGAGGGAGCATACCTCTAAATCCCAAGCCCTAACCATCAGGCCAACCCCTTGGGGTTAAGTATTTGAAATTTATCGACTAATCCCTAGTGCATATAGTCGTTGTCCTTTGTTTGATGTATAATCTCATATAAAATTTATTTCTAATTTCTTCTAAGTTTGATATGAAATTATAGTTATATTTTGTAACATGTTAGTCAAAATAATTATTTACAATTTTCATTAACCAGCGATGATCATGCCACAACTATCTTTATATTCCTTGCAATATAGATAATTTCACTAAGATTCAACTTAGAATTATTTATGTGAATAAACGGTTAAAAAGTCTATAGAAAAACGTACACGCCATGAAGCAAATAATTTTTTCGGGTAACTAGTGCGTTGCTAGTTTGATCACGGGTTCAAATAAATACAGTGTCATGACACGATTTTAATTATTTTGTAAATAATAGACGCATGACATGACGTTATTGCCACATTTAAATTTTTTATTAGAAAATAAAAAATGGTCTAAATCAGTAATCTTATTAAAAGCACGAGTATTGCGTAAGTTGCTTGTGCATCAAATTCTTATAAAGCAGTAATAGGTGAATCGAAGTTATAGTAATATAATTTATTTTAACATATGAAAAATAAAAAAAGTAAATACGAAATTAAAATTTTGGATTATATGGGCACTAAATAATCTCTCGCTAAGATAGTATTGTACGTCTTTTTCAAAAAAAGAAAAGAAAGAGTCACGCCCATATTGTCAGGCAGATTAATGGTGGATGGCGATGGACGACTAATCTCTAGCAAATATAGTCATTATCCGAAGTATAACCTCATACTTAAATTTATTTATATTTTATTTTATTTTTGTTAATTTAAAACGAAATTAATACCTACAATGTCAGTGCAAACTAAGTTTTTACCTTTTTTGTTTTTGTAACAAGCGATGATAATACCACAACTATCTTTATATTCACTGTAATATAGACAATATATCTCACTAAGATCCATGTTGCTAATTAAACTAAGAACAATTTATGTGAATAAACATTTAAAAAAAAACTTCTTTAAAAAAATACACAACATGAAACAAATAGTATTTTTTACATAACTGCTATGTTGCTCGTCAGATCTCACGGCTTCAGGTAAATGTAATATCATGATACGATTTTGATTATTTTAAAATAATTTTAAAAACAATTGACATGACGTTACTGTCACATTTAAAAAAAAAATTATTTGATAATACGAAACGGTCCGAATCAGTAATCTTATTGAAAGCAAGAATATTACGTAAGTTGCTTTGTCTTTTGCACCAAAATCGAATTAATAAATCTTGTGGCCCATAAAGATATGCCACTGCCGGCAATTAGGAATTTTAAAAACCCAACTAATAAAATATTATAAATTCAGATATGTATTTATTGAATATTTTTTAAAAAATTAAAAAATGTTAATATATTGAACTAATATAATTTCTAACTTATATGATTGGAAAAAAAATATAAGTATCTAATGAAATTGCCAACTGTAATCATTTAAAATGATATAGTTGGTAACCCACACATCAATATATTTAATTTTCCACCAAAACTTCTGTTGACAAATTAAGCATAAAAATTTGAAAAATTAATTACATTAGGTTGGCACGTGGCATTAATAATTCGTTAATTGGTGAGGTTTAGAGGATATTTTGTTTAAAAGTAGTTTCCCTTCAATTATCAACGATGGTAGGGGGAAGTGGGACCCTCCTTTGCGTTAGAATCAAATTAGAAAAATTGATTCCATGATTTTTTGGGGGTGAATTACACTGACATCCCCTGAGGTTGTTGACGAATACAACACCCGTTGAGGTTTCTGAAATTATTTTGATATTTTTTATTTTTTAAAAAATAATGCTAACTATCGCTCACTAAGTAGTAGATAATATACAAAAAATACCTCAAATTTCATAAAATATGAATTAATATTTGTGTTTATTTAAAATTATGTGCATATTATTTACTGCCTAGTGAACGGTAGTTAGAAAGATCATTTTTTAAACTATTATGTAATTATTTTTATTTTTGTTAAAATTGATCAAACATAGTTAAGTTATTTTAACTTCAATGTTGAGATTTTCGTTTCCGGATAAATCGTAACGTAATTTATATTACGCCCGTCTATGTTAAATTTTATAGATTTTTTTAAAGCCAAAATTTGAAAAAAATTTCGAAACTCTGTCTGAAATTTGCCTTTTAAAAAAAACTAAAAAATTAAACATAAACTATTTCGGATATGATAAGAATTATGTTACAATTTATTTATTCAAAAAAATTACAAACTTAAAATTTTAATAACTTAAGTAATGACGATTGATTGATTTAAATGATAAAAGAATTAATTGCTACAGTTTATTTGGTAAAAAAATCCCAAATTTAATGTTTTAATAGCTTAAATAATGACGATTTACTGATTTTAATGATAGGAGAAGTAACTGCATAATAATTTAAAAAGTAAGAGGAATTATAATAATTTTTAAAATCTCAGTGGGTATTGTATTTTTTAGAAACCTCAGGGGAGGTTGGTGTGATTTATCCATTTTTTTAAATGATAAGCGGGGATCTGCTTTCCAATCTTATGGTGAGGTAAGCTATGACATGGAAAGGGACCCATGTGGATAATGTTGGTAGGTCCCACTTGGAAGAAAGAGAAAAAGTCTAGGAAGCTTCTTGAGTTTTTTTTTTAGGGGGCTGGTTTTGCCATTTTCAAAAAAGTCCATAAAAGTTGCGTTGCCCTTAGGCTTAACTTGAGATGATTATGTTCAATTTTTTTTTTTTTTTTTTTGGAGTTACGAATAGGAATTAGGGTTGAAACAAAAAACCGACGAACCAAAAAAATTAAAAAAAATTAATAGAAATTTTCTGTCCCGGGTCGGTCCGGCACTCTGTTCGGTCGGTTTCGGTTCTGCTCGTAAAAAATATTCGATTTTTGGGTCAGGGTATTGTTATGGACTGAACCGTTTTAACCCTAAAAATCTAAGGGGTTACACTGTATTTTTATGGCCAAAATTTTATTTTACTTGTTTTTGTATGACCCAAAAGTATTACAGGCCCAAATTCAAGCCAAATCCGAAAAAATCAAAAAAACCGAATAGCCCCGAACCGACTTTGGTTTATCATTTTTTTTCGGTCGGGGTCGATTCCACCGGTATCCTCCCCTAACCGATCGGTTCAGTCTGTTGTGGCCGAAAAAATCAACCGAACCAAATTGATTTCACCCCCAATAGGAATGTAACTAGTTCGGTTCATTCAGCTTGAAAGAAAAACTCAAAACGACTTCGAGAATTTTGATTAAATTTTTTTAAATTAAAAGCAAACCAAACTAGTTTAGTTCTTTTTCTTAGGTTTCTTTGATCTTAATATTTTTTTTATTTTGTATTTGATTGGACCAAGTCAAGTGTAATATTTTTTTTATATATTCACGAATATATATTTTTTAGCAAGGTCTCAAATCCAATATATAAAAAATACATACCACAAAAGATAAAAAATTGGGCTATAAACGATACTAGTAAATTGAGGAGGAAAATGCTAAAGATGATAAGTTAGGGGGGCTAAGTGCATATACAAGAAGCCCATCAATGGCCTTTGTTATAACTTTTGCTTTATCTAATGTTTTATAGGCCATTGTGCAATAATAAATTTGATAAAATGGTCCTCAATCTATGCAATAATTCTCTAGCAACAATTCTAGGTGTAAAGATAGAAGCTTTTGATATCATTAATTTGTATAAAATTCATTTTTTGGTCCATAACATTTGTATTTGAATTTAATTAGAAAAATGGAATTGCGAAATCTTGTATGTGTTGGATAAAATTTAGTATATTCGAATGTAATATGTCAAAATCAAATTGTCACCAAATTAATAACATTTTAAGTAATTGTATAAGCATATATGTAATAAAAAAATAAGCAGCAAATTCTGACTTATAATTGTGAAAGACGCGTAATCGCTGTCTTAAAACTGTTATTGTCTCCCCGCGTAAAAGTTATGACGGACAGTTAACAACTTTAAGATACAATTTAAATCACAAAAGTCAAAACCTCTTAATGTTCAGGCCAATAAGAGATTTACGAACATGTCTATTATCGAAATTATCCAATAAAATAAAGTAAAATAAAAAAAAGAGGCGGTATAGAGAGTGTGAAAGCCATAGATTAATTAGTTATTTACACCCTTAACATCCATAAATTTATATAATCATAATGATGTCTATTCTTAAAAAAGTCGCATTCGTTTGTGTAATTTACCTTTCATAAAAGATATGACTTTTTGAGGAAGAACAGTGTTACCCATGTAATTTTTGATGTATAAATCTAAATATAGATGTGTTTTGAATGGTTCAATGCATGTTGATTAATATTTGTGCTGAATCATCTCATATGCATACACATATACAAATTTTGGTGTATAAATTTATATGTGCATCGAATGATTTCAAACTCATTTATGCCTATTTTGTTTGCACAAACTTTCTCTCTACGAAAACCATTCAAATTTTATATTTTCTCAAACATAAAAATCCCAACAGCCTGTATATATCATTCTGTACATGTCAGATACATATAAACATACACACTCACACACACACACATATATATATATATATATATATATATATAGAGAGAGAGAGAGAGAGAAAGAGCTGTTTGAAGTTCTAATAACCTTGTTGGAGCAGGCCTATGACACGCTCTATTTGGGCTTTGGATGAACAGTACAGTATATGTCTACAGGGAAAGCCTATCCAAAAAAATCCACAGAACAATGAAAAAAAACGCAAAACTCCTACCCATAATAATTCGGTTCGGTTTTCGATTTGAAAAAATCCTAGACCGAAAAGTTATAGCTCTGTCTGAATTTTCCTCTAAAACGGACCGAGCCGGACTAGGTACATCCGCAACTACATGTTCAACTTTGTTTATAATCTATTATTCAGGTTTTCATGGACTTCGAGTCTCTCTTGTGCATATAAACGCGTATTGTATGTTAAAACAATATTTGTTTTAGTGCATGAAACATTGAATGAACAATTGGGTATCGATCGAATAATTTTCGAACAGTATTTTACGCATTAAAATTATATTTTTTTTCACGCAACTCATCCTACTGTAAGTCATTGAACAGACTCCCCCATTTTGGTTTCCATATTTTCTCATTGTCCAAACAAGCCAGTCGCCAGAATTATGGAAAAGTCAAGTTTTTTTTAAAAAAATTTTATTTTGTTGGATAAATCGAGATGGGTTTGGGTTTGGGTTTGAGTTTGGGTTTGGGCTTGAGGTTGCATGTTCATCCAAACCTAGAATGACTGGCCCAACCCAACATATACGAACTTTACAGTCGGCCCGGCCCAACTTCTAAAGCCCATATATACAGAACGCAGAAAACACTAGGTCGCTCCTTTCAGTCTATTCGCAAGCACCGACTATGGCGACGGAGAAGAAGATGAACCAACAAGATGGCGAACAGAAACACTGTCAGAACACAGTATTCGTCAGCAACTTCCCCTACTCCTTCACCAACTCTCAGGCACCTCTCTCTCTCTCTCTCTGTAATGGATGTTCGTTCTGGTAGTGAATGTTATTATGTATCTGACCAAGTGCGAGTTTGATTTTGGTTTCAGCTTGAAGAAACATTTAGCGAAGTTGGCCCGATAAGACGATGCTTTATGGTTACGAAAAAGGGTATGTTTCGATTTTCCTTTTGTTGCCAATTTGCTGTTACGTTAACAGCACTAATTTCGTAGTTTGTATTCAAATTTTCGAAAAGTGTGTTTGCATATATTTATGCGCGGTTAATTCATTTTCTATTGTTAATTTGATTATGTGAATGTAATTCTTTTTATCCCATATTTTGAAAAGTGTATTTGCATATTTTTATGCATGGTTAATTTATTTCCTATTGTTAGTTTGATTATGGGAAGAACATACAAAAGAAGAAACTTTTTAATTTCAATGTACTCTAGAGTGCTTGTTCAATGAGAATGTGGTTTGTTTCGGCTGAGATTTATAATCGAATTCGGTCAATTATACAAGTGGACTTCAAAAGGTTAGTTTATGTTTTCTTCTGAATTTTCTGCAGCTTCATGAGCTTTTTTCTAGCTCATTTTGATGGTTAGCTAAACATGGTTCAGCTTTATAGAATGATTACTATAACTAATTTTAGTTTTTCATATCTTTTTATGTTCACAGGGTCAACTGAGCACCGTGGTTTTGGTTTTGTTCAGTTGTAAGTTCTTGCTTTCTGTCATTGATTCAGCCTATATGATAGGCTTTTCCTACCATGACGAGAAGTTACATTTGTTGCAATGCCTCATGTAACAACCATTACTTTCACCCTTTGCCGATTGTAATATGCCATGTTTTCTATTCTCACACGTTTCGAGACTTCTACATTTTTTCGCAGTGTTGTGTCGGTTTGGGATATTGGGTAATTCAGCGTGCTTGTAAATTTAGAAAACTTTGGTTAACAATTATGAAATCCATTATAAAGAACTCAGACCCAATCTAATTTTAAGTAACGGAAGCTAATATTCTGCATGAGTTAAGATGAGCTGATTGGGAAATGGTTAAGAATCAGAAACCAATTAGCTGGCTGAAATGATTTCAAAGTTATCTTATCCAACTCTGTCAGCATAAGTGTTTTAAGTAATAAAGCTGCATGGCCTGCTTTTGTTGTGGCATTTTGTGCAACCTTTCTACCCACGTAGTTCGTGAGGATGTTCCTACGTTTGTCCCTTGCAATTTTTTTGTTTCCTACGTTTCTTGTATTGTTTTGTTGTCGATATTTATGTATTTTTCCACTTCTAATCTCTTGCAACTTTGCGTGTAATTATAGTGCTGTTACAGAAGATGCCAACCGTGCTATTGAGTTGAAAAATGGTTTGTCTGTTGGAGGCCGGAAAATAGGAGTTAAACATGCTATGCAGCGTGCTACACTTGAGCAACGCCGATCAAAAGAGAATAAAGGTTGATATGACTCGCTTTTGTTTCATGAACTATAAGTTCATGTTGTTATTTTTTTACTCACTGGCAGACATGCTTGTGCTGGCCCACATTCCAAGTGGTGGTGCTAAGTTTGCTTTTCTCTGTGGCCTTTTTTTGTTTAGAGGTTCAGTCAGACGATCTTACAAACACAGAGAATGAGAAGGGTGATTCTTCTTCTGGAGTAGTCAAGCATAAGCAAACTTCAAAATCTGAAGAAGTAGTCAAGCATAAGCAAACTTCAAAATCTGAAGAAAAAGGTCTTGAACTGTGACTTGTTGCTAATATGTTCATATTTTTGTCATCATTTATTATTTAATGGCTGTGTTGTTTTTAAATATAGTTAAATCTGCAGAACCTAGGAAAGCAACAGCAGCTTTTAGTAGTACAGCTAACGAAGGAAAAGGTTCAGAAAAGCAGAGGTACTTAATTATTCTTGGTTGGGATTTGCTTAAGTTCTTTATGTTCCCCGTAGTTCTGGTCTGAGATCTTGCAGTACAAGATGGGGGAGTATTGATATATGGTTACTTCTAATCTCTTTCTGTGTTTTAGCTTGAGGTTGATGGTTTATTTACTCTTTAAGTACGCTCTTGGTTCTTTAGATTTGTCATTTACATGAAGATAAAATGAATTATTCATTAAGTTGAAGAGGATTTCGTGGCAAAATTAAATTTCAGTGGATTGTCATCTATTGCTAAACCATTTGACAGAAAAATTATACTATACCATGATTGCTAGCAATTGCGGAACAATCCTATGACTTGTTTCTCTTATGGTGGCATTATTTGTAGTTCCAGCGATCTCATACGATTTGTTTGTTTTGATGTTGAAAAGGGTTGCTAGGACAGTCATATTAGGTGGACTTCTTAATGCTGATATGGCGGAGGATGTTCACCGTCGTGCCAGGGAGTGTGGTACTGTATGTTCTACAACTTACCCTCTTCCAAAGGAAGAACTGGAATACCACGGTGAGATCATTTCCGTGTTTCTTCACACGAATGAAGAGACATTAATGTCCCGAATATGTGTTTCATTGCTTTATAGGTATTCCAGACAAACTGTATCAGCTTCTTGTGCTGATTATACCATACGTCATCGATATAATCTATGAATGACTTAGTTATAATGTTGAAGGATGTAATTTACTTGTACTATGCTGATATTTGCTTGTATAGTTGTTCCAATTGTGTTGTTATTTCATATGTAAGCTAATTAGAGATGGAATTTTAGCATGAAACTTTAAGCCGTAACCACTAACCACAGAATCCAGGACCACTGTACTTGTATTGCTGAGTTCAACGATTAAGAGGCCTCAAACATATGAAATTGTTTCAGGGCTTGCTCGAGATGGGTGCAAAATGGATGCTTCATCTGTACTTTATACAAGTGTTAGATCAGCTCGTGCTTGTGTTGCAATGTTGCACCAAAAAGAGATTAGTGGAGGATCTGTTTGGGCACGACAACTCGGTGGAGAGGTAAGGTTGCCACCATTTTTTGATGGTACGTCAAATTTTTTGTCCTATTGAAAGAGATTCATTGGTGATTGTTATGATTTCAATTTGCTCAACTTGAATTGCTTTTGTGATGGGAACAATGACAATATCAACTTTTTGTTTTTCTTTCTAATTTCCAAGAACTAAGTAGTTGCTTTGTTTAATCAATGCTTGAGTTCAATAGGATGCTGGAAGTTATGTAAGAATTTCGGTTGTATCGTACTGCAAACTACCATAGAGAAGTAGTTAAGGCATAGTGATAAATAGTGCCACCTCTTCTAGGTTTTGGTTAGGTGGTTTGACAGTGACTATGGACAGTAGAAACATTTGCCTGCTATTTGATTGTCCTTTATGATTACTGGTTATGTGAGTCTAATATCTTCTCAATTCACTTTGTTATCAGGGTTCTAAGACTCAAAAATGGAAGCTTATAGTCAGAAATCTTCCTTTTAAGGTTCGGTTTAGCAATAGTATACCATTTTCATACATATGCTTATGCATATATCTCTGTCATGTGTGATTGTTTCTCTTGGAGAAGTTGTAGCTCTAAACTAGTTTACAAATTGTAAGTGCAGGCTACTGTTAATGAGATAAAAGATATGTTCTCATCAGCGGGCTTTGTATGGGATGTATTTATTCCTACAAATTCTGAGACAGGGTACATTTTTCTTGTCCCACTGTTATTCTTCTTTGTCCATTATATGTAAATCCCTCAAATGTTTATACAGCTTATGCTACTTTGCAGGTTTTCTAAGGGATTTGCATTTGTTAAGTTCACGAACAAGCAGGAAGCAGAAAATGTGTGTATGTTTATATGTGATCTACACCGAATGCTGTGAAAGCTTTTGAGTTTTCCTAGGTTATACCTTTCTAATTTTGTTCCTTTCATCTTCTTTCACCCTACTTTTCAGGCAATTCAGAAGTTTAATGGGAAAAAAATTGGTAAAAGACCCATTGCTGTTGATTGGGCTGTTTCAAAGAAAGTTTATGCGACTGGTTCTCATTCTGTTGCTTCAGAAGATGGTAATTAGTTGTCTTATTACTATGTTCAATAATCTTCTAATCATAGTTATCAAATTGAGATCGAAACGGTCCATTTACGAATCGTGTATTGAATCGAATCGTGAATCGTTCCGATTCGGTCATGTTTTTTAGAACATGTTAAAAATGCAAATATAAGATAGCAATCAATAAGAATGTTTCTACTTTCTAGTTCTACAAATTCCAAAAAGTCTTAATTTTTTTGTTTTCAATCATCTTCAAGAATATTATTTACTGTATAAATTAAATAATAAAATAATCAATATCCAGTATCCAGTATGAAATATAAAGTATAATCAACTAATCAACCTAAGTATTAGTGTATCAGTATTACTGTATTAGTGTATTACTATTACCTGTCTAGAAGAGTCGAAGACAAAGACAACCTTGAATCCTTGATTTAGAAGAGTCGAAGACGAAGACAACCTTAAATCCTTGATTTGGAAGAGTCAAAGACAAGTATCGGTGTTCAAATCAGCGTGGCTTGGAGGCTATTGTCTCCGCCAGCGGTTGTCGGTGTGCATGGACAAGTGTCATTGTTTAAATTAACGAATGGTCATCTTATTATTTTTGGATGCCGACGTTTGGTCTTCTGATGTAGTAACCGACGTTTCGAGTTTTTTTTCCCGTCCGAAGTCTGAATCGACATGCATTGCAGGTATTGTGTGTTTTGTACGATTCCAGGTACGATTCTGTAATTCATGTTACGATTACCTACAAGTCGCGATTCCAGGTATTGATTCAAATGGTTTGTGTGATGAATCGAACCGAGTTGGAGGATTCGAATCGCGGATTGTGCGATTTCGACAACTATGCTTCTAATACATCAACCTTCTTCTATGCCGCGATAAGTTGCATTAATGCTGTATGTTTAGTCAGTTCTTATTCCTTGTCTCTTTTGGTTCAGTGCTAATATCGACTTCAAGGTTGCACGTATTATTTAAAAGTTCCATATAAATTCCACAGTTATTTACTAGTTAAAGGAGATGAATGTCAAGGGGAGAGAATTTTCTTTGCAAAATTGGAAGCGTTTGGAAAATAGTAGGGCTACTGTTGAAGGGTGTGTACATCATCCCCTGATCATTTAAGACCCGAAGTTAAAGATAGATTAATTAGATTGTTTGATGTATTTGTTTCTTCCCATTTTTTATGCATTGCCGTTTCAATTTTATGGTTGATGTGTGTATTTTTTGGATTGCTTCTACCGCGCTGATCTCAAAAGGGGTTGGTTGCTTTTTACTGTGGCGTTAGCATGATAGCTTCGCATGTCTCTGAAGCATAACTTTTGTTTTACAGGACAAGACGAAAAGGATGATGATGGCAGTAGTGATGATTTGGAGGATGGTGATGTGGGTGGTGTTGAAGAAACCCAACAATCTAACAGGGTTGATGGTGCTTCTAATGATTCTGATATGATAGAGAAAGAAGACATCCCTCCTGAATTTGATTTTGACGAGGAAGCTGATGTTGCAAGAAAAATTCTCAAGAATTTGATCTCATCCTCGACTAAAGAAAGTTCTACTTCTCTCAATGGTGATTCCAGCCTACCCAAGGAAAGCAAGCGTGATGAAAGAGATGATGTACAGAACAAGCCATCTGATGAGTCTGCCGATGCATCAGGCATAACAAAACCAGATAATTCCGGAAAAACTAAAACGGAAGATCTTAAAGCGATGGAAGATGATTTGCGGAGAACAATTTTCATAAACAACCTTCCTTTCGACACTGATAATGAAGAGGTGAAGCACCGTTTTTCTGGATTCGGGGAAGTGCAATCTTTCATCCCTGTTCTTCATCAGATCACCAAGTATGAATAGCATGTTGTATCCTTCACTTTAAATATGAGCTTTATACGTAATGTTTAATGGTTGATGACTGTAATGCTGTATTATCTTTATCATATTAGGCGACCAAGAGGAACGGGTTTTCTCAAGTTCAAAACAGATGATGCTGTGGATGCAGCATTTTCAGCAGCTAATGATGCAGCTGGTTTGGGTATCTTTCTTAAAGGTAGACAGTTGAAAGTTCTGAGGGCTTTGGACAGGAAATCAGCTCAAAATAAGGAATTGGAGAAGACCAAAAATGAGGACCATGACCACCGCAACCTTTACCTGGCAAAGGTCAGTTAAATAACCCTCCGCTTTCCTCTCCGCCTCAGTGTCCAACGCCGGACTGTTTTTTTTTGCTTTTTGATTAGGCTATATGTGATCATTTACCGTGGAAATTGTTTTTATTTCCAGGAAGGTCTTATAGTTGAGGGGACTTCAGCTGCTGAAGGTGTTTCAGCCAGTGACATGTCTAAGCGCCAAATGTAAGTACTAAGAGACATTTTTAATCTTGATTTTCAAAATAAAATCAAAAGATAAATAATAAGGAAATTATAAGTCACGCTTTAATTAACATATAAGAGTCCACTCCATAGCCTTGTCCACCAGACCCCCTGGATAGAGGAAAATAGAAAATTGTTAGTCCAGTATCTGATTGTGGATGTCCCTAACTGGTTGTCCAGTTAGATCTGACTTTACTTTTCTTGCCATAAGTTTCTGTCTTATCTTCTGGAAGATTCTTATTGGATTCATTATTTTGGGGCACTATAAAATGATTAGAAAAGAAAGAATAATCTTGAGAATAGCCACGCTGAAAAAGAGATGCAACAGCATATGTATTGTCCTTGTCTATACAAAAGAATAGCATAGAACCGAAATAAAGAGACACGCTTGCTGCCAAGGTTATCAATCTGATCCCATACCACCTGATATGTACCATACGGTGCAAAAATGGAATACTCAACTCTTTCTTTTCCGGCTAAAATACTGATATTTTCCTGCCATGCCAGTCTGTGTTTCGGGTGGTTTCGGATATTTTTGGATCTTTCCAGTAGAAAACATGCAGGGCTTTTTACCATTCAAATTACTCAAAGGCAAGAAAAAGATAAGAGGAGAGAAGAGATGGATGATTTCCGGAATAAAATTCCTGAGTTTTCTTTCCATGGAACTTTTTTTTTTTTTTTTTTTTTCTGGAGAGGAGTATGGCTGTCAGACTGCTGTAAAATGATGGGTTGGTCTATATCTCAAAAGAGGGGAGCTTTTATTCTCTACACATACATGGAACGAAAAGATGAAATTTTTAATGTTCTTCCAGTCTTAACGGTTTAGAATTGAAGGAGATTTAACTAGGAAGTCAAATTGGAGTAATTTGAGTAGTTATTCTTTTAGCCATTGGTTTGTAGTAACGAAGTTGATAGGACTTAGCTAAGTAATCAATTCATATATATTGTTCTTGCAGTCAAAGTCTATATACTGGTCATAGCTATAAATCAGAAATTAGTACCACCAAATACACCGGTATCGGGTACCAGTAGAAAAAACAGTACGCTATCCGGTACAAGATTGATAACTTTGTTTGCTGACGCATTTATGAAATTTCCCATTTTGCACCAAGATTTTAATTCATGCAAACTACACAGGTTGGAAAAGAAAAAGACGATTAAGCTTCAATCTCCAAACTTCCATGTTTCAAGGACGAGACTTATTATGTATAATATGCCAAAGTCCATGAATGAGAAAGAACTTAAGAAGCTTTGTGTAGAAGCAATTACATCCAGGGCTACGAAACAAAAACCTGTGATTCGACAGGTTAGCCAGAGAGTAACTAATGCTACCGTTATACCATCTACCCAATTCTGTACATGTGATATAATTCCCCTCAACTTTCCTACTCATGCAGATAAAGTTTCTGAAGGATTCAAAGAAAGGAGATGTTGCCAAGCAGAACCATTATTCTCGCGGGGTCGCTTTTGTTGAGTTTTCAGAGCATCAACATGCACTTGTGGCTCTGAGAGTTCTTAACAATAATCCTGGTATTTTGTTGCCCTTGCAAGTCCAAAAAGCATATTGTTCTTTTGGTTTGGTAATTCACAGCATTTTGTTACACCTGGTAATTGGTTTCAGAGCTGAAAACAATCAGATCCTGAATATTTTTTTGTGTGTTGGTATGAATGTTGGAAACTAAAGGAGTCTGTGTACAGGAGGGATCTGTTTACGCAGTCTGTAGGTTTTATTCTTAGATTGCATACCCCTCCATTTTTTTTTGGGCATCCATACCCTTTGCAAAACAATGTGGTTTATTTTTTCAGGTATGACCTTCATGTTTCCCTTGTTCGGTTAGATTGGAGGTCAAGGCTTCATCCGTCTATATTAATCGTTTAACAATACACCTTTGTTAGTTGGAAATTATGACTGCACAAATGACACAGCTCAAAACCTGATCAAATGGAAGCATGTGTTTAAGACAGAAGTTACTGAAGGGATGTTGATATAAACCTCACACAATTTGTACTCGATCCCTCCCCCTTTACATGGAAAATTTATTTGTTTCTGTCTGATATTCTGTGTCTTATGTGTGGTACAAGTTCATGTATCCTAAGGATCATCTGCGCAAATTTTCAGGAACTTTTGGCCCTGAGCATCGGCCAATTGTGGAGTTTGCTCTTGATAATGTTCAAACGTTGAAGCTCCGAGAAAGTAGGTTCCAAGCACAACAGCAGGGTTTGCGGCATGATGCAGCAGAAGATGTGCAGCGAAACAGGGATTTGCAAACACCTGATGCCCAGTCAAACAAGATTCCCAGAAAACGGAAATCCATGGGCGATGCTGACCAACTGAAGTCTCCTAAATTTATAAAACGTGATGGGATTGAAAATAGAACACCGAGAGGAGTCGCCACTGAAGATGACAAATCTTCTAAGATGCAGAAAAGTGATCTCACAAGGGGAAACAGAAACAAATTTATGCCAGGGGAAAAAAAAGAGCCCCCGAGACAGAGGCTAAAGAATAACCAAAACAGAGGGAATCTCGAGGATCAGAAATTGCACAAAGGTGAAGATAAGGCCATGAATGCTTTTAAATCCCCATCTTTAGAAGGCGTTAGTATGCAAGCCAAAAAGAGGAAGTGGTCAGATCAGAAAGAACAGCAAAATGAACGTAGAAAGAACACGCGAAAGAACAAAGACCCTTTAGGACGTGATGCCGTGGACAAACTGGACGTGCTTATTGAGCAATATCGATCCAAGTTTTCACGAAGTACTTCTGACAAAACGGAAGGTGAAAAACAAGGTTCCAGACAGATTAGAAGATGGTTTGAGTCCTGATTCTGTTACTGCTTTCATAGTTTTGTTGGTAATTCCTCTATAGAGTTTGTTAAATTAACTTGAAGACTTTAGTGCAATTTTGAGGAACCATAGAATTTAGGCACTATGTTGTTTGTAAGTTATGGTTGGAGAGCTTTTGTGATGGGGTTATAATGTATGAATAAATAGTTGGATGGTATTATTTTGCTAATTGTCTCTATTGTGCGAGAAATTATGAGTATTCTTGGGTACAGTCACGTGTTTCCGGAACCACATTTGCAATCACATGTCCGTGTAGGATATGTGATCAACTGTGCATTCTTTTTGTGCGCAGCGCATAACAGAGTATGATGCATGTCAAAATGACTGACATTTTTGCCATCAAAATGTTATTCGAACACTGTTCACATACTGCTCTACTGTCGTGCATAATTTTGGTGGTCAAAACAGCGTGCAACGCACAGCAGGAATTCTGTGTCCGATCAAAGTGTACGAGTCTTATGTAAGTACATGGCAGGGGCTCACTGAATAACTACTGTTATGGTGCCTGCAGGTTGTCAATGATTTGGTCAATTATTTAGGGAAATCAGCCACCTTTTCCTTTCTGATTTTGGAAGTTGGACAATGAATTCGAGCCCCCAGAGCAGATATCATAGGGGTTTCCACTTTCCACTATTTGGAAGGCTTGGTTTCCTATTGATCGATACATTTCCTAGATTAGAACAAGTCCATTGAGGCTGAAATTGCAGTAACTGGAAGGGAGAATTGACTACTTTGAAGCCTATGGCAGTGTCTGAATCATAGAGCTGCAAAAGGGGCTCACTAGGGAAAATAAATGATGCAAGAAAAGATTGGAAGCTATATCTATTTGGGATGAGGTTTTAGTAAGATTATTGTCTATTCGAAGGGTCAATATATAATCTGTTTGGGGAGGCTGTAATGCACATTTTTTAATGCGTGTGTATTGCAGACAAAATGACGTAATTTTGTCCGTTTTACCCTCAAAACTACATTGTTTTACTTTATCACGCGAATTGTTATCAAAATGTATTGAATCAAAACAATGTAGTTTCGAGGGCAAAGTGGAAAAACTATGTCGTTTTTTCTGCATTAAACGCGCACTACAGGAAAGTGCATTAGAGCTCCCTCAAATCCCAATAATCTCATGCAGGTGGACTAATTTATTGGGAAGAAAGGCTACTCCAAGAAAGGTTTAACCCGGCCTCAAGGTTGGGTGGGTTTTGATTGGGCAAGATGCGAAATGATAGAAATGCCATTTTACAATTAGCTGTGGCCTATGGGTATGTGTTATTTTCATATTTAGCGGTGCATTAATTGTTGGTCGACAGACTTCATAAATAACTTAGTTCAAATATTTTTTAACAAAAAATTTAATAACTTGATAATTTAGTGAGGCCAAATAAGTTGCGGACCTAAGTGGGAGCAATCTTTTTAATATACGTGAAGAGCTTCATACTAAACAAAGATTTTACATAGACTTTTGAATAAGGGTAGGACATGCTCTTATAATTTTTACTCCTATTATAGAAAAGTATTTATCTCTCGAATTTACAATTAGGTGATAATGAAGTTTCAACTTAAATTTAACCTTAGTTTTGAAATTTTGTATTGAAGTGTTTCATATCAAATGACTTTAGTCAAATTATTCTTCACAATATGAGTAAAAGTATTATTAAGGGCAGGAGATATTCTGAGGGAAAAAAAGGGGTATTCTTTTTCTTGTTTGACTAGAGCTGTATTGCTTTCTTTACTAGGCACACATCATTAGGAATATAGCTATTGTCTAATGCTTCGTTTGGATTGAGGAGAGAAAAAATGAAAAAAATTCCATTTTCTTCGGGGATTGCCCAGGATTCATTGTAATATTTTCTCATTTTCTTTCGTGTGTTAAGAGCGATCATTGTAAGCTGTAGCAACAACCGAAAGAACCAAGATTAATTAGAAGGGGAAGTCATTATAGGCCGTAGCAAAGAGTGAAGGAGAAGGGAGGAAAAAAGAAGAGATTTTTTTTTTATTTGTTGGTTTATTAAGAAGAAAGGGAATTTTTATTAGCTTTTTTCATATTTAGTTATCAATTATTAAGAAAAATAGTAAATCATGTTATAATTTGCTTTACTGTTTTATCTTAATTTCATTTCATTTCTTTTCATTTTTGGAGGTGAAGTCATGTACTAAAAATAATTATACTGTTCTATTCTCCATTTCTCAAACACGAGGATCCTATTAATGCTACCTAAACGGTTGAACAATATTTGAGCAATATTTTGGTGGTCCCGTTTTAATGCGTATCACACACTGTTTTTTGCGTTAAATCTTTGGGTCTGTATTTCCCTTCACACTCCGTACTCTCCCACCTAAAACACAATTGAAATAAAAAATCACCTCTAAATCTCTTATTTTCTCTCTAAATTCCTCGATCCAAACGAAACATCATTGAATGGGCATGCAATGGTATGAGTTCCCCTCCATACCTTACCCACATAGGAAGATAAATGATACACATATATATCTCTTGTCTGCCATATTCAGCCATAGCTGCTCAATTGGCAGGTAGCTATTGTGTTGCATTGATGACATATAGCTTATTAAAGAGGAAAGCATATACATACACCTAAGGCAAGAAAACAGAAAAAAAGCCACACCCATCTTTAATAGATAGGTGGAGATCACATGATGATTTGTTGCTTTGTCTCTTCTTCTTCTGTCCCTTTAGGAATACTTTAGCAATGGCAAACCCTAGTTTTCATTACCGAAAATGTCCAAATGGATGTGACATATATCATTTTCTACGGACAAGGGAGCCCTGCTATGCGTCAAAATGATATTATTTTGACACGCAACACGCCTTGCTGTGCGCAGTGCACAATAGTGCCTCCCATTCTAATTTTCTACTAATAAAAAAGGTTTAGATTTTGTCAACTCATCGACTCCTCTATCGTTCAGTCGAAGTTTTTGATATGTTTTAATTCTGGTTATATAAATAGTGGAAAATTATAGACATGATTCACACAAAGTGTTACCTTAGTGCTAGGATTCAACATATTTTTATAATTCAAAGTGTCTGGACCAGCTTGCGCGCATCTCGACTAATTCTTGAATGATCAATCTTACCATTCACATATCTTACAAAACTGGATTAATACCGTTGTTTCCTTATATTTTCAAGACTAATGACGCGAGATTAATGAGTTAGAACCCAAACAAATTAGGTTAAGTTCGTGAGTATTATTAACTCAAAATATGAAATATTTATGAAATTTTTTATTTTCAAGGAAATGCCAAAAATTGAATTAGTAGAAAATTACACTATCACATAGGCATCTAAAATAATATAAAAAACACGAAAATAATGACCAGTGAAGACCATTATACCCATTCACTTGCATGTTTGGAGCAAGTTGTGTTGTGTCATGTTGTTGGTGGAGATCTTCAAGTGGTAAGGAGCTAAGTTATTTCATTATAGAAGGAGCAACCGATAGTATTTTGTTAGTTCAAGTCTTCTAACTTCAAAAAAGCAAGTTATTTTATCAGAAGGGTAAAATTGTCAAACCACAAGTAAATTCCATGACAATGCATTTATGTTAGATGCTTTCATGTTGAGAACTATTTCAACACTTTCCTCCCCTGATTTTTTTTTTTGGACAAATTACACTTTCCCTCCCTAAAGTTTCTAACAACTACAATGCCCCTCTAAGGTTTTTAAAATTACTCTTACCTTCCTTACTTCTAAACTATTATGCAGTTGTTTTTCCTATCGTTAAAATCAGTCAATCGTCATTAGTTAAACTATTAAAACTTCAAGTTTGAGATTTTTTTTCTGACGAAACAAACTATAACACAATTCCTATCACGACATAATTTTATTCATATCTCAAGCTGGTTAGAGACTTTCTAAATTAACATAAATATAATTAAACCCTAAGCAACTTTAAATGTAGCTCGACAAAATTATATCGTTTTACTGCACTACAATATTGTTGCATTATAACATTCCCGAACCCGGAAAAAAAATAGTAGGAAAATATTGTGAATGTTGACATGTGACGTACTATAAAATCTTGACAAATCTTCTGAAACAAAACTCTCATAACTGAACCCCATATGTCACTTGTTTTTGTGTGTGGAAACATTGACATTTCATATCAAGGGGGCAAGTCACGGAGATAACAGCAGAGGAGAGACAATTACAAGAGCTAGCCATGGTGTTTGACAGTACGGCCTATTCAAACTATTGAGTGTGGACAAATAAAGGGAAGAGGGGTTTGAAGAAATGGGGCTCTCACATGGGGAGGGTATTGGATTGTGGGGTCACACAAGTCCATATTTTCAAAAGGGTACTCCCCCATGTTCAAAATCTGAAAATCAAAACCACCAAATGGAGCATCCTATGTGATGGGTCCCATGTTCTAATCTTATTTTTTGATATTAGAATTTAGTCTATGTTTAATTTTTTTTTTTTATAACTGAGGTATGCAGTCGGTTGGAAATCAAGTTAATGTAAAATTTAGGATGGTTCTCACCTAAATTTTCGACTAGTCTTTGGGGATTGAGTGAAAACAATCGAGCAAACTTCCCAGTGACCTTAAGTATTAAATTGTTGAGTTTCGACTATAAAATGTCTAAATTTACAGTTCATTCACTTTATTAGTCGGACAATCCCTTCATCTTGGTACATGACATTCAAATACCTACACCTGACGCTTCATTAAAAGATACAATATCCCCTTGACAAGGATTTTCTCACAATCTATAGCAATTTAGATATGTTCTCCATGCCTACGCATTCCTGTATTAGCTTTAAGAGAGTGTTTTTGAGCTCTCATTATCTTTAACAGTTGTTGCTCATCATCCGTGCGCCCCGTCTATTGCTGGATGCCCTTCTTGTTGTCTTATTTCGGTTCTCCGAAGGATTTATGTTCGGTTGGTTATTCAAAGAACTCAAAAAGATATAGGGAATCTTTCAAATAGTTAGGAAAGCGATAGGAAAGAAAAACAAAAGTGCTCGGGCTAGATAACTCCCTATCATGTGCTCCCAGAAGTGGAGCTCAGCTCGATAAATGCTTGAATTAACAAGGGTATTTCTCGCTATTTCTCTCCCAGAGCTCATGTGTTATAAATATTTTGTTTTGATAATTTAGTATTTTCGATAATTTGCGCATATTTGGACTAATTCTTAGAAATAATTTTCTTGTTTACTAGTAGAAGACTCATTTAAAATCAGGATAAAATTACACATGAATTGATTTCATAAAAATTAAATAACACGTGGAATTTAAAAGATAATAAATTTGAAAGTGTCGAGTCTTGACTATCGTATCAACCCTTAAGATTAATAACAACACGTAGTTCTAATGATTTAAATGCAATAAATTTGTGGGGAAGTAAAAAATACTAAAAGCATGTGAAATATATAGACATTATTGATGCTTATGGAAAATGGTTACTCAAAGGCCAAAGCATCAAAGGATTGATTAAATCAATGCAACAAAAGAGGTAAAAGAGCTATAGGTGTCAAGGGATTAAGTTTGCTCATTCTTCAAGCAATCAAATCATACTCAATTGGTCCCACACAATCACACACTCTTTGTACAAATGAAAGGTGCTAAGTAAAATATATCAAAATAATACTACAAAATAAAACAAGAATGCGAGGGATCGGAGTTGTAAGTATAGTTTTCTATAGTGCGGGCATATTAAATAACATCGTTTTGTCCGTAAACTATTACTAAAATAAAACCCTTTTAAATTACGTCGTTTTGATCGTAATTTGCAAACAAAAAGACGTCATTTTTTTCATACTACAGATGTTTATAAGTTGGTTGCTCAATAAAATTTGGATGACCATCCTAAATTATTATTAAAACGCAATCTCTTAAAATTACATCGTTTTGATCGTATTTTGATAATAATTTACAAACAAAAAGACGTTATTTTGTCCATACTACAGCTTTTATAATACAATGTTTATGAGTTGGTTGCTCAATGAAAATTGAATGACCATCCTAACCATTAGGTAATTCTTGGGTAGACAAACAAGATGAAAATTGAATGACCATAGATTTTCAAACTCAGCTTGTAGGTGTGAAATAGGTTTGAGTTCGGTTGGTTTTGAGGCATGTAACTTTAAATGCTGACTGATATTATGTAAGAATCGTTAACGGTTCGGGAGTGGTCGGTTGGGCCTGGATTTTTGAGTTGACAAAACATGGGCCTAATTCAGTTTGCATGCAAAGTAAAAATCTAGAACAAAACCTCAACTCGTTTAGATGTTAAAGGTTTAAATGCGTGATTAAGAACACTAAAAAAAAGAGAGACAAAAATAAAATAAATTACATAAACCAAAAAAAAGTAAAAAGCTATTGTATCTAATGATAAATTTAATTTCGTATACTATTTATAATATGCTTGATCCGGTGCAATCGGTTGAGGAAAAAAATTGAAAACCTGAAACTGAATCAAAAAACTAAAAAAAGCTACATTATCAAACCGAAACCAACCAAACCCTACTTTAAACAAACCAAACTTTGGTTTTTTCGGTCGATTTTATTTTTTAAAAATTAATTTCACCCCAATCCATAGGTTCAACTTTGAATTTAATTTGATAATTTTGTAAATCTCAATGATTTTAATTCACAGGATTTCAAATTTTACTTGGGGTTTATCATGTGATTAGTGTTATGACATCAATTTGAGTTTTTTAGACCTTTAAATCTAACTGTTGTAGTGAGCTGAATTGTCAGGCCGATTTGCTTTTGCTTTGCAGGATCAATTAGTTGATGGGTTGTGCCAGATGCGAGAGTGAAGGCTTGCCCAAAAGGCCGGACAGTGGCTTGAGTCGGCTCGTCACCTGTTGCTGAGTGACGTCATCCGAAAAAATCAAGAAGAAAACTTTTGCCTTGTAGGAAGGAGCCTGGTATGGATAACCCTAAGATACTGTAAGAATCCCGTTATGAAGGGTCCCTTCTACGGAAGAGATTTAGTTTGGAAAGTTTAATCCTTAAGAAGGACACTGAAATAGAATCATGGATTATTCGAGAAAGGATCCCAATATGGTTTTGTTACCACTCGGAAAATACGTAATTGCCTATATTACGACTCTAGATTGAAAGAAAGAAACGTAATACAATTATTTTAGTGTTTTATTTTATGTGTTATAACTTAAGTATCATAGTTAGTATCGACCGGGTGTTATTAATGAGTTATTCATCATACAAACTAGAAATACTACTCGGATTTCAAAAATATATTAGATCAAATTGACAGATCTTAGCAAACAAAAAAAAACATGTAACTCTTTAAAGTTCACGAAATGCTACTTTTTATACTCCTACTTGCCAAACACGGCCTTAGTTTTTCTCTTCAGGCTTACTCTTTATGCTTTTTGAGTTCATGTCAGTGCTCTGTTTCTTTTCCAGAGCAATATCAAAAACATCCTTTTTGGCTTTCCCCATCCCACTATTTATTCCTCCTTGGTTTACTTTCCCTCCACGGGTATACTCTCCCAGTCTCTCTCTCCTCTCCTCTCCCCTCTCTCTCTCTCTCTAGAAATGGAAGCTAACTCAGCTTCCAAATGGTGTTTTCTCTGCTTGTTTTTGATATGTGGAGTTCAGTTAACACAATGTGATGTTAAATACGATAGGAAGGCTCTGATAATCAATGGGCAGAGGAGAATTCTCTTCTCTGGCTCCATACATTACCCAAGAAGCACCCCTCAGGTTCCACAACTTTCCTTCACTTTCCCGAGAAAATGTAGCTCCATTGTGGAACTTTTATCTTGACAAAAATCTGAACATACAAATCCGATGTGGGTATTATGCAGATGTGGGATGGTCTTATACAGAAGGCCAAAGATGGAGGTTTGAATGTTATTGACACATATGTATTTTGGAATCTTCATGAAACTTCACCTGGCAATGTACCTTGTTTTTTACTACAATTTCCTCATTTTTTCCTATTTCTCTATTTTATTGTGTTCTTCATTAGCGATTTTCTCTAATTAATTTTTGGGTTTGTGGGTATTCAGTATAATTTTGAGGGAAGATATGATTTGGCTGGATTCATAAAGAAGGTCCAGAAAGCTGGGCTGTATGCGAATCTTCGAATTGGGCCTTATATTTGTGCAGAGTGGAATTTTGGGTACTCACTTTTTGTGTTTTTCATACTCACAAGAGCTTGATTTGTGATGGGTTTTTTTCAACCTAAAGTTTATTTATTCTCCAATTCTTTGATTTTGTGTTCTTATCTTGCTACAGGGGATTTCCTGTTTGGTTGAAGTATGTTCCAGGCATCAGTTTCAGAACAGATAATGAGCCTTTCAAGGTCTCTCTCTCTCTCTCCATGTGCTAGACAGTAGTCAAAGTTTTTAAAATTTTACTAATTTAGAAAGAATGAGATGTAATTTAAGATAACATTTATTATAGCGGGTGAATACTTATAATAGTTTATTAGTATTTTTTTAGGAAGAAGTATATTGTAAATATGAGTAGGTTAATGATATTTTCGTAAATTGTAAGGGTACATGAATAGAGAGAGGTGTGAGATAACTTTATCCTCTTGAGGCATAAAAATAGTCCTCTGAGTTTGCCACAACCAGGATGATAGTAATAGACCATCTTATGACCCTTACGGCCTGTTTGTTAGCGTCAAAATTTTAGAAGCGATATGGTGGATATAGTAAGAAGGGAAGATATAGTAAGAGGGAAGATTTATTATGGACGGGCAAATAGTGTTTATTTGAGTATTTTTTGAGGAAGGAAGATATGGTAAATTTGCGTAGCTGGATGACATTCTTGACATTTGTGTAAATAGAAGAGGATATAGAAGGGGATAAGATTTGGCTATGGGGAAGAGTGTTATAATTTTATCCCCTCCATGCAGATAAAATAATACCCCGAATATTATATCCGGATCCAAAGAGCAAACAAACTCGGGATATGAAAACAAGGATGGCCTAATCCAGGGTGATAAACAATAGAGTAATAGACCATTCTTGCTAACAAACACGCCCTTAACAAATATGGAGTTACCTTAACTAATTGTTGGTGTTGCAGATAGCAATGCAAGGGTTTACTCAAAAAATTGTCCAAATGATGAAGGATGATAAGTTATTTGAGTCTCAAGGTGGTCCTATCATCCTCTCTCAGGTGAGCCTTCCCCTTAATATTTACTGTGCTATTGCTCTTTTGTTTGTTCCCCTATCAAGCTTATTAACACCTTGAATACCTTTCAGCATTATGCTAGCATATATTTTTCAACATTATGTTTGAAAAATATCATATTCGTATTCCGTACCTGTATCTTTACTTCAAACATATGGCCCTAAGTGTACATATTTGCTATGCCTGTCAAAAATAGTTGTTTTACATTTCAATGATGTGTATATTTACACAGATTGAGAACGAATATGGACCACAAAGCCATGCTTTTGGTGAGGCTGGTCATGCATACATGACATGGGCCGCCGAAATGGCCCTTGAATTGGGTACAGGAGTCCCTTGGGTTATGTGCAAGGAAGACGATGCTCCGGATCCAGTGGTAATCAATCTCATCAAACATTTCGTTCAGTAGGAAGCACCGACATGCCTAAGTAGTAGCCATATTTGTATCTGTGTCCATGTCCATATTTCTTAGGTCGTTTAAGTTCTTAACTCTTGTCAACAGATAAATACATGCAATGGTTTCTATTGTGATTATTTCTCACCAAACAAAGCATACAAACCCGCAATGTGGACTGAGGCTTGGACTGGCTGGTAAGTTGAAAAGCTGAGGTCTCTTCTTATAAGCCTCCTCCTTATAGATATTGCATATTTACTTGCTCTCTGTCAATATATAAGGTTTTCGGAATTTGGTGGCCCGATTCAGCAGCGACCAGTTGAAGATTTAGCATTTGCAGTTGCTCGCTTCATTCAGAAGGGAGGCTCATTTGTGAATTACTACATGGTCAGTGTCAATGCCAATGTTATTATGTTAAAAGAGCAAACAGTTCTGAAATTGTATCCATTATTCTCCAATTGTCATCAACATACATTTATTAGACCGCGTCATACCTGTATTCAACAAAGAACCATGTTGTTTAACTATAGCCAGATACATAGAGACAAAGTTTCAGGATCACGCAAATTGGCCCCTCATAGCTAGGTCGAAAGATGGAAAAGAAAAACCTTTCTATATATCTTTCGAGCTGATCAAGATTTCAAAAAGCAATAGTGGGGTGAGAGCACGCTAAACTCCAAAAAAGAAAATTCCTGCGGGGAACAAACGAATTGGGATTCCAATGAAAGGGCAACGTGGGAGAGGAAACTCACTTTAAAAGTTGAAAGCATTTGGTCAATGGAAAAGTAAAGAAGAGAGGTGAAAGGGGGACTAGCTTTCTTTATTTGATAAAAAAAAAACCTGAAAATGAAGCTTAAAATCTAATTCAGCTAACAGATTAAGATGGTTTTACAAACTCTATTGAGTAATCACAGTTTTGAACTTTGTCACTTTCAACAGTATCAAGGAGGGACAAATTTTGGAAGAACGGCAGGAGGACCATTCATCACTACCAGCTATGACTATGATGCTCCAATTGATGAGTATGGTGAGAAAAATACTTCTAATGAACAAAAATGCGTACTCCATTCCTAAGTTTGTTTTGATTTTTTTCTCCTTGTGGGGGACTGTCTAATTTTGTTTGATTGTTTGAAATGGATAGGCTTGATTAGGCAACCTAAGTACGGCCATCTGAAGGAGCTTCATAGAGCTATTAAGCTATGCGAGCCAGCTTTAGTTTCTGCTGACCCTACTGTTACCATGTTAGGAAGTTATGAACAGGTTTGTGACCTTCAATTTCAAGGGTTCTTACCTAAGCAATGTTTATTGAGAATGAATTCTAATGAGGTGTTTGGATCTGGATTTCTGGATGAAGAAGATAATGAAGTTGACTTTCTTGCTTTGGACACCCTATTATTTTCAGTTCCTTTGGTAAATCAATCCACAAGTCCAAATGCAAATACAACCAAAGCATTTTCATGGTTAATGTGTCCCAGAGTAGGAAATCAAAGATGGAGATTAGAAAAAAAAAAGAGATGTGTGATCCCGAAGGTTAAAAGAGTAGAGGTCTTCACAGAGGCATGCTATTATATTGCATTTTCGCCAATTAGCAGACATTGGAACTGGTTTCCAGATAACTCTAATGGCCTATTAGAAGGTGTAGAGGAGTTGCTCAGGCGCCAGAGGAGATGTCACTGAGTTTTTTCTTCTGTTTCTTTCTTTTTGCCTTTCCAGTGGGGTGTGCGTGCCTCTTTTCATTTCTTTGGGGCCTGTTTGCCCTCATAGTTTAGGTAGGTTTTCTAGCATTGTTTCTCAAAGTTGCTTTTGAGCACACGCTAATATTTATCTTCTACTCCGTAATTAAATGATTTATGTTACTTTCCTTGTGACCAAATTGACCAGATATTAACATCTTTCAGGCACATGTATTTTCTTCCAAATCAGGAGACTGTGCGGCTTTTCTTTCTAACTACCATTCAAAGGCGGCTGCGAGGGTTATATTTAAAGGCATGTACTATGACCTCCCACCTTGGTCCATCAGTATTCTTCCGGATTGCAAAAATGCCGTCTTTAACACTGCCAAGGTAATTAGAAAAAAGACACAACTGCTAATTTAAGGCGGCATTTTGATTATGTTTCACTGTAGCTTTCGAAGGAAATCACTCCAGAAAATTTCTTAATCTTATACTTCAAGCATGCTATTATCACCACCCTAATCGTACATACCGTGCTCAGCACATCAACGGATATCCTTTTGAAGGATTTAGCAGTAACTTTGGAGAGAAATATTTTGCACCAAAATTCTGCAAGGGTATGAGATGGTCTATTGCAGGTTGGAGTTCGAATATCCAAGACGAAGATGTTGCCAACCAACACTAAGCTTCAGTCTTGGGAAACGTTCAGCGAAGACTTGTCTTCAGCTAAGGATGATAATGATATTACAACAGTTGGTTTATTGGAGCAACTAAATGTTACCAGAGATAGCAGTGACTACCTCCGGTACACGACTAGGTGAGATATATTAAAAGGATGGGAAGTAGTGTATTTTGCGAGATTTTCATAATTCGTATTGGTGTTAAGTTTTCTGATTAGATGAACTATCCAGTGTTGTTATTAGTCCATCTGAATCATTTCTGCGTCGAGGCCAACATCTCACGCTCACTGTGCATTCAGCTGGTGATGCATTGCACGTGTTTACAAATGGACACCTATCCGGTGAGTTGCCGAATTCTGCATCTTTAAATTAGTAATAAGTTAATTCCAGTTAGTCATCAGTTAGTATCACAAAGGAAAACAAATTTACTTGCATTTTTTGCTCTTCTTTGGTAGATCATTCTGTTATGCTTGAACTGTAGGGTCTGCTTTTGGATCTAGGGAGAACAGAAGAGTTACTTTTACAGGACAAGTCAATCTGCATGCTGGAACAAACAGAATATCCCTACTTAGTGTAGCTGTTGGATTGCCGGTTAGTTTGATAAATCTTAGCATCTGAATGCTGCATAGGAAGCTACAAGAATAGTTATAAAAGTATCCTTTGTATTATTCAATGCCATAAAGCAACCGAATTCTCTACCACCACCCCTATTCTCTCAAACAAAGCCGGAAAAAGGTGATTGAGCTGCGAAGGGCAAAGATGGCTTGCTCACACTTAAGTCCAGACCCTACCATTCCGGCTTTTCGGTTATTTAAGTATTTGTCAGAACGTTGTTTTGTTTTCATTTACTCTTGCAATTTGCAACTGATGACAGAAGTAGTTGCCGGCTTTAGTTTTTTTTTTTGTGTGTGTGACTTTTAAACGAAATTTACCAAGATTTGTTTGTTGTTGAAGAACAACGGGGCCCATTTCGAGACATGGAGCACAGGAGTACAAGGACCAGTTCTTCTATATGGTCTAGACAAGGGAAAGATGGACTTATCCTGGCAGAAATGGTCATACAAGGTCAATGAATCATGGATACTTGTGTATAATTTTATGAGCCTTTTTTTCCTTTAGAAGTTTCACATCACGAGTGCTTTGATTCCACAGGTTGGGCTTAAAGGCGAAGGGATGAATGTTGTTTCTCCAGTTGGAGTTTCATCAGCTGACTGGATGCCCGAATCCTTATTTGCAACAAGGACACAACCCCTTACATGGTACAAGGTATCAGAAAAGTGGAACACCTTAGTATGCATTTTAGCAATAGTTAGGATGGTATCAAATAGTGTGTCAATTTCTCTGTTGTCTTTTTTAGTAAAGGTTGAGATGATATGTCATGGGTAAGGGCTTCATCCCAGTTCTTCTGACCTGAATCATAGAACTCTGCTACAATGGTTACCCGTTATTTTCTGCAGGCTTATTTCCATGCACCGGATGGAGATGAACCGTTGGCCCTAGACATGGGCAGCATGGGAAAAGGTCAAGTATGGATCAACGGGCAGAGTATCGGAAGATATTGGACCCTCTATGCTAACGGTAATTGCACTGAGTGTAGCTATTCTGGAACATTTCGTCCTGCAAAGTGTCAACTTGGATGTGGACAACCAACTCAAAGATGGTAATTACTTTCTGCAGACCATCTTTCTGTTTCTGGTTTTTGAATATAAAGCTTTGCTAATTTCATGAACCTCTCTGTGTGTTAAGGTACCATGTTCCTCGGTCATGGTTGAAGCCAACGCAAAATCAACTGGTTGTTTTTGAAGAACTTCGTGGAGATGTATCAAGGATTTCTCTTGTGAAAAGATCAGTTACTAATTTATAGGGGATGAAAGATGATCAACAATTGTTATAGTATACTTCTGCTTGCAAATCTTGCTAAATCAAGTAAGTTATGGAATCAAATGGTAAATTTGATAAGAAGCTTCTTCTCCAGGCTAGTAGTTGAACTGAAAATTTATTGCAGAGTACCAAAAAAAAAATTAAAAAAAGCAGTCACATCTCCGTGCTTTCTGTTTTTGTCTTTTTTCGTCTGTCTATGCTTATGGTAGACTTTTTGGAAGTTGCTCTTGCTGGTTGTTTTTTGAAAGGGAGGAAGTGGAGCTATGTGGATAGCGAAATTGACCTTTTTCGCCTTTGAGGGATGTAAGAATCTTGAGCAAAATCAACTTGATAGACGAAGTGATCATAATTGGGAGCTTGTCGAATCATCAACTGGATGCCAATATCGGTTGAAAAACCATAATGAATCAGCTTCCACAGCAAACCCATCTTGATTACGGTGCCAACTGTAATAAGCATGCGTTCGGTTCTTAACATCGAAAATGGCATGACCAAAACTTGCCTCACGAAAAGCGGAGTACTTCGGCTGTGGCTCTGACATGCTGCACACAAAAATAAAACCTCCAGTTTCTTATTCCAGAAAATTGGAAGAAATATCATGATTCATATCAAAGAATACCCATCCCATGAGCATATATACTAATCTTACTTGGTTGCTAAGCCTTCAAGATTTCCACCATCACCAATGGTTATGTATACAGGGGCAGATTGGTCTCTTACAGGAACACAGAGGCCATTCACAATGTTGTAAGCAACATTCGATACTCGTTCCTGCGATTTAATCCTTTAAATACATTAGCCATCAGGGTATAACAGAAACATTTTCAGAAGCTTAATTCAACTTTTGACATTATACTGATTTCAGAATAGTAGCTTCACATGAACTTTACTTGGACAGTTACTAAGATGATAACGTGCTAACCGATCGTTCATAGGCGTGAACGTGACCAGCAAATACGACGTCAACTTTGTACTGTACAAACCACGGCTCGTACATCACTCTCATACTTTCCCCTTCCATGTAGTGGTAGTTGTAGCTATTATACCATGGGGAATGCATAAGAACTATCAACCATGGTGTCTCCTTCCTGTCAACTTTTGGTAGCTCCTCTTCCAACCATGTGTATTGAGGAGTATATTTACCTAAACATTAAACCAACAAAAACCATTAAAATTTCTAAGAACTACATGGATTAGAACATAAAAAACCTTTCCCCAAATCCGAGTCCAACCTCTGTTTGAAACAACTATTGTTTAAAAGATCATTCCACGTCTATTCATTGGACTTTCAAGTTCAAACCACTGGAAAGGAAGCATTGAAGATGGATCAACATCCTTACCATATGCTGAATAGGATGACAGGACAATGATGTATGCCGATGCTCTCTTGATTGAGTACCAAAAGGGAGCAGTACTATCTGATGCTTTATAAGGGACATGATAACGGTGACTATAAGGCTTGAAGGGTTTTGTTTCACCCTGCAAAAACAACGCAAATTGGTCACATTTCATTCACATCCAAAACATTTTGGTTTGTTTTCGTAGTAGCTTCTATTGAACAAAGAACACCATGTATGATGCCTACAATTTCGGGGAAAAAATCAATCTCGTGATTGCCCGCGGTCCAGATCCAAGGTTGGTAGGCAGTACTTCTCTCAACAAACCTTCCCCATGTATCCCATCTTTCATTATCATGATATGGGTAAGTATCTGCATAAGAGAGGTCTCCCACAAAGAGCACTGTTTTTCCTTTTGATGGGTTTAGTTCATAGTGAGTAAGCGTCTTGTTTGAATCATAGCTCTGACCAAGATCCCCTGCAAAAGTTGCTCCAAAGTCAATAAAAGATAAAATCCATATAGTTAACCCGAAGTTGGAAAGAAATTAAAGATATCGAAAGAAATTATGTTGCTTGTAATCATCTACATGGATATAGTAAAGAGGAGTCACCTATGAGACCAAACGTATATGGGACATCCGGACCAACCTCAGGGGGAGTAGTAAACCAGAAAGTTCTTGCTGTTTGTCCAACCCCTACTTGATAGTAATACTTGGTGTTGAACTGCCAACAGAACAAGAAATTGAATCCTTTTTATACTTTTGACTGTAATCCAACCACAATCAGATGAAGCCTAAAACATAGAGCATAAAGTAGTGAAGGACCATGGAATTAAAATGGAGTGACAGGAAGTGAAACTGACCTTCAAATTTTTAATGGTACAGTGATGAATGTAACCAGAAGTATAATTGTAGTATTTGTAGGTGACAATGATGCCCTTGGCCTCGTTCTTTAGCTTGCTATTCTCACTCCAGTAGAGGACTACACTTGAACCAGGTTCATGCATGGTGACCCATGACACTATCACCCCCTTCCCCACATGATCTCCTTGTGTTATATGTACCTTTTTACAGATTACCCACGAGTCAACATCCACAAGAGAACAAACCCAAGTTGAGTGATTAAAGAACAAACGAAGGCATCCAGTTTTGTTGAATAAAGCATCTACTTTGCATAATTTGGCATACAAGCATTCCAATCCATTTTAGTTGAAGGATGCATTGTAGCCAATATATTATGAAGAATAATTAGGGAGAAAATTCTGGTCAATATAGAGATCAATTTCTAAAATTAAATTTGTTCTTTATTCCAATTTTTGTTTCGAAAATTTAGCTTGTATAAATTGTTATTGGTTTAATACTAATAATAACAGTCGGTTCAATATAATTAGCATATACATTTGCCCATGATTGAAATGATATATTTTTTCTATCTATCTTTGCCATATCTAGCATACAGATGTGCATATGACTTGTTATACTAATCAATGACGTATCAGTTAGGTTTGTCTTACATTTAATTTTAATAGATAATACTAATCCAATGACTATCAATTAGATCTAAAAACGACAAGGACAAAAAACCCAATAAAGTTCTCCACATAAAGCACAAAGTTTCTAGTTAAAAGCATTAAAATTTTAGGGGTAGGGGTGAGCTTTTTACCCAAAATAGGATTAAAAAAATGGGGTTCAACTAAAAAATGTCAAAAGGGGAAGAAGATGAGAACTATTTTTCTCCTCCCAAAAGCACACCACACCATTGTTAAGTGTTTAAATCATAAGACCCACAAAAAGTGAGATCATAACAACTTACAGATACGTCAAATTGAAAACTGATTGAGATTGGGAAACAAAGAAGAAGAAAAGGGTTTAGATAAAAACCTGTTGAGGCGCATTATAACCAGTAGGCGCACGGAAGACATCACTCTCAAGGGGCATATCAATGGTTTTCTCAACAGGCCTCACGAAAGCACTCGTGCTTCCTCCATTACAGAGGAGTACAGCTGCATTCAGCAACAAACCCACAAGGGCTAGAGCACAAAACCCCTGAAAATCCATGGCGTTTTGAAATCAGATCTCCTTCTTCACCATTCGTTCACAAGCATGTATAGCTACTCATATAACTCTCTGTGAAATTATATAGGAAAATATACACTCCTCCTCCATGTGAAGAGTCACGATCAGGGTTGGGTGTCTGCAGCAGCTTTTGACCAATTGGGAGTGAGGCAGAAAAATCCGAAAAAAAAAAAGGTAAGGAGAAAGTGTAGGAATCTTTTTGAGTTAAAAATTGAAGGGTTGACTTTGAAGTCCTTATATTATTATGGGTCAATATTGTTCGTTGTTTACTCATTGGATATTCTCATAATATCATTTGATACCGTTTACGTACTTCCAATCAATGAATTATCACAATACAACGTGTCTACCGATTTTACCATAGCGAACAGGGTTTTGTGGTCGGTCTATGACCCGTGGTTTTTTATCTTTTCATAACCCAATAAATATTGTGTTGATATTTCATCAAAGTTTTTTTATCATAACTTGATGATGAGTTTGGATTGGCTAAGTACTCAGTTTCTCAGCACATAATCACTCGAATTTAGACACTCAGTAATGTATCCCAAATTGCTAATTAATGGTGAATCTTCCGAGCTACAAATCACTTGCCCAATACGAATTAGTCAAGAAATCCACGCGGGCAAGATTCTGCAAATGAAATCTAAGAGTGTTCCTAATTTCGGAGACGAAATTCTTAGTAAATGACCAACTCCTCCTCGTAATAAAATAAAGAGCGGGATCGACGGCCATCAGGCACCATAACATCGTCTAGCAATGGGCTGTTGGGTCAAGATCAAGATACATTTACAAACTATTTGCTGCGTATATTCTCAACTCAAACACTTTAGATCTAATTTGATCGTTGAAATTTTTTTAATCAGAAAATGCCTTTAGTCTCTGAATTTTTGTGCAGAAATCTCAACAAGATTTTTTAAGCTCATTTTTTCCAATTTTTGACATCATCATTTAATTTATTAGAAATACCATGTAAAAATGTCACCTCTTATATTAATGGCCTGTTTGGAAAAAAAACAAAAACAAAAAGAAAATAGGACAGTCTGAAACATTGAATCGAGTTCCTGTGGGCCCACCACCATTGAAAATGCCATCCACTCATTGTAATGTATGTATAAGGAATTTTCTTCTAAGAAATAAGTAAATTCCATAACCAAAATTTAGTCTCCAATAAAGTGAAGAGTAAATTACATTAATCTCCCCTGAGGTTTCTAATAAATACACTGATCCACTCTTATATTCTGATAAATTACTTTCACATCTCTTACTTTTGAAAATCATGCATTTAATTTTCTTATCGTTAAAATCAATTAAACGTCCTTTGTCGAGCTATTGGAAATTTAAATTTGGTATTTTTTAATAAAAAAAATTACGATAAAATTGGTATTGTGTCCGCCATAGTTTATGTTAAATTTTTATAAAAAAAAATCAATAAATTCCAAAAATTTGTCCAATTTTTGGTTTCAGGTGAATCTCAAAAACTCAGCATAAGCTTGATAAAAATTATGTTGTAGTTTGTTTTGCTAAAAAAATCTCAAACTTTGAATCCCAATAGCTCTACTAACAATACTTGACTGATTTTAACAATAAAAAAAGTAAGTGCATAATTCTTTCAAAAGTAAGAGAAATCAGAGTAATTTCTTGAAATATAAAAAAATATATCTTCTCGTCTTATAAACTTTACGGTGCATAAAGTTTCATATTTGATTGTAAGGCAGAGCCATAGAGTGTATTTATTAAAAACCTCAGGGAAAGTTAATGTAATTTGCCCCAAAGTGAATTGATATTGATGCCAAGATCACATTTTGCCTGCCTTTATTGAATGATGTGAACAAAAAATCTAATCTTTGATTGGACAGATTTTGAAAAAAGTGAGAATCTACAAGCTTCATTATTATCATGTTTCAATCATTTATATATACTTTTTTTTCCTTTTTTTAGTAAATTGCTACTCACCCCCCCTGGAGGACAAAAGTCATGCACCTCCTCACCAAATACCCAACTCTTTTTATATAATTACAAGTGTGCCACTCTCTCTTTCTTTCATCCCTAAATTACAAAAATGTCATTCCACATCTAATTACAAAACTGCCATTTTTATTATTTTTACTATTTCACATTGATTTTAATAAAAAGTATAATTAAAAAATTTAAATAATAGGTTTTTTTAAATAATTAACTAATTGAACTCTTTATTATCAAACAAATTCTTTATTCTTTGTAAGAACTCATAAAATTGGAGGTCACAATTAATCTTAAAATTTATCAATTAGTCTACAGTTAAAATTTTAAATTTTTTAACTAATAAATTTTTTTATCTTCACACTAATTCTTTATCTTTTTATGAGAACTCATAAAATTAAATGTCATATTTAGCCTTAAAATCTATTCATTAACGTATGGTTAAAATTTTAGTTTTATTTTAAATAATTCATAGTTTATTGTATATTTTCTTGTGAGTACACAGTTTATTGTGTATTTTTTATGATGTACATAATTTATTGTGTATTTTTATTCTTAAACTAAATATTTTGTTAGACTTTTGTGTTCTAATTTACTTAAATATTTTACAGGTATTAAATAAGTTTATTAAATAAAAGAATTTACGAAGATAATGATAAATAATAAATACAAAGTAATTTAATCAAATTGTGATATAGTTCAAATAGTAAAGTTTGTCCAATGTTCAAGTTTTTGAAAATATGCATTCTTACTTTTTTATTTTTGGTAAAAAAAATTAAAGTATGAAGTACAAAATAATTAATTCTTAGTAATTATAACATTGTAAGAAGTAGGGGATTAAAACCCTCCTTATTCAAATTTTAGTTTCCAATGCATTTCTCATTTTCCAATACTTCTTTACTCCTCCTCATTAATTATTTATTATATATTTTATTTTTTAACTATTTTCTCACATCTATAAATAGAGAAAAAAAAAAGAGAAATACAAAATTTGATTTTTAATTTCTCCTATTGAGATTGCTTATTTCTCTAACTCTCTGACTTGTCATTTATGTAGAGAAACCGAGTATCAAGAGAAAAATTATATTATTGTAAATTAATATTTATGTCAATAAGTTATCTATAGTTATTCTTTTTACCTTGAAGATGAGTATTTTATTGTCTTTATTCCAATCCGATAATGCGAGATGCAAAAGATGAAAACTATGAAAACATGCTCAAACCTTTGGAATTTCACATATAAATTTTTATATTGTAAGATTCATACCGATTCGCGTGATATGTCTTAAATACTCGATCTACTGGATGTGGTTGACCCCACTGGTGTACCTTGTGTGTTAAGTTATGACATGCTAATTATTTGATGCATAAATTAGTTTTTTATTTGAGATTTGAAAAATGTTATTCTTTTTATTTATTTTTGTCAAAAAAGTAACTCTTCTTTAATGAGAAAGAATTTACAGAGATGATAATAAATAATAAATATGAAGCAATTTAAGCAATTTAATAAACAGAAAGAATTTTTGGCCCCTTTTTTCATATCACGGAATACTTATATTTTTTTCGTTATGGTCAAACGAAAAAAAGAATTGAAAAAAATAAAAAAAATTAAGTACCACGGAACACTTAAATATTGAAAATATATATATTAAATATTCACACTTAAATTTTTAAGTATCATGGAACACTTAAAAAATTAAAAATAATAATATGTTTAATAACTGAGCTCGGATTAATCTTTAAATATTATTTTTAATCAATGATAAATTTTTTATATTTCTTTAACTTAAAAATTTTCACAACATAAAATGTATTTTGATACCACAAAAACAGTTAAAATAAAAATAAGTAAATACAAAAAACTAAATGCTTGTGAAACAAAAATTAAAAAAAAAACAAAACAAAACTGCAGCATGAACCATGGGGAGTTTTATGTAAAATCGGCCGTGGACCCCCCGCTATTTTGTCGGGCGGGGGGTGTGAGTAGCAGCACTCTTTTTTTATCCTCAACTGCTTTTAAAATATATGTCAATCCCACTCCCTTACCCATGGCCGTGGGCAGCACTTGCAAACAGTTGAGCCCAAAGTGTCAATTTTATTCACTCACGGCTGAACAAATTTTGTTCATTTTCCACGTTATTTAAGCAAACAATTTGAGTAGAGGAGGTTGGAGATTCGAGATGTGTTGAAAATGCTTCTTGTGCTTTATAATCTTACGAATTTGATAACATTTCACTCGTTCTTAGTAGCTCGGTAGAAATTTATGAATGATTAGTTCCTCACAAGATTCGTTACAAATCTAGAGTTTTTAAGTCATATATTTAGGCGAGGTTGTTAAGAATTTTGGTCTCCTCCTCCTCCACCCTTTTGGTCTGGCAAAAAGAAAAAATAACGTATTTAGAGATGCAATTATGGTAATTCTATTGATTAAAACGAATTATTCATGTGTGTTCTTGAGATGAAATGAACGGAGTTCGAATATTGACCTTGAATTGTCTTTCCCGTGGTACATTTTCTTACTATTGTAATGACATTGAGTCCTTATTGCAGTTCTAATGGCCAAAAGTATATCAAAAGAGTGATACATGAAATTTTGGATATGGATACTTGTAAGGTCGGAACCAGAAATCTAATTTACCTTGAATTAAAAATGAATTAAATTGCAAATAATGGGACAGGTTAAATTTATTTGGGCTAACATTTTACACACACACACACACATATGGAGTAAGCTTCTAATAAGGGATCCCTTATTTTGCTATGGTGTGAACCTCCTATTTCTTGATCAAATTATGATGATCCGAACCGTTCAATGTGTTTAAAACATGTTTTTAAGAGTACCCACAAGAAATCAGCTCAAAATAATATTCGGAAAGTATTGATCAATTCAATTTTTTATAAAACTGCTCCTGTCAGCATTTATCAAAAATTGTTTAGATCAAGCCCTTCTCGATATTGTTCTGAACTGATTTCTCGCGGATATCCTTAAAAACATGTTTTAAACACATTGAACGATTCGGATCATCAAAATTTGGTCAGAAAATGAGAGATTCACACCGTAGCAAAATAAAAAATTCCTTATTAGAAGGTATATATATATATATATATATATATATATATATATATATATATATATACAGTAGGCTTCTAGTCAGGGAGCCTGGACCCAAGTTAGGTCCAGACTTTTAATCTCAGCCCTTGGATCTCATCCAAGGGTCAGGATTTCTTCACTTAAAGGGTATTTGATTTTAAAGGATATTTTAAGTGAAGAAACCCTGACCCTTGGCTGAGATTAAAAGTCCGGACCTAACTTAGGTCCAGGCTCCCTGACTAGAAGCCTACTCTATATATATATATCACCTGCACTAGAGCTCAGCGCAGCCTCTCTTTGGTTGTGCCCTTGGATACTTGAGGGAGGATTAAAGGGTGTATTCCACTCTCTGTAGGCTCGATTGAAGTAGGGTTTGAACATATTTTCAAAGATCAATTAGAAAGTGTTTTTGGGAAAAGTCGTGAGGTTTCAAGCCTTCAAATGTGGAAAAAAAAGAATGACTACTTGCCATGCTTGGGTGGGTGTGGACCAGAGATACCAGACTCTCTCAGCCATACTTAGAGGTCATTGGGTCCTACTTGACATATTCTTGAGCTTCTTGTCATTGAAAAAATTCAAAAATGTTATTTATAGGGAAGGGTATTCCGAATCCCTCACCGATGCCTTTGAGGAGTTATACTTTACACACGAATAGTTTAACTCTAAAGTGATTGGTGGGGAGTTCGGGATACCCTTTCTTGCAAATAACATTCCTAGAAAAAGCCTCTCTTCTCTTACCTCTCTATAGCTTCTCTCTCTCTCTCTCTCTCTCTCTCGGATATGGAAATATTGTTATGCACAACGGGTTGCGTGTCAAAACGATGTATTTTTTTGATCGGCAAAAGAAGAATATATTGAAAGAAAAGAAGTACAGAGACCACTAACGGATAGCAAGACACGAGCAGTCACAGGTGAACAATAAGAAAAAATCCCTAAAATTGACTGATGAATTATGCAATAGAAAGAGCATAGTCACAAAAGTAGTATAAGAAGTCCCTTAAATGCTATTTTGGCTGTCAAAATATTGTTCAAATTATTTGACAGTACTTGAATGACTAAAATGACTCCTGTCTCCTCTCTCTTTTTGTGTGCTATGAATAACTTTTATTTTCTAGAAAATTTAAGAACATCAAGGAAGAAAATTGCTTTTTGGCCAATTGTGCCTAACTAGTTTGTGACCCGCCAGACACAATCACAGGTCTGATTGTTAAGAGCAACTTTTAACCAGATTTGTACTATGGGGTGATAGGTGTACTTTTTGCAAAAGTGTCTCAGTTACCTTCCATAAAAAACTGTAATTGTATCCCAAGTTGGTATGTGCTAAATACATACATCATGATGTCCAAAATAATTGTCTCGTGCACCATGATATCTGGAATAATCGTTTTATGCATCGTGACGTCAGAAAGAACTGTCTGTATCCTTGACATCATGCATGACACTCCAAGTGTCAGGTCAATACTTCACATGGCTATGCCAAGCCACTTGATATTTATGTGGAGCTATGGAAGCTGAGTTGTACTGTGGTCATGTTGTCCACTTTTTGTTCAGCCCGACCCACACGCTAGTTGCGTGCCTAAAGACAGACTGATTGCATGGCATGTGGGCCTCATGGAGCCTTCGATTTGGCCCAACGCTAGAGCACATTGGGTCGAGAAGAGCCATCGTGATAAAGAGATGATTCGAATTTTCGATAATCTTACGGTAATTAAGGGGACAGAATCTGAGATCCTTAATACTAGCAGGAGCTAGGGGGAAATTAAAAATTGTCTACATTTTGAAGGAAATGAAAATCATGTGCTATTACAAAAAGAGCGAAATTTATTAATGAATTATTGAACCCATAGAAAGAAGATACAAAAATTCAAGAAGAAAAATGCACAACTTTTTTAGGAAAAAAATCACAAGAAATTACATCTGCTCTTTCTGTTTTCCTTTTCCTTCCTTTTCAAGACGTATAAGGCGAGAGATAAGGGGCTGTAGTAAGGGTTATACCATAACGTTAGGCAAACAAAATGTTATTTTCGCAAGAAAAATAAGGACATCAAGAGTGAGATTTAGTAGAATCATCAACCGGGTACCAGTACCGGTTGTGAAACACTTGAGCATCAGCTGCCACGGCAAGTCCATCATCATTGCGTTGCCATTCAAAATATGCGTGAGTCCGGTTCTTGATATCAAAAATACCATGACCAAAACTCGCCTCGCGAAATGCAGAGTAGTTTGGTTGTGGCTCGGTCATGCTGCACAACACAAAATGACACAAAAAATTTGTTAGTTGCCTTTGGTTAGACTTAAAACTGCAAGTGCTGATCGTATAAATTGTGGACACGAGGACCCTGCTGCGTGCACAGCAGGGTTCCCGGCTCTATAAGTTGTACTATGAATCTTACTTGTTTGCCAACCCTTCAATATTTCCTCCATCGCCAATGGTTATGTACACAGGAGCAGATTTGTCAGCCACCGGAGTGCAAAGGCCATTTACAATATTGTAAGCAATGTTCGATACTCGTTCCTGGGACATATGCATTACAACTTAAAGCTAGGGGAAATGGGATAATTGGTAAGCATAGTCCTGCTGCCAGCTTTCACCCAAACGAAAAACGAATGCCTTCCATATAAAACGAGACATGTTATTTTTGAACGCATTTCTCACTAATTTTTTTCAAGAAATGGGAATCTGCTATCAAAAGAAGCTGGGTGAAAGAGTTTATATAGATAGCTCGTCAGTAACGCACTTCAACTCAGAATTAATTGAAATGGACAAATAGTTCATTTATGGACAACTAGAAGACTGTGGTATGATATGGTATATATGTGATGAGGGAAGAGGCCCTATTTTCTAATCCTAGGCAGAAAATAGTGCGCTTACTGATCGTTCATACACATGAACATGACCAGCTATCAATAGAAAATGGGTGGAAGAGTTTATATAGGCAGTTCAATAGTAAATGGACAAACAATTCATTGATGGAACATACTAGGAAAACGACTACTAGAAGACTGTGGTATGATATGGTATGTAACGGGTAAGAAGCCCTATTTTCTAAACCTAAGCAGAAAATAGTGTACTTACGGATCGTTCATACGCATGAACATGACCAGAAAACACAACATCGACTTTGTACTGAACAAACCAAGCCTCGAACTGAACTCTCATGGTTTCACCTTCCATGTAGTGGTAGTTGTAGCTATTATACCATGGGGAATGCATAAGAACAATTAACCATGGTGTCTCGTTCCTATCGACCTTTGGGAGCTCCTCCAACAGCCATAGATATTGAGGTGTATACTTACCTGAAAACAGATCGACAAGTAGACTCCATAAGAATGCACGTTTGTTGCTAGAAGTTCGATTTTTCACTTTCGAAATGAAGTGAGAGGCAATATGCTTCTTCTTACCATATGCTGAATAGGAGGACAAGACAATGATATATGCTGAAGCTCTCTTGATTGAGTACCATAAAGGAGAGGTACTATTGGAGGCCTTAGAAGGGACATGATACCTGCGACTAAAAGGCTTAAATGGTAATGTTTCACCCTGCAGAGAAATCACCCAATTCCATGTTATATGTTCACTTCTCCCAGTCATATTTAGTATACAAACAGATTAGAAATCGATTCATATATCAGAAAAGACTAAATTTCCAGTTAACCAAGTATGCGGAACAGATAGAGATGTGAGATAGCAAAAATGCTACAATGAATTTAGTTGTTATATGGACCACTACAAGCAAGTTTAAGATTCATAACTCATCATATGGAGATCAAAACTTTGTTTGCATATGATAGGATAGAGACTTGGAAGGCAAGATCAGACCGGAAAGACTTTTCCAGACTGATAACAAAGGATTTGACCAAGAAGGCTTGTCGAAGTGAGCAACAGAGGAAAGTCCAAGGTCAGCCAGAGCCAGACTAAGCTGATTTGATCTCCAGCCTCCAGAGTGTGAGGTTAATTATCAGATAAGGATGTTGCGTATGTTTAGGCTTGGATCTCGAAAACTCGAGAGATCCTTGTGATCTGATTCTCAGTATAACCAATCCTCAAGAGACAAGTGGAGAGAGGAGCGGGAGGTATCTTGACCCCAGTATACGTGGAAAAAGGCACTAGGGGTATAAGGTGATCTCCAATCTTCATCACAAAACATAACCGTAATTTTCCTAAAGCTCCTACGACTTTGAGAGATTAACTTAGACGTAAGAGGGTCTTTGTTGGCACCACACTTTATATCCCCAAGGCCTTCTAACCTTTTTTTCTCTTGCCTTCAGGCTAGGTGTGCTCGGAATTTATGTAGACCAGATTTATAATCTCTCACTATCCAAAGAATCTGGAAATTTATGCTCCCTTTGGTTGAAAAGTTGGACTGTATCCTATGATTAGCAGTCAAATTTTATAGAATAGTATTCTATTCAACATATTAAGGGGCAATATTCTTTGAAATACACTATGCCAGAGCTCTCAATGCTCTCTGCGGAGTTCTTTGGAGAAAACATATTTATGTAACCAACATCAATTGATTCTCAAGGCTCCGTTTGATTTGGTTATCCTATTTGGAATCCTTGGCAAAGATTGAAACAACAGAAATATTCTATTTCTTGCCAATCAGACATATCAGCTTCTAGCTTTGTGGAGGCATTCTTAGATAGGAAAGGAATACATAAAAATGAATACAATAGTTACTCAAGAAGAGCTAGAATTCACCAACTACAAAGAAATTTTCCAATCAGATAGTAAAAGTTGAAGTATCAGAACATTTTGGACCATATGAGGAAATGAGAAACAACAACAGAGAGAAGTTTCCTCAGGTAATAGGGTGCTTACAATTTCAGGAGCAAAGTCAAGCTCATGATTCCCAGCAGTCCAAATCCAAGGTTGATAAGCAGCACTTCTTTCAGTGAACCTGCCCCATGTATCCCATCTTCGATTGTCATGAAACGGATAGTGATCCGCGTATGAGAGGTCTCCTACGAATAACACAGTTTCCCCCTTTGCCGGGTTGGACTCATAATGTGCAAGTGTTTTGTTTGAATCAAAAGTCTGACCTAAATCCCCTGCACCAAAATTTTCACAAACGAAGAGGTCACTAACATATATGGTAAAATCGTTATCAGAGAATATGACCCCAACCGGAATGCATCCATTTGTCTAATAAACTATGGGGATGGTGAGAAGAGATATGTTTTTCATGTCAAGGAACTCAAAGACGAAATACAATTATTTCTGGTATTCCCTACCTTTAAGTGCGATTTGAACTATTGATTTATGTAATTAGAAGAAACCAATTAGGTTTACGATGAAGCCTAGCAATCGATCGCTAATCCAAGTCGAGTACCTCTACAAGATAGACTTCAATGGAAAACTGAAGAGTAACAGCAACAAGTGATTGACTGAGTTCAATAGTTCCTCATATAAAATTATTGACTCTCGAGATATCCTAACATCAAGAAGACAAAGTTATATCAAGTACTTACAGACCCGAAAGCGCCATTTTTTTTAAAGAGAGGAAGACGGGTTATTCACATTTCATTTGATGGTCAGAGGCAAGTTGAAAGCTAAGCAGTAGTAATTCTAAAGATTCCTCTGAAAAAAATACAGATGTCTCCTACATTACCAATAATATGTGGAACCGTAGTAGGTTTTTTTGTTGTAATGACCATTGCGTGGGTTTCATCCTCTTCCATCATATCTTTGATTTGTTTTTATGAGTTGCACCCAAAGCTAGTGCTTGCCATCTAAGTTCTACATCTTGGCGATGAACTAATGAATAGGTGTCGACATAATTTCATAGTCATTTGGTCTGAATGCTACATAAAGAACATAAGTCAGATGATGAAACGTGAAGACCTAAGATCTAGAAGATCATAACGTTAGTGATTGATGTTAACCCGCACAAACAATTAGGCCAACAAAAAATTTTCTAGTATTCAACATAAAAATGATCTGCTAGAGATAGTTTACCTATGAGACCAAAAGTATATGGGACATCTGGACCGACTTTGGGAGGGGTCCTAAACCAGAAGGTCCTTGTAGTGTGTCCAATCCCAACCTCATAGTAGTACTTTGTGCTGAACTGCATATAGATTCCAATCGTTAGAGATTAAAACAACTCTGAATTCTGCATGGAGCCCCTAAAGTGCAAGCATAGTGCAGACAAAAATGGTTTAGTTTCAAGACAAAATAAACGAAATTAAGTCGTTTTGCCCGCACTACAGCCCTGAAATCCCAGCGGATTTATGAACAAGGAAGTGGTTGAAACTCGCCTGCAGATTTCTGATGTTGCAGTGATGGATATAGCCAGAAGTGTAGTTGTAGTATTTGTATGTGACAACTTTGCCTTTGGCCTTTCTCTTTTGCTTGCTGCTTTCAGTCCAGTAGAGGACTTCACTGGAGCCACGTTCATCCTCAGTGACCCATGATACAATCACTGCCTTCCCCACATGGTCTCCTTGTGTTATATGAACCTTGAACAAGTTACCCATATGTATATATCAATGATAATTTTTGGAATAAAAAATGGTAGGTTTCTCCATTACTACGAAAAACATTCGTCGTGCGGCCGAGTGAAGCGCACCCGTAAGCAAAAAAGCAAATGGAAAAGTCTTTTAACATAAGGAAATCCTTGTTGCATGACTTATTGACGTAAAAAAGGATTACGACCATGGTCAACTGGAGGTTTCTGGAATATTTTCTTAGAAGGATGGGATTGGGGGGTAGAGCATGCTTGATAGGGCAAGGCTCTGTTGATTTTCCATATGATTGACACGCAATGAGTATTAGTCCAGGCCTCTCTATGGACTAAAAACTTGGGCTGGCTTATCTACTCCTAAAAGGGACACGTGATTCTGCTCGGTGTGTTGTGCGTTAAAAATGCATCATTTTGACACACGAAAATGCTGCCCAAACGGTGAACAGTATTTAGGTAGTATCTTGATGCCAAAATTGCACCGTTTTATCACAACATAGCAAAATCCCCGATTCCTCCTCAAATATTGGCCAAAACTCGGTTTTCAATGTCACATCACTTTTAAGAAACTGAATTCGCGATTTTCGAGTTTTGTTCTCTATAAATAATGCACACCTAGGATCTCATTCTTCAAAATTCATAACAGACGTGTTTTCATATTCCCAAGTAGTTTCTTAAGCTTTTAGTCTTTTTATTTTAGTCAAGAGAGATGATACAAGAGAGAAAAACACCAAACACCCCAATCATCAACCCTCAAAGGGCCTAACAACAAGAAGAAGCAAAAAAAAGGGAATAACTTCGCCAAGTGGATGTTCAAAATAGTTTCTCTCTCTCTCTCTCCCTCCCTCCCTCCCTCCCTCCCTCCCTCCCTCTCACAAGGTTCATCTCGAAAGACAAAGTCAAAGCGCTTGATTACCCAACTGAAATTATTCAAATGAGCAGAAAGACAACTAATATATCAAATTAGGCAAGCAAAAGGAACACCCCTTTTGTCGAGTAGGTAAACTAGGCACACCGCCTTCTTTCTCTCACTCTCCCTCTTAATAAAAACAAATGATTTCAAAAAATGTGACATGTTTATTGAGTTCCAACAAAAGGAATCAAACAGGAAGAGGGCAAAATGAGAGGGAACAGAAAAAAACTCACATGGCCCGACAGAAAAAGTCAAAATGCTTTGATCACTCGACCAAAGTCATTTCAAATGAGCACAAATGCAACTAACGTAAGAAATTAGGCTTCTCTCTCTCTCCTCTCTCTCTTAATAAAAACTGATTCCAAACACTGCAAGAAGGTGTAAAATGAGAGGAAACAGAAAAAAAACTCACCTGTTGAGGAGCATTATAGCCAGGAGGCACACTGAAGACATGGCTATCAAATGGCATATCAACACTTTTCTCCACAGTCCTTACGAAAACGCTAGTAGTTCCTCCATTACACTTCACTGCTCTGTCAAATCCCAGAACCAAAAACAGAAGAAGAAAACACCCAGAAAACCCCATTTCCCCCGTCATCTTTTACCTTAAACCCAACTCAAATCTATTCGCACCTTATACCCCATCATAGGTATACGTATATATAGATATGGGGGAATAAAAATTTGTCAACAGATTAATTTAAATCTCGCATCCCTCAAAATATGCTTAGGAATACTGCTGTTTGGGCTTCTTCAAAGTTTCCGAAACCCAGAATAATTTAGTAGTTCAACTCTATAATCAAGCTGACCTTGTACATTCTTCTTTGATTAACAAATGAATCCCAATTGTTTGACCATTTGCGAAGTAATGATCTGGAGCGATACATATGTTACGAATCGATATGTTTAGCATTCAAATCGATACTTATCTTTGGACGCATTTTATTTATAAGTAAATATTTTTGTGATATTCTTACGATTGATGATATAAAATACGGCATGTGTGATACAAATCAATATGTTTAACATTAAAATCAATACTTATCTTTGAACACATTTAATTTTTAAGTAAATGTTTTTGTAATATTCTTAAGATTCATGATATCATGGACGATATCTTTGAACGCATTAAAATTTTTGTATCAATGAAATTTCTACATAATCAAACTACAAAGAAAAAGTCTAAGAATGTAATCTTTTCGGATACAGATATGTCTAGAACTATTCATTACATGTGAAGTCTATATTATTTTAAAGGGTCACGTGCATCTACGATTTTCAAACATATTTGTGTTTAGATTTGTTGAATTGCAAAGGGAAGAGTACGTGCGTGCACAAATTAGGATAGAAATAAATCTAGAATCGTTCGAGTAAGTTGAGGCTCTTAAATAATGAAGAACTCATACAATAAAGTCTACGATCTCAGAAATTGAATCAAGAATTTTTTTTCAAATTTAAAATTAATGGTCATAATTTACTTGTATTTGTAGTCTATAATTTTTTGAATTCAATAAAAATTTATTGATTCAATTTTTAAGACTTTGAACCCATATATATCTGATAATTCTGATTATATATGTAAAGAAACATTTGTGCGTAGACTTGCTGCAGCCTGCAGGCCAAAAGACGCGGTTTTAGTTTGTTTATTATTTGTTCTTCATTACTTGGGATCTGAAAAGATGGAACGAGGAAGTAGGAACTCCTCGAGACTTGGGGATCCTATGTGGTTAGTGGAACAATAATGATACTCTCACACTCTCCAAAACACACCCCCAAGCACACCCTTGAGGGAACTCCACCCTCCACTCTCCCTCTCACACGTACCTTCCAAGGAAAATGCTAGTCTCACACCCCTCAATTACACCCCCACTCACACCCTTGAGGGACCCACCCCACCCTCCACTCTCCTTCTTCCACGTACCCCCATCCCCCACCCTTCTCTCTCTCTTCCCTCTCTCCTTACAACCCTTTATCTCTCTCACACATTTATTTTTTTAATTTTTATTCTTATTTTTTAATTCTTATTAATTAATTATTTATTTATTTATTTTGGCATTAATTTTTTTTATAAATTATTAGTTCATTTTGATCAAAAAATCAAACAAGTAAATTTTTTTAAAGGTAATTTTTTTACTAGAGACAAAAAATAAGTCTAAACGTGATCTGTTTTCACTTATTTTTTCTTTTATGAAGTTTTTTTTAGTTTTAATATAATTTTTTACTTTTTTAAAACGTCTCATCGAGAAGAATTAAGAATTAATAAAAGATTAATAAGTCAGAAAAAAATAAGTCAAATTAAGCAAAAAATAACATGTCACGTATTGTATTCATATTTTTCGTTTGTAAAAAGACTTATTTCTTGCATGTATGTATGATTCTCCAAATTATCTAATTAGTTTATCTGATTAGTTTTACCTAATCAGATTTGTTTTTACAAAATCAAATTATACTACATGTTTCAAAAAATTAAGTCTGATTAGTTTTGTCTAATCGGACCTTACTATTTTTTTGTACTTTCTTCTTTTTACCATGTGATAATTAATAAAATATTATTAAGTTAGACAAAAGATAAATTTCAATTAGGCAAAACTAATCAGATAAACTAATTAGGTTTGGAGAATCATACGTACATGTGAGAGATGAGTCTTTTTACAAACGAAAAATATGAATATAATACGTGACATGTTAATTTTTGCCTAATTAAACTTATTTTTTGTCTGACTTATTAATCTTTTATTAATTATTAATTCTTCTCGATGAGACGTTTTAAAAAAATAAAAAAATATGTTAAAAGCTAAAAAAATTATTTTAAAAAATCAAAACAGATCACGTTTAGACTTATTTTTTGTTTCTAGTAAAAAAAATTACCTTTAAATAAAAAAATTTATTTGTTTAATTTTTTTCGTCAAGATGAACTAATAATTTATAAAAAATTAATGTCAAAATAATAAATAAATAACTAAAAAAAAGAATAAGAATTAAAAAAATAAATGTGTGAGAGAGATAAAGGGTTAAGGGGAGAGGGAAGAGAGAGAGAAGGGTGAGGGGTGGGGATACGTGGTAGAAGGAGAGTGGAGGGTGGGGTGGGTCCCTCAAGGGTGTAAGTGGGGTGGTGATTGAGGAGTGTGAGAGTAGCATTTTCCACCTTCCAACCCTTCTCTCTCTCTCCTCCCTCTCCCCATAGAATCTTCTGTCTCTCTCACATATTTATTATTTATTTATTAATTTTTTTATAAATTATTAATTTATTTTGACGAAAAAAATTAGACAAGTAAATTTTTTTTAAAGGTAATTTATTTTACTGAAGACAAAAAATAAGCCTAAACGTGATCTGTTTTGATTTGTTTTTTCTTTTATGAAGTTTTTTTTAGTTTTTAATATAATTTTTTACTTTTTAAAATGTCTCATCGAGAAGAATTGATAATTAATAAAAGATTAATAAGTCAAACAAAAAATAAGTCCAATTAGGCAAAAAAAATATGTCACGTGTTGTATTCATGTTTTTCGTTTGTAAAAAGACTTATTTAATGTTATATTTATATTTTTCGTTTCTAAAAAGACTTATTTAATGTTATATTTATATTTTTCGTTTATAAAAAGACTTATTTCTTGTATGTATGTGTTATTTTTCAAATCTAATTAGTTTATCAGTTTTGCCTAATCGAACCTTATTTTTTGTCTAACTTAATAATATTTTATTAATTATCGTATGGTAAAAAGAAGAAAGTACAAAAAATAGTAAGACTCGATTAGGCAAAACTAATTAGACTTAATTTTTTGTAACATGTAGTATAATTTGATTATGCAAAAACAAATCTGATTAGGTAAAACTAATCAGATAAACTAATTAGATTTAGAGAATCATACATACATCATGACATCAGGTAAAATATGCTTTGGAATAATCGTTTCATGCACCGTGATGTCAGAAAGAATTGTCTGTATCTTTGACATATCATACATGACACACCAAGTGTCAGGTCAATACTTCACATGGCCATGCCAAGCCACTTGACGTTTACGTGGAGCTATGGAAGTTGAGTTGTACTGTGGTCATGTCGCCCATTCTTTCTTCAGCTCGACCCATACACTAGTTGCGTGCCTGAAGACAAACTGATTGCATGGCATGTGGGCCTCATCGGACCACACCACACTACACCCACACCGAACCGAACTGATTTAGAATACTAAACCGATCTAAATCAAATTGAACTAGAACATGTAAAAAATTGAACCGATTTTGAAGTGATTCAGAAGTCCCAATCCAAAATTCCCGAAAATACCAACCGGACGAAGCACCCCGAACCGATTTCGATTTACCTAAAATTTCGGTCGGGATTAGGCATCATTTCTTTCACCCCGAACCGATCGGTTCGGTTTGTCATGGCTGGATAAATCGACTGAACCGAACCGATATCACCTCTAATCTCCCTTTTTTTCACAGCAAAGGTATCCAGCTGACATTGAAATTATTATCAATCTAATGCGGACTAGCTCTCGGAGTCCTGAAATTAATAACTAAACAAATTTAGTGGCCTATAGTGATTGATTCTGGTAGGATTCAATCTCATGACCTTGGGAGCAAATACCTTAATCACCTTCTCTCCTTCTACTTAACCAATTACGTCCTCTCTTCCGTACACAAATCCGAACGCAGATGTATTTGAAACCGTTAGATGTACGCATATTCAACATTATTTCAAAGAACTTCACGTGTATCTAATAATTCTGGACACATCTGTATTAGAATCTGTACACGAAAGATGTGTTCATAGACTTATTTAAAATTAAAACATGTTAGATAGGGTAAGAAATAAAAGGGCTGAAACTTGAACCAAGTATTCTCCACTTCCACCACAAAAACTATAGACGTTGGTGTCCATATATATTAAAAGTGGATTATATGGAGCGAAGCACTTACAAAAAAAAGGGTAAAAATAAAACTAATCATCAACCACTTCCACACAAAAATCAAGAAAAAGAGTGTATGAATACTTCCATTGGACGATCTCTAGTGTGGTCTCTCAAGGGATAATATTATTTAATGATCCAAAATATTTATTTTGTAATATTAAATTACTCGTGTAAAAAAATAATTTGATCAGATCTGTAAAAACTTCATGCATCATATTCTTGAACTTAAGACAAATATGGGTCTTTCAAACCAATTCAGAATCCACAATCCGATTGTGGTGTGTTTATTTTCAGGGATTAGCACTTTGATTGACTTGGGATATCAAATTATAAAGGGTTTTTGAACTTTTGGGTGAATAAATTTTGAGATAATTGATCAGAGGGTCTCTCGAGGCAATCGAAAAATCTCTCGTTTATATATGTCATTGATGTCCACCATCCGAAGTTCTCTCAAGTATTTATGACATGCAGATCAAGGTTTTTGCAACTCAATTAAGATCCTTCTCGTTTCTTGGTTTGAGATAAAGAAATTTTGATATATAAATTTCCATTCAATTTTCGTGTTTGTATGAGAGAGAGACAGACGCAATAAGTTCGACAGGCAGACAAAAGTTGGTGTTCATTCGTTCGATTGAACCGTTTTATCCTAAAAAAATAAACAGCAGTTGCGATCCTCTAATACCCACGGTGAGACGGCAAATCAGTCTTAAAGAAGTTATGAATTCACATAACTCGGGTCGGTCGTATTTTCTATGTTTACATTCTATTCTGTTATGTTCTTTGTAAATTTTAGTTCTATAATGTATGTATCAATGATTAAGGATGCGTATTTTCTAGAATATTTCGCGTATCTTGTTTGAGTAATTTTTCCTTACAAGCTTAAGATTGATTTGACTTTGACTTCTAAATTTAGTTTTACATGTGTGTCGCTTAATCTTCTTGTAGTTTCCTACATTCATGTGCAAGAATGGCATTGACATCACACTTTAAATATTTTAAAAATTATTTTGGAAAATGTAATTTGTTTTGGAATCAAACTTTACTTTCATTATTATAAAACTTTGCCCCATTTGGCCTGGATTATTTTTTTAACTTATTTTTTGTCTTTATTCAAAAAAATTATATTTGTTAATTTATCCTGAGAGACAAATAATAAATTTGTACTCTCTCATATGAAGATCCATCGATTAGAGTGCTACTTCAATGAGATTCGATCATTTTATCCTGAAAGACAAACGTCTATTCAAATCGTGAGCATCGTAGCGAGGGCGAAATGTCTTAAGGACATAGTGTTTTAATACTAGACTTTATTATTTCCATGCGATTTTCAGATTTTATCTTTCTATGATTTCGTTATTTATGTCACGGTAACACAAAAAGTACACGAAAAATTTATAACAATAGTTACGATAAATCTGAAACTGTACCTGATATATGATCGATATTGATACGTACCATATCAATAAAAAAATTGATAATCAATCTAATACGGTATTCAGAACCTTGTGACGGAGTGTTGAAATCAAAGTTATTAATCCTATACTAGTACCGGCCGGTACGTCCCGAACCGCCCTCGTAATGGTACCGGACCACTGAAATTTCATTCTGGCCACTGTTCCGGTCTGTTCCGTCGTGTTCCGAGCCATTTCGGCCTGTTCTGGCCAAAACTGGCTGGTACCATACCGTACCGGTCCGTATTTACAAATTTCAATTAATATTGTTTTTGGTAATTAGACATAAATTGAGACTAAAAATATCTTTTCTTTTATGTTTAGTGATTTATTTTTAAATTGTTATGTTTTATTTTATATATTCAATATGATTTTTTGTTAGAAAATATTATTTGAAATATATATATTAATTTTAGTGATAAATTCGAAACAGTACGCTAATATACATTGATACCGATATATACCGTACCAGTAGTAAAACCGATACGTTCGCGGTGGTTGAAATTGAAGTAAAGAGCGCACACATTCCTGCATGTGTGAATGGAAAGAGACTGCTAACGGCCAATAGTATTTAACTATTTATCACTTTGCAAAATCATGCCGGCTTTGGTACAGTACATTGGATGTATAGTCACTTGCCATAACTTAATCAAGTGCCACTTTTAATTTAATATAAAAGAGTTACCTTATCCACTTGATAGCAACTTTTAAACATCTTAAGCCAAATGATTTATTTTATTTTTGTTTTTATTATAATTCAAAGTGTTCGTGTCAATTTACGTGCACTTGATTAATTTTTCGGGGACCAATTTCGCCGTTCATTAGAGGATGTTACAATTAAAGTCAGGACAAAATCTTATATGAACTAACTCTATAAGAATTTATAATACCTAAAAAGTTTCGAATCCGAAACTTTACGAAAGAGTAACTAGTAGGCCAACCCCTTTTGGTTATTTTCATGTTTTTTTGGGGCTTTTTTAAAAACTTATTTTAATGATTGAAACAATTCACTTCTTAGAATTTATTGAGAGCGTCAATCACATTAAATTTTTTATAATTGAATTACATTTAATATGATATTTAAATTCAATTATCTTCAAAATAGATCACAATACTGAATCAAAATTCTAATATCATGTGTGTTCCAAAATCATATTAAACGATATCGATTGGTACAATTTTTGACGATAATGATGTTCTCAACACATTTTAAAAAATGAGCGTTACCATTTATTTCGAGCTCACAAAAGGTTTGAATAGGACCAATTGGACCAAAACTAAATGAACAAGTTTAAGAATACAATTTTTATGCACATATTCAAATATAAATGTGTCCAAAAATATCATATATATGTGAAAGTCTAATTATTTGAAAAGTCCACGTACATCTGACAATTCTAGACAATCCGTGTTCGAATCTGTATACGAAATGTTGTGTTAGTAGGCACGAAGAGGACTTTGTTCTTTATTATGACAACCGGGGATCCTATTTTATAAGATGTGATGAACGCTAAAACGACGACTGTAATTTTGTTCACCCTCATTCAAAATGGTTGAACATTACCTTCGGTTTTATTGGTTGAGAAATTGTAGATCTCCGCCTGTGCAATACACTTTTTAGAAAGGATTAGATTGACTTATTTTCTCTCAACCAACAAGAGTGAGGATAATGTTCACCCGAGGGTAAACAAAATTAAATTCTCAAAACGACATCATTTTAGCCACTAAAATATTGTCCAAATATTATCCTACCATTTAGACAACATCGTTTTGATCAACAAAATATTACCTCAAACATTTAGATAGTATTTTGTACGCCAATACACCATCGTTTTCACGGACAACATAGCATGTGCACTTATGATACTGGATTTGGCAATGGTTTGGGTTTTAATACCTACTAGCTTTTAGCAAGTTTCTTGGCTTTCCATAACCCCACAATCCCTAGTTTGGTGCCATTAATTCGGATCAAAATTCTTCTCCTCCAAGGGAAAAAATCACAGAGACAGAAACACAGAAGAACAATCGTGTATTAAAATCACTCGCCCTTTGAATCGCTCAAAGAATTCACAATGGGCAACACAAATTCCAGGAAACCACGAAAAGAACCGCCGCCACTGGCGGCCGAAGAAGAAGCAGCAGAAGCAGAGGAGTCGGAAATCTCTAACTTCACCTGCGAAATATGCATCGAACCGATGTTATCAAACAAGAAATTCAGGAACAACGGCCTCTGCGTCCACCCATTTTGCGTCGATTGCATAATCAAGTTCATCCAAGTGAAAATCGAAGAAGATCAAGTCGGTGAAATCAAGTGCCCCGGATTAAACTGCGACCAATTGCTGGACCCACTCACATGCCGACCCCTAATGTCTCCCCAGCTGTTCGAGAAGTGGTCCGATGTGCTCTCCGAAAGGGCTGTATTAGGGCTGGAGCGGTGTTACTGCCCCAATCGGGATTGTTCGGCGTTGGTGGTGAATGAGTGCAGCAGAGGTCTTGTGAAGAAATCGAACTGTCCCAATTGCAAGCGGCCGTTCTGCTTCCAGTGCAGGGTTCCGTGGCACGCCGGGTATCGGTGCGAAGAGGGTGGAGAGCTGAGAGATAGGTATGATGTTGCCTTTGGGGTTCTTGCTGAGAGGAAGAAATGGATGAGGTGCCCTAATTGCAATCACTTTGTCGAGCTCGTTGAAGGTTGCTCCATTGTCAAGTGCAGGTTCTCTCTCCCTCTCTCTCACTCACTCACTTCTCTTCATTTTTTTCCTTAAGAAATTTTACTTCCAATCATCTTCACATCAATTTTTAGGAATGAAATCGGTTCGAATTTGATTGGTTTTAAGCATGATTAACCGAATTCGATCAATTTGGGATGAAATTTTCATATATCGATCCCGACCGATAAAATCAGTTCGGTTGAAAATTTTGAGTTTTCGGATCACCCGAAATGGATTAATTTTGGGTTACGTGAATAAAAAAATTATCTTAGTTTTATGTCACATAAATCATATTTAGGATTAGTAGCAATGTAGAACCCTAATTCTTGTATTGAGGCCAAAACTACCTATTAAAAAGAACCAATAAAAAAAATGCCAATGGACTTTCATAAGTAAAATTGGGGAAAAACAAAGTTGCAATCGGTGGAAATAAGTATAAGGAAACTCAAAAATGGGTTCGATTTTTTCAGCAATTTTTTTCACTCATTGAATTTCCATTTTTCATTTTATCTGTTTGGTAGTGGACAAAATGAAAAAGGGAAATAAGATTTCACACAGAGTTTGTGAACGTAGAATTCTGGACTTCTGAATCCTTACAGCCCCTTTAAATTATTTGGCAAGGGAAAAAAACAGAAGATTAGAGTTTTTTATTCAATCACTCAATTGAGTTTGGAGTCACCATGAAAAAATACACCCCAATACTTTTGTCTTTTTGTTGCACCAAGCTACGCCCTGAAAAGGAGTAGCATAGCTCCAAGAGCTACAATAGCTACAATGCCTATCAAAACTCTGAATACGGGCCTCCACTTTGAGCCGGTCTGTCTTTTCATTTGTGAGTATTATTTCGGTTACACGATCCTAACAGATTGAACGGTTGCTGAATGATTTCAGTGTCTTCCTTAAATTGAGTAATTTGATGAGAAATGGTATTTTTCTATGGGTATTTCTCCTCTTTCCCTATATTTCACCATTTTTGGGCAAGATAGATGGTGAAATTTTGGCTTGTGAAAACAGTAAGTAGGAGAAATTCCTCTGCAAATAAACCAAATGGACTGTGGAGCCTAAAATCCGATGTTTTTTTCCTTCTGGATTACCCGGTACAAATATCTCTTTGTCTGAATTGCAAAAGAAGAAACTAGTTAGTGTCGTCCGTCCGAAGATAGTCGAAGGCCACTCCGACTTTAAGGTAATTCTGGAAAGAGAATGGTCTAACCGAAAAGTTTGAGAGTGAATGGTTGTGCACAGCTAGTGTTAAGTGCCCTTCTATTTTATATAGGGGATTGTCAGGACGTACATACCACGATATTCAAGAATACAGCGTCATGGGCCGGCTGATCTGGTGCAGCCGACACTTGCACCATGTCTGGACGGCGGACATCATGTCAGTTGTGCCCCCATGTCTGGAAACCGTCCATCCCCTTGATCTTGTGGACAAGTGCCCAAATTGGGCATCACGTGTTGCTCGGCGAATACCTAACACCGTGTCCCAGATGGAGAAGCCGAGTGTCTGTCCTTGTTAGAAGACTTTGTAAGCCATTATACTATAGGTGTGCCTGTCATGCATTCAACTCGCCCCACACGCTAGTTTCGCTTCCAAAGACAGGCTAGCGGGACACCGTGTGGGTCTGTCAAGCCTTTGGTTCAGCACGAGTTGGATCGAGAAGACTAGTTCATGACAAGCAAAGAAAAGACCAGCCTTCAATGATCTCTCGGTTCGGCCCATCGTTAAGGTAGACTGAGCCGAGAACCTGTAAGTGTTTTAGTCGAGGACCACGGAGGTCCGGCCTCTTACACGAGCCTCAGTAGTTAAACTCAGAAATTACCAATTCTAAAAGGAAATAAATGGGAAGTTTGAATTGTTCTTCCTATGTTCTGTTTGCTTTTTGTGTACTTGGTAACCAAACGGCTTGATAATTTTAAAAATTTTAAAAATGATTACGATCAAAATAATTTATCTCGTATATACCGGACCGATAACCTAACGGTACCAGTCCACTCCTTATACTGTTCCAGCATGTTCCAACCAATACCGTACAGAACTTGTTGTTGATCTGATTCTTTCTTGTTTTTTGTTATTGATTACTGGATGTAGATGCGGGAGAAGGTTCTGCTACAATTGTGGAAGGAATGTGCATCGCCAAGGGTGTAACTGCAGCGGTAACACTAACTATATGTGGAGGGTTTGGCTGTATAGGATCTCCCTAATTATACTAATCACTGTACTTCTCTTTTTTCTTCTTTCTTTAATTACAGACTATCTTTCCCACTAAAGTCGACCTCTTTGTTCATATTTCACTGCCATTGATAGTGCTAATCTTTACCTCTTCTCTCTTGCTAGAGTTTCAGAGAGCTCTCTCTTTCTCTCTCTACATATATATATATATATATATATATATATATATACACACACAATTTATATGCCATAACTGTTCTTCCATCAAGGAGTTTTGATGAATCCCTCAGAGTCTACCACTGTCATCTGTGAGTTTTAAATTATGATATCTCATAGTGTTTGAGTCAGTTTACGTGTATCTTGATTTTGAATGATTTATTTTGTCTTCATTTAGCAGGAGTCTTGATTAAAGCTAAGAGAAAGTCATGAATCGATTTACTTTACAAGAATTAACCGCACTGGAGAGATTTTGAGCACGTGACTTAGGAAGAAGTAAACTTCAAACTCTCTGAAGTTTATTTAGCCTATGGTTATTATTAGATTGTTAGATTATGTTGTCTCAAGTAGAACTTAATTTAGTTAGGGTTGTTTGGATTAAATTATATTTTATTTGTTTTCACCGGATTTATGTAGGGTTCTGTTTGACTTTGCAAGATTAAAGACGAAAATGTCTTTAAGATCACTCAAACCGTAACTCATCCAATCTTTACAGGATAATTTTGTCTTTTCGCATTCAGATAAAGTATGACTTATTTCCAAATAAGATAACCCAAGTAGACAGTAAATTTTGACTTAAAAATAAAAATAACCGTAGACCAAGTGGGTTGAGTCTCATACAATTATAAATAGGAACATATGGACCTTTGGATTTTAAAAATAGTACAATCATACAATACTGAATTGGGTCCTATGGATTTATAGTCTCGACGCTTAACCGTGCGTGTTGGAGGATAACTATTGGTTTTTGTCTCTCAAGGTAAAACGGCTAAATCGAACGAAGAAATGCGACCTTCGTTCGCCTATTGAACTTTCCTACGCCTAAATCCCTCTCCCTCAAAGAATACGACAGTAGGAATTTTCGTAGATAATGAAAATCTGGTGTGTTCTTGAAAACATGAAGGATATGACATTATATAGGAACATATGGATCTTTGAGCTGCTGGAATAATTGAGATCTTTGAGTTGCCAGCATAAATAGGGAGACCTTTGAGTGGTGGACATCAATGGCATGCATAAATGAGAGACCTTTTGGTTACTTCGGGAGACTCTCGCGTTATCCCAAATTCATTCACTCAACACATGTCCAAAACCCTTTGGAATTTCCAACCATTGAAACATCACGTGATAGACTGGTAGTGCTGGTGTTCTAGAAACACTCTATAATTTTTTTTAGAGTCGTAATTTTTTCACGTGTATAGAATGGATCTTGAAAGGTTATGAGTCCCGTCCCGCCAATAACAATAGTAGTGTTACATATACGGATGTGCAAACACAAATTTGTACATAGATATGTTTTAAATTGTTCGATGCCCCATGCTCATGAATCTCACACGGACTTGAAACTCACACACATAATTAAATTGAAACATAGATGACTTTGAAGTCATTCGATGCACCATGCACATAGATCTTACACGCATTCGAGACTTATCCGTATCAAACGATTTTAAACACATTTATGTTCGAATCCGTATCTGAACATGCTCGTTCGAAATATTTTACTTATTATATGTCTACTAAGAAATGGAAAGAGACAGCTAACTGCCAGCTGGTAGTACTAAGACTTTTGGAGAATTATGATTAAGTTTGGTTAAAACACAAAAAGAGTGGATATAGGGTTACTTTCATTAGACTTGACATAGAAATCTCTTCTTATGAAGTCTGCCAGATTGATTGCATAAAAAGAGCCTTCCCATGGGGTTGGTTTAGTGACGAAGAGATGCAATTTACGAGGTCGTTTTCACTTAAGATGTTAGGTTCGAAATATTTCAGATGCTATCAACTATTTATGGAGTCAGCTTATACATAATTTTGCCCTGGTTTTAACTGGACATTCGCTAGTGAACAATGTAATTAGTCTTTCGAAAAATTAGTCGAGGTGCACGTAAACTGATCCGAATACTCTGAGTTATAAAAAAAAAAAAATTAGTTGTCAACAATTCAGCACGATGGAATACAGGATTTGGTTATGGTTGGCATGGATGGTGCCGGGAGGCCAGTAGAGGCGATCGCCCTTGCAAGAAAGATAAAAACCTCTATTATTATGTAGAAAAGAAAAAAAATTCAATGAAGTATAGAGGCTTGTTCCTACTAAATATTTTGATGCGTATTTTTTTTAATCTCGAATATATATTCGCCTTCGCATAGTAAAATTACTTGCTCCATCCCTGATTGGTTGGCTTTCAGAACCTACGTTGTTTTCCTGGAAAATAACTAGGGAATGTAGTGTGTGTGCCCTAATTTTTTGCTGTATTTGAAATGTGGATTTGCTAAGAGATTTTGACAAATATAGTAAAAGAATTATCAGAAAAAGCACATCTAATAATGCATTAGAAAATCCCTTTATTTTCTTTATTTATCTAAAATATTTTAAAATTCTTTATCAAATTTGAATGAAAATCTTGTCATGTGAATGTTCCTCGCGTGATCCTTCGAGTGAAGCAGAATAAAGTTTATGAAAAATTAATTATATTGATTCGATATTACATATAAAATTATTTCTTGGAGGATCCCGTGAGGAGGATCGCATTTGTTTCAAAACAGAAAAAAGTTCGTGATAGCATAAAATTTCTCCTTCATATGTGTTGACTCGACACAATATGTTGCTTTTGCTAATACCGGACTGATGAATCAAAATTTTCTCATGTGAATATGTTCTTATGATCTTTCGAGTGAAGCAAAATAAAAGTTATAAAAAAATTATTAAATTGATCCCATATCCCATATAAAATCATCTCCTGAAAGATTCACTTGAGGAGGATCAAGTCCGTTCCAAAGAGGAAAGAAGTTCGTAATAGCCATAGAATTTATCTTTCTTACATTGTGACCTAATGCAATTGGTCGATTTTTATTTATACTGGATTGATGAATTAAAATCTTCTCATGCGAGAGTATTCCTCATGTAATCCTTGGAGGCAAAGTTTATAAAAAATTTATTAAATTTATCCTATATCACATATAAAATTCTCTCACGAAAGGAAGCATGAAGAGAATCACGTATGTTCTAAAGCGACAAAAAAATTGTGATAGCATAAAAAATTTCCTTCTTCATGGTGACCCAATGCAATATGTTGATTTTTTTTTTTACGAATCAAAATTTTTCCTCCTTTTAAATTGATTATTTTTTTTAATAGAGAAGCTAACAAAGTTTATAATTTTTTTTATTAAATTGATGTTATATCACATATAAAATCATCACCTAAAAGAATTAGGCGAGGAGAATTATGTCTCTTCAAAGCGACAAGAAGTTCGTAATAGCATAAAATTTCTCCCTCCGTGGTGACCCAACGCAATAGGTTACTTTCATTTATGCTAGACAATGAATCAAATGTTCCATTTGGCCAAATCAAATTATTGGTTTATTGGTTACTTTATTCTCAAAAATCTATGCTTATTTAGGCTAGATTGTTCTAATTAAAAGAGGATTTTGAGTTTTAATTTATACCACACGACAGAATTATACAGCAAAAGTAAAAGACACAAATAGTCCTTACTTATTAGCTTTCTTTTAGGCTAAATTGTTTCAACTAGAATTATGATGAAAGACAATTCCGTCATTTATTATGGCGTCAAACAAAATCCTACATTAAATTTGGTCAAAATACACCACAAATAATTTAGTCGAAACGAGTTGAGTTAGATTAAATTTTTCTTCGTATAACATAATATAATAATTCAACGATTATCACATGTAAATCAACATTATATTTCCAACATTTTTTATACTTGGAACCATTATTTAAGAAAGAGTCTTGTTAAGCACCATACATTAGGCGGTAGATAACATACATATAATGTCAAATAAATATAAATATCAATGCATATTTTACAAAAATCAATGTATATTCACAAATATTAATACATAATTTGTAAATATTAATACACTTTTTATATATTATTCATGGGCAATGCTTAGCAATTTCCTTTACGAAAATATTTGGGCAATGCTTAGCAATTTCCTTTACGAAAATACTTTAGTCAATGTCATGCTTTTGTAATTTTCTAAGAAATTATCTCCTGAAAGGATCACGTGAGGAGGAACCCGTCAGTTCCTCAGTGGAAAGAACTTCGCGATAGCATAGAAATTCTTCTCCTACCAAATTTCCAAACCCCTTTCGATTCTGATGAAATAAGTCGAAAGATTCGAAACCCTTAACAACATTCCATTCAATTACTCATTCAAACCCTCGAAAACTTCACAATGGGCAACACAAACTCAGCAAAACCTCAAGAACATCCCCCGCCGCGGCCGCCGGCGGAAGCTGAAGCCCAGGCCCAAGCTGGCGAGTCTGCAGTATCTACCTTCACCTGCGAAATATGCATAGAACCTATGCCATCAGCCGAAAGATTCAGAAACAATGGCCTCTCCGATCACCCCTTTTGCGTCGATTGCATGAAGAAGTACATCCAAGTAAAAATCGAAGACGATCGGGTCGCCGAAATCAAGTGTCCAGGCTTGAACTGCGATCAATTTCTGGACCCACTCTGTTGCCGAGCCCTAATTCATCCCAAGCTGTTCGAAAAGTGGTGCGATTTGCTATGCGAAAGGACTCTCTTGGGGCTCGATCGGTGTTACTGCCCCAACCGGCGGTGTTCGGCGGTGGTGGTGAATGAGTGTGGGGGGACTGTGAACAGGTCTGCGTGTCCCAATTGTAAGCGGCTGTTCTGCTTTTTCTGCAAGCTGCCGTGGCACGCCGGGTATCGGTGCGAGGAGAGTGGGGAGCTGAGGGATAGGAATGACGTTGCTTTTGGGGTTCTTGCTGAGAGGAGTAAGTGGATGAGGTGCCCCCAATGCAACCATTGCGTCGAGCGCGTTCATGGTTGCGCCATCGTTAAGTGCAGGTCCTCCCTCCCTCCCTCCCTCTCTCTCTCTCTCTCTCTCTCTCTCTAATGGAATCAAACGAATTAAATCAGTTGGAGGTGCCCTAGATCCGTCACTGCACAAATATACGCATGTATTAGAGTATTACTGGGACATTGGATGGTGAAAAAGGGTATGATGATGAAGAAGAACCAAACAAAAATTATTATCTTTTGTATTGTTGTATCATTTCTCATCAAATTTTCAATCTGAATAAGAGATTTGATAAAAGTTTTTATCTAGCTTTATTTTTTCCCCTTGTTAAACCATTCAATCCAAAGAGTTCAATCGAGTTATGTGAAAATTGCATTAAGGTTGTTTATATGTCAAAATTGCATTCATGCTCTTGAAAAGTGTCGAAAAATCTGTGAATTTGTATTTGATCAGAGGCTCGGCCTTTTCCTTCCTTAGTTCTTAGTACAGTTTTTGATTCCATTCTAGACAAAGTAGACGGGTTTGCACTGAGAATGGAGAATTCATTAAAGCAGATAAGCTTGTTTTGGTACAGCTAGGTTGCTTAAATGTTGATAAGAATAATCATCACATGGGAGAAAGGAAACCAAATGGGCACAAAAAGATAAAAAATTGGGGACTTGGGTAGACTATTTACACTTGCCTTACATTTGTTTTGATAATAAGTTACGCGGCTCAATAGATCAATTCCATTGTCCATTGATTCAGGTGACAAATTTTACTATCCACTTGCAAAAGTCCAATTAAAGTTGGGTAAAACCTCGTCTGGATTAGTTTAACACAAGAATTGATAGCACTTTGATGGGAGTCAAAGTCCAAAGCAAAGCCTTCCTGATGCCCTAGTTGCCTGTGACTACCTCTGTGACAATCCCTCCTGCGATATTGAACTGATTAAGAGGGTGTTTGGGAGGGATCTTTTGAGGTGTTTTTGGATTCTGATATTCTAATTCTGAAATTTTAGATTCTGAAAACTCATAATCAGAATCTATGAAGTGTTTGGTAAAATTGTGTAAAATATATTATGAATTTTTGAAATGTTTGGTAGTATAATTAAATTATTAGATTGTGGATGAGCAATTGTGGGTAGAATGTCTAAAAAATTATAGAATCCAAATCAGAATCTCAAAAGTAGCTCTGGACCTACTTTTGAGATTGTGGCTCTAAAGGCGAGAATCCCACAATTAGAATCTCATAATTAGAATCCCAAAATCAGCATCCCAAATACCTAAAAATCCCAGAATGAGAATCCTAGAATCCCAAAAATACCTCCAGAATCACTCCCAAAAACCCACTAAGCCATTTGAAAAGTTTGTTCAAAATCTTCGTCATTATGATCCCAAATTGAGAATTTTGATGATCTTCTAATAACTTTGCCTTCGTTAACTTTAACTTTCTTGTTTTCACTTTGTGACGGGTTATTTTCCGTTTGGTAGTGGATAGAGGAAATAGCATATCATTGGAATTTTAACCAGAATTCTTAACTTGGAATTCTTAACTGGGTAATGGCAAACAAATAAGGACGTTTTATGGAAGTCTGTTAAACTTTAACCAGAATTCTGAACTTGGAATTCTTATCCGGGTAATGCCAAACAAATAAGGGCATTTACAGAAGTCCTTTCACGAATTAGGACATATTTATCCCGAAGACAACTTAAATATTGCCTAATTGTATTTTCCGGAAACATGATAACCTAGGATTTCACTAACAACAAAATGGAAAAAAAAATGTGAAGTTTCTTCTCTTCATGTTCTCCTTTTTCTTTTGTTTTGTTTGTTCTCTTAGTTGCCAACTGCTGAAAGCCTAAAAGGGACATTAAAAAGGTTTATGATGTGCTTGTATATTCGCGTAACCCTTTTTAATTTCAAGTTTAAAAAAGTTTGTGATGTGGGAAGAAAAGACTGATCTGGTTCTTCCTTGCTGTTTGTTCTTTTTCATTTGGGATTGCAGATGTGGGAGCAGTTTCTGCTACAAGTGTGGAAGGAAGGTGCAGCATCACTGGTGCAACTGCAACTATAAAGCTAATATGTGCAGAGATTGGTGTGCTAGGGTCTTTTTCATTTATATAATTGTCTTACTACTATTTTGGCTTGAGTGTGCTTATTGGCGTAAATTATGAGCTCGTTTTCTATATAACTGGTTTGTAAATAATTACGAGCTCATTGTTGATATTACTGGTGCGTAAATGATTATGGGCTCATCGTTGATGTAACTCGCACCATATTTCGATTATATGTCAAGATACTTTTGACAGCTCTACTCTCTTTCTGGAGCTTCAGAGTTCATGTTTTGGTTTTAACAGATAATAATATACAGATTTCGACCCCTCTCTCTCTCTCGCTCTCTCTGCAGCCTGGTTAACTGTATCGTGTATCTTGGCTTGAGTTCTTTTTGGTTCTTGTACTATGAGATCTTGAACTTGTAACTGAAACTAGTATATGATCATGTTGAAGTTTAAACATCTTTTAGGTGTGGGGATTCCTGTCTGAGGAATTTCTCTTCCCATCTCAACTCATTTTCAGCCGCACGATGGGGAATTTTGGGAAGTGTAGTTCCATCTGTGCGCAAGCTAGAACCTGGTTCAGGCAGTTGAGATAGTGTTCGGATAGTATTTTTTTGCATCGAAATGACGTCGTTTTATTGCACAGCTGTGCAGCAAGCTCTCTCTTTTCCTTTTTTTCTAGCCGATTCATATCCCTTTTATCGAGTATAAATGTTTAGTATAAATGTCTAGTAAATCATGCTCAATATGGCCTAACTTGCTTATTCTTAAATTTTTATAGATTATTGGTCATTTTCGAGAAAAACAATCTATAAAGTATATAAAACTATAGGTATTACACAGAGATATGTAGTTATAAAAAAATAGAGCGCAATAACTGGTATTGAGTTCTACAAATTTATACTGATCGAACATCGACGAAGGCATAATAAGTTATATCAATTTGAAAAAAAAAAATTGAACATAAACGTGGTTATTCATTTTTTATCGATATCTGATCAATATGAAGTTTTGATTTTGGAGGAGACAAAATGAAATACTAATAAATTTACAGGGTGCAAAGTGTCAACACGAGATCTATTAAAGGAAATATTCTCTAATTCTACTGACGTGGCAGAATTTGGTTGGGGAACACTCTTAGCAATACCTCCCTCTCCCCATATTCATCTAAACCGTTTGATTAGCTGTCGTTTAATCTTGCTTAATCCTGAATCTTCATGATGATTAAGATTCAATAGATCACCACCGTTAGATCCCAATCTGACGGAGATTATACATGCTAGCACACCGTATTATCGTAGTCACCATCTACATCAGACTCACAAATAAACATTTCATTTCTCCCACACTAACTCAGGTACTCAAGATCTGCGAGAGAACTGAAAACCCTCGCTCTCTCTCTCTCTCTCTCTAGGATCCCGATCTACGACCCCGTAGATGATTTTCTCTCTCTAAAACTCTCCCTCTCTCTCTATATGCACATCTCTTGCTGCCGCTGGTGGCGATTGCTTGTGCGGCGGTAGTGTAAGTATCCAGTCCGATCCATCGTATTGCTTTGCCAGATCTGAGGTAAATAGTTTGCTTCATTTTCTAAATTCAGTCATCGAATTTAAAACTATGATCTTTTTAGATCTGTGATAACTTCACCTCGTTAGGTCTGCATGTGGTGATTAATTATTCGATTTGTAGTTCGTTTATGCCGTGATCTGGATTGAGCCTTTTCCTGTTGAGAAAGATGTATTTCTGTGGGTAATTGTGTGGAATTTGATGCTGTAAGTGGTTGTTGTGTACAGAGTATTGAGATTTAGTCTGATTGGAGAAAATGTTGACGAAATTCGAGACAAAGAGTAATAGAGTGAAAGGACTGAGTTTCCACAGTAAGAGACCGTGGATCCTCGCGAGTCTCCATAGTGGTGTGATCCAGCTATGGGACTACCGGATGGGGACTCTCATAGACAGATTCGATGAGCACGATGGCCCTGTTCGTGGTGTTCACTTTCACAAATCTCAGCCACTTTTTGTATCTGGAGGTATTAAATTCTCTCTCATCAACATACACAATCTTATCTTCGCTTGTTATTATTTTTCCCACATTGCAGCTGAGGAGATTCTATGTAGATTTCTTCCTTGCTATCAGAATCACCAAACTGCATTTCATAAGATCAGACATTATTAATATTCTGTAGATCTACCCACGAATTGTTTGTTCTGCTGGTTGGATACTTAAAATTCACATTGGAGATCTTGAACGTTCATATTATACTAATATACGGTTTTTGTGGAGTATAATTGTCTATGGAGCATTGGAGTCTATGATCCATACATTCATAATCTGAATTGTATTATTAGGTTTCTATTTTTGTGACATGGATCGTATTTGAATCGGCACAATTTAATTGGAGATTCTATTTGAAGGCATGTCAAAGTGTCCAGAAATTTAAGATGTCTGGCTTGTGATGATATGCTACAAATTGGACCTTTTGACATGTATCAGACTTTATGCTATCTTTGTTTCTTTTTCTTTTTTCTTCTCTCAGTTCAACGCCCTTGGTCCAAAATTTCGTGGGTTTTCATGGAAGGGCTAAATCTTTTCAGAAGTTCGTTTTATTGATTAGAAAAAGTTGAACTTTGACAATTTGTTGAATTTAAACCTACGTTACATGAGTCTTGTATGTTTCCGAAGCAGCAGTTTCGGACACTCAAGCTTGTGAGGGTAATGAATATGTTTTCATCATGTCTAACATTGCCATATCTTACGCCAGAAAGTTAGTCTATGATAACCCCTGAAATGGCATCACAATTCTGCCCCCAATGCTTTTGAGCACTCTCTAATTCAAGTCCCTCGCATAACCAATATGGGGGCTTACCGTTTATTAAGGATAAAGAGTCGAGTTTACTCTATACCTGTGCAAAAGACTCCCACTTTACGCAAAAAATGCTCTATATTAGTTTGTGAAAGTTGTTTTACCCAAATTAATAAAACTATTAAGGAATTTGTATAGAGGCCTATCAATTGACAAGGATTCCCTGGACATAGAAATTGGGCAAATCTGATACTTAAGACACGGACTTGGACTTTGACACCTGCACCAGGGTGACAGAGTACATGTAACATATTTGTTGCTTATTTGGAAGATTTTTTTAAGTGTCTTTTACTACACTGTTTCTTACAGGTGATGATTACAAGATTAAGGTTTGGAACTACAAGTTGCATAGGTGTCTTTTTACACTTCTTGGACACTTGGATTACATCCGGACTGTGCAGTTTCACCACGAGTATCCTTGGATCGTGAGTGCAAGTGATGATCAGACTATCAGAATTTGGAATTGGCAATCACGGACTTGTATTTCTGTTTTGACTGGCCACAATCACTATGTAATGTGTGCTTCATTCCACCTAAAGGAAGACCTTGTTGTGTCAGCTTCACTAGATCAGACAGTTCGTGTTTGGGATATTGGTGCTCTGAAGAAGAAGACTGTTGCCCCAGCTGATGACATTCTGCGGTTGAGTCAGATGAACACAGATCTTTTTGGTGGTGTGGATGCTGTTGTTAAGTACGTATTAGAAGGTCATGACCGTGGTGTTAACTGGGCTTCATTTCACCCAACCTTGCCGTTAATCGTCTCGGGTGCTGATGATCGCCAAGTGAAATTGTGGCGCATGAATGGTAAGTGGTCGTAGAATTATCTTTAGGGTTGGTTTTCTCTGTTCCACAAGGTAGTTATTAAGTTCAGTTCTTTGCAGATTTAATCCTTAGCTGGTTTTCAAATGTGGTTGTAGTTAATGTGTCAAAAGAGTTTTATTAGTAAGAGTATTAGAAAGTTTAAAGATGATTCTTGAAACATTGGTTTGTTTCGAAGCCCGTATTGTATTCTGCTAGGTTTGAAATCATCGGGCTAAAGCTGGTTTGCCAAACGTTCCAATTGCTGGAACTTCTGGACATGGTGTCACATAGCAATCACTGCATAATTACTAAATGATTACATTTGTTGAGATATTTTATTCTTTTTTTTTTCAGACACGAAGGCATGGGAAGTGGACACATTAAGGGGGCACATGAATAATGTGTCATGTGTCATGTTTCATGCCAAGCAGGACATCATTGTTTCCAACTCCGAGGACAAGAGCATTCGTGTTTGGGATGTAACAAAGCGGACTGGTGTCCAAACATTTCGCCGGGAGCATGATCGATTTTGGATTCTCTCATCTCACCCTGAGATGAATCTTTTGGCTGCTGGCCATGATAGTGGTATGATTGTGTTTAAGTTAGAAAGAGAGAGGCCTGCCTTTTCTATAAGTGGCGACTCTATGTTCTACGCCAAAGATCGTTTTCTTCGTTTTTACGAGTTTTCGAGTCAGAAAGACACACAAGTGATTCCAATCCGACGCCCTGGTTCTTTAAGCCTGAATCAAGGTCCACGTACTCTGTCATACAGTCCTACAGAAAATGCTGTTCTTATTTGTTCTGATGTTGATGGCGGCTCTTATGAGCTCTATGTAGTCCCCAAGGACAGTATTAGTCGAGGTGATACCATGCAAGAGGCGAAAAGAGGTGTTGGAGGATCAGCCATCTTTGTTGCTCGAAATAGGTTTGCTGTTCTTGACAAAAGCAACAACCAAGTTCTAGTCAAGAACCTTAAGAATGAAATTGTTAAGAAGAGCAGTCTTCCTATGGCTGCTGATGCAATATTCTATGCGGGGACAGGAAATTTGCTTTGTAGAGCAGAGGATAGAGTGGTTATATTTGACCTTCAGCAGAGAATTGTTCTTGGTGATCTTCAAACTCCTTTTGTCAAGTACATCGTTTGGTCGAATGATATGGAGAGCATAGCCTTACTCAGCAAACATGCTATAGTCATTGCTAGTAAGACACTCGTGCACCAGTGCACCCTTCACGAGACAATTCGTGTGAAGAGCGGAGCCTGGGATGACAATGGGGTTTTCATTTATACAACCCTGAATCACATCAAGTATTGTCTTCCCAATGGTGATAGTGGCATAATAAGGACACTTGATGTCCCAATTTACATTACAAAAGTTTCAGGCAACAAGATTTTTTGCTTGGACAGGGATGGGAAAAACAGGGTTATAGTCATTGATGCTACAGAATATATCTTTAAGCTGTCTCTACTGAAGAAAAGATTTGACAATGTTATGAGCATGATAAGGAACTCTCAGCTCTGTGGGCAGGCAATGATTGCTTATTTACAGCAGAAGGGGTTCCCTGAAGTTGCTCTTCATTTTGTGAAAGATGAGAGAACCCGTTTCAATTTGGCTCTGGAGAGTGGGAACATCCAGATTGCTGTTGCTTCAGCTAAGGAAATTGATGAGAAGGATCATTGGTACAGATTGGGCGTGGAGGCTCTTCGCCAAGGTAATGCTGGAATTGTTGAGTATGCCTACCAGAGGACAAAGAATTTTGAGAGGTTATCTTTCCTTTATCTCATTACTGGGAATACAGAGAAACTATCCAAAATGCTTAAAATTGCTGAGGTCAAGAACGATGTCATGGGCCAGTTCCACAATGCCTTGTATCTTGGTGATGTTCGAGAACGTGCTAAGATTTTGGAGAATGCTGGGCATTTGCCTCTTGCTTATATCACTGCTTCAGTCCATGGCCTACAAGATGTTGCTGAACGTCTAGCAACCGAGTTGGGAGATAATGTCCCTACGTTGCCAGAGGGGAAAGTACCCACCCTTCTGACACCTCCATCCCCCATTTTGTGCGGTGGAGATTGGCCCCTTCTTAGAGTTATGCGTGGCATATTTGAGGGTGGCCTGGACAACATTGGAAGGGGTGCCGCTGATGAAGATGAAGAGGCTGCCGATGCTGATTGGGGAGAAGAATTGGATATGGTTGATGCGGATGGTTTACAAAATGGGGATATTGAAGCTGTTTTAGAAGATGGGGAAGTTCCTGAAGAAAATGAAGAAGAGGGAGGATGGGATCTTGAGGATTTGGAGCTTCCTCCTGAGGCTGATACTCCAAAGGCATCTACCAATGCTCGCAGTGCAGTTTTTGTGGCTCCCACTCCTGGCATGCCCGTAAGCCAAATTTGGATCCAAAGATCTTCTCTCGCTGCAGAACATGCTGCGGCTGGCAATTTCGACACTGCCATGCGGTTGCTGAGTCGGCAATTGGGAATAAGGAACTTTACCCCTTTGAAACCCATGTTCCTCGATCTTCATACTGGAAGCCACTCCTTTATAAGGGCATTTTCATCTGCTCCGGTGTTATCCTTAGCAGTTGAACGTGGATGGAGCGAGTCTGCTAGCCCTAATGTGAGGCGACCGCCGGCGCTTGTGTTCAATTTCTCTCAATTAGAAGAGAAACTGAAATCTGCTTACAAAGCCACAACAGCAGGAAAGCTTGCTGAGGCTCTTCGGCTTTTCATTAGTATCCTCCATACCATTCCTTTAATTGTGGTGGAGTCAAGAAGGGAGGTTGATGAAGTTAAGGAACTGATTATAATAGTGAAAGAATATGTTTTGGGTCTGCAAATGGAGCTAAAGAGGAGGGAAATCAAAGAAGATCCAGTACGGCAACAGGAGCTTGCAGCTTATTTCACTCACTGCAACCTTCAAACGCCTCACTTGAGGCTAGCTCTCCAAAACGCAATGACCGTTTGCTACAAGGCTAAGAACCTCAGCACTGCAGGCAATTTTGCTAGGCGGATCCTAGAGACCAATCCAACGAATGAGAACCAAGCAAAGATGGCTCGTCAAGTGCTTCAGGCGGCTGAGAAGAACATGAAAGATGTGTCTCAGCTGAATTATGATTTCAGAAACCCATTTGTAGTTTGTGGGGCTACATACGTCCCCATTTACCAAGGACAGAAGGATGTTTCGTGCCCTTATTGCAGTTCACGGTTCGTGCCAAGCCAGGAAGGGCAGCTGTGCTCTGTTTGTGATCTAGCCGTGGTTGGTGCCGATGCTTCTGGCTTGCTCTGTTCTCCTTCCCAGATAAGATGATCATCTTTAGGCAGAGGTATGAAATATTGAATCAAGAGTTTTAAGTTTCCATTGCACTGGTTTTGCTCTCCTGGCTCTCCCGCACTTTCGGCTTGCTTCCTCTTGTTTACCCTCTTTTAGTTATTAAAATTTTCATTGTAATAAAAATGGAGATATTTTTTTGCTCGGGCTATTCTTGTTAGTTGTTGTTCATAGGCAAGAATGGAATGGGGTCATTGTTAAAGTAGACATTGATTATAGGTTACGACGGCTTATACGTCAGGCATGTGCAATTGTTGTTTGGTAAATTTGCTTATTTCTGTGATGTTTCAGGTTTTCTATTCCTGGGTGGTAGTGGAAATACTTCTATCTTGAAATTTTTGTGATACATTAGGTAGTTCGATTTTTGAATATTTGTTCAAAGAACAGTTGTACTTCATTCCAACTTTGTTGCGCAAATTATTCTCTTGGGTTTGGTTGTTTTCACTTTTGCCTTTTTTGGGATCGGGGGCCGTAGTGCAGTCTCCTGAAGTTCGCGAACAAAACGACGTTGTTTTATTCATGAATTGTTTATCAAAATGCAAATGTCGTTTTGTTCTCCAATTGTTTATCAAAATGCAACCCTTCGGAACGATGTCCTCTTGACCTATACATTCTGATAATTATTCATTGGGCAAAACGATATTATTTTGTCTGCAGTCCTTTCAAATTTCCATTTTTGTATTTGAAATGAATGTTAGGTTACCTGTTACATTTAACCCGTCAAGTACCTAGTTTGAAGTATACGTTATTCAACTACCCAAGTCTGCTGGACAAAGAGGGAAGCAATCGTCCAAATCCTCAACCAAAACATACCTACCAACCGGAAGCACGCGTTTGCACTGGATATGGATCAATGTTATTAATCTCGTCTTGTATCGGCAAAGCGGTACTGGAGCTCCAACGTATTGTTTTGGTCTCTTTTGGCCGATACGGACCGGTATCCTACCCGTCCGTAAATATTTTTTTTTAAATTTTCATAATTATTTTTTAAATAATTAAATATAATTTAGGACTAAAATCATCAATTTTTATTTTGGGTGTTTTCTTAAAATTGTGAGGTTTTATTTTATATGTCCAATGTGATTTTTTGTTAAAAAATATTATTTTAAAAATGCATACTAAATTCAAAACGGTATATCGGTACACACGGGTACTGGTATGTACCGCACTAGTAATAAAATCGATATGTTTGTTAGTACGAGATTGATAATTTAGATTGTTTGCCTTCGGTTGATATATTTATAGAAAGTGATAGTTCTTTCATCAGGGGGTGCATGTTGTTGGGTTTCTTCCAGGAGAAACAGACTACTTCCTTTCCATGTTTATAACATAATATATTTAGTCTTTGTTTAGTGTGTTTTTTTGGAGGAATTCGATCTCTTCAATCTCAAGATATCATATGAATAAGTCAGAAAGAAAGAGTCTGAGATCGGTTTAGATAACATACATCTTGGTTGATATTACCATGTTTGAATCTCAAAATTATAGCTATTTTTTATTCATTGTGCTATGTGTTGATGTTGAAATCCTTTATTGAAATTTGTATACAATTTAAGGGTGTAATCGATTGAGTTTAATTCGGTTGAGAGAAAAAAACTCTTATTGAAATGCTATGTTCGGTTTAGTAAGATAGAAATCAAAACCAAACCAAATTAATCATGTCTGGTTTTATTTTGATTTGCTCTGTTTCGTTTTGATTTTTGGATTTACCAATTTAGTTGGCCCATGAATGCACCAAGCTTAAAGAAAAAAAAAATTATATCTTTTTATAACACAAATAAGCAGGATATTTTTAGAAAATTATACAAGTATCTACAATCTAAAACGTATTTATCACGGAACAAATTATCATCAATATTTTTAGAAAATTAAAAAAATTCATATTATTAGTGTTTCGGTTCGGTTCGGTTCGGTGTTCATAAATATAAAATCAAAAGCAAACTAAACGTTTTAAAAATAAAGCAAACCGAACCAAATCAAATAAAAATCAAAATGAATCATCAATTCGGTTTTAATTATTTATCTAATTTGATTTTCGATTTTTTGCTTCACCCCTGCAATAAATGAAAAAAGGAAGCACAAAGTTTTGAGGTCGGAGACTAATTTTCACACATCTTTTTTGTCCTTATTATACAAAATTACTAAATACGTTTTTATTAAATAATTTTTATTGAGAGAAATTTTGTTTAGTAGAAGGGTATTTTTATATCTTGAGATCTATCTACAAACATTTGGACTTGAGGGGAAAACGTGTAATTTGCAACTTACGGTACATCGCCACGTACAGAGAGCCAATGAATATCAAACACGTGGAAAACAGCCAATTTTGCATTTGCCACGGTACGCTTCGTTCAAATTATAAGAGGAAGATCCGTTCGGTGAAGCAACAGAGAAGAAGGAAGAAGGGAAGAGGTGGTGGTGATCTGAAAATGGAGAAAATATTGGGGATTGTGATCAACAAGAAAGAGGCAACAATGTCGGATTGTTGGATCGTCGAAGACTTATCTTCATGGGAACTCATCAATCCATCCGATGATGATGAAAACGAAGACTACTCATACGACGAACTCGACCTCTACGTGCTTGAATCTTTGTCTCCCATTCTCTCCGCTCAATTTCCGCCACTAGAACCCATGGATCACGCCAGTGATCACGAAGATCGCGTGGATTTGGCGAAACATGTTTCGATTGATGAGCAATGTGTATATAACGACTATGATTATGAGGAGGAGGAGGAGGAGGAGTTGGAGGAGGATTATGGAGGTGAGTTTGATTTGGACGATGAATTGGTGCCGAGGAATGTGAGCGATCGATTTGGGAGGCAAAGGATTAGGAAAGTGGGGAAGAGGGCTTATCCAAAGATGAACAAGTCCAAGAAGTTGCCTTATTCCTACAATCGACCTGGTTGTGTCCATGGAAAGCACGGGCTGGGGTTGAAGCACACCATAGTCAACTGAAAAGAATTCGGGTAAGATCGAAGCTAACCTTGATCGTGATTCGGTTTTGTGAATAAGTGTGATCTGATGATATAGGTCTGTACAGCTAGCTGATGATTAGGTCAGATGTATTTGTGGGGTTTTAACTTGAATTTCAATTCTGTTCTAATTTGTCTGGATTTGGATTTGGTGTGTTTATGATGAAATGTATCATATCTCTGTTTTTTTTATAAAACATTTCTAGATTTGACATATGAAAGTCAATTATATGCCACAATTTAAGGGTATTATGTCTTGATCTTGATTTTGGTTTTGGTACCCCTTCCTTCTTGTTATTGCCTTTCTCTTTTTGAAAATGTAGAGGGTGTTTGGAAACTCTAGAAATGCACATAGAAAAACATGGTTTAACAAAATTGAAAATGATAGAAGAAACAAAGACAGCAACCAAGTTGGTCAGAATAATACCTCCAGGACACGCCAGCCGTAGCGACGAACGGTGCGGTGGACAAGATTTTTCGTGTTCGAAAACAGGGTCGTCGTGTCAAACAAGTAGGGAAGGGTGGCCATAGCTGCACGGCCGCCCTATTCAGGCTTCCCCGTTGGGTTGTGTAGTCGAGATAAGCAGTCTCGAACCAAGAGTGCTGCACAAGCCCTCCTTTGACTGCGGCACCTGACTCAGGAAGAACCTAACAACGTAAAGCCCGGAATTGAACGGTGCGGGTGTAATCAGTGAGTGCTACGAACTTCAGGAAACATGTTGGTATTGTCACACCACCTCTCTATAAAGATCCCCTTCGATCCCGAGGGAGAATTTTTGTTTTAGGCACCCAGGGCTAAGCTCATAGTGTGCTTTAGGCCTCGAGCAAGAAACGTCCTCTTCTTTCGTTTTGGTTTATTATTGATTTGAAGGCATGAAGTAAAGTGTTTAAAATGGGGACTGCTTGCTGTGGGGTCATATCTTAATTCATAAGGCAATGACATTCAATACTTTTGAGTTCTTAGCACGATTTGCAGTTATCTAATTGACTTTTTCGAGTTATCATGATCACTATGAGAAAAGTCTTTTTTTTTCTTTCACAATTTGACGTTGCTGTGTATTTAGTATTGATAAAATAGAATCGTTGGTTAAAATGTGTCCAATTGTGGTGTTTTCAAATTTCATTGCGAACCCATCTCACTGGCTGCAAGAGAGCTCAAAGAGTAGAGCATGGGTTCCCAATTTGAAGTTTTAGTTGGATTAGATGAACCATTAGAAGAAAGATTGGTGGTGGATGACTCACCATTCCAAATTCACATCTTAGAAAGAAGGGTCTGATAAACAGTGACAAATGAGGCTCACGTCTATTAAAAATGCTCATTAGATAGGGTTATGTGGTTCTCCCTCATTGAAAGAAGGTGAATGGCCATACCATTGCACGATACATTGATTCTTGACGTTATGTGGAAGAATTTAACCAAACAATCGGTGGTTCATCAAATGATGTAATTTTTGTATAACAAGTTAATTTTTGGATGTAAACCAAAAGTTTCTCTCCATTTTGTGAATGCTACAATGACTATTTATATTTAATAAGTCACTGTGAATGCAAAATTAGAACTAATTACTATTTACCATATTTAGGGAATCTGATGCAGAAGACATTAAAAAATGTGGCTAATATTATTATCAAGCTTAGTTTGTTAAAAGTTGGGTAGGTCTCAAATGAGATTGAGTTTAGTCTATTACAACCGAAACTCAAATAGTTTTGAAATAGCATGAGCTTATATTTGGTCATTTAAAGTTTTATTTCATAGCTAAATATGCCTAAAGGTGTGTTTATTTTTTGGTTAATTGAACATTTTCACTTTTCATTTGAAAGAAAATACTCTGTTAGGGTGTAGTTTGTCCACATCTAGATCTCTCTTTGATCATCAAAGTTGTTGATATTGCACGCTATGTTGAATTAATTCAATGTCATCGAACTATTTGCGAGACAAAGTCCGCCACAAATAAGCATCCTTGCGACGATTGCAATCCGTCTCGCTTATAGTAGTTTTGGCGATAGTTTTTGTTAAGTCGCAATAATCCGACGCAATTGATTGGTTTTAGTGACCGCAAAAAACCCGTCGCAAACACGCAGTTGCAATTGATTAGTTTTTGCGATCGTAACATAACGTACCGTCGCAATTAATCAGTTTAAACTACCATAGGATACCCTAATTTTACAATGAAATGTTGGTGACAAATTTGTCTTTGGGTTATGAACCTCCGCGAAGAACTTTAAGCATTCTTTTTCACTTCCCAGGTGTGGCCATCGGATTATCCACATGTAAGACTCTCCTCGTTCCCCCAAGCACAACGCCCACATCGGTGATTTCCCATACATGCGCAATCGTTATCACGACGTGGCATAATCTCCGTCGTTCACTTCTTTCCCGTCCAGTGGTTAGGATTATTGCAGCGTTTTTCCGCTTTGTGTGGACATTCTTCTCCTTTAAAGGCTCTTTTTGAATGTCCCTCTGTCCCCTTGTTTCCTACTCCAGTTGCCAATCAAACTACACCCTGAATCCTGCAAAATTAAGTCATTTTACTGCACTACAACACTGTTAGTGCAACATAGGGGTGAAAAAGAATCCCGAAAAAATAGAACCGATCGAGAAAACCGACTGAAAACAATCACGATTTGGTTGCTCCGAAATAGGATGGTTCGGTTTCGGTTCTGACTTTATAGTTTTTTTAATTTTTCGGTTCGACTTCCGTTTACCACATATTTTGTTTACACCGATCGAACCGAACCGAACCAAAAATTGACATTCAGGTTCAAACTCTTTTCCCTTTTTTTAGATCTTTTGCTTTGTTTTGGATTATATTTTATTAATGTTTTGTTCTTAATAGGTGTTTTAGACCAAATGCAAGAGTTTTGGGCTATTATATGTGTGTTTTGTATTGCCCAAAAACTGCCAATTTTTAATTCATGTAATCCAAATTAGTTTATTCTTGTCAACCCGAAAAAATAAAAAAAATTGAAATCCACAACCAAACCGATTCCACCCGAATTGATTTCGGTCCTTGCCTATTTCGGTTAGAATCGGTTCGATTTTCGACGGCTCGAAACCAACTGAATCCGAATAGATTTCAACCCTTTTTTTCCCTCGTTGAAGAGAGGACCACCACCAAATTTATCCCTATAAATTGTTTAGTATGGTGCAGTTCTTAGATCAAGTTAATGCCCCCATAAAATTGAGTTGGCGTTAGCTATGGCATTGCCGATCCAAGTAGGGCCGCGCCTCCAGAATTTGCCGATCCAATTAGGGTCAAAATGGTCTATGATTGATGGTTTGCTCGGGTTCTAATCTGGTTGCGATGCGGGTACGTAGTTTTAACAATGCCGTTCAACAGAGTTTATTTATTTACACGAACATAAGCACTAAACACGAAATAATTATACGGTAACTGATCTCGTGATGATTTAATTATTCCTTACCCAAAATTCTACAGTTTAAAGCCATTTATATTGGTGAAACCTCAGCCAGGCACCGGTGCGGTTCACGGTATTTAAACATGTACCAACACAAAGTTTAGGATTTAAAAATCCTTAACAAAGTGGGAGAGATATAAACACACACACACATATATGTATATATACAGACTCAAACACATTTTATTATTGCTAGAAATAGGAATTACAAAGCCACTCTTCTCAACAAATCCTTCACCCAATTTCTCTCTCTCTCTCTCTCTCTCTCTCTCTCTCTCTCTCTCTCTCTCTCTCTCTCTCTCAAAACATAATACAAACACGCATGCATACATATTCATACAGACTGTAAGATTCATAGTGCTTCACCCATATGAAGTCAAAAACCTCCAGGCCATGTACTATGATAACGAACGTCCAAATAACAAGAACCCATAATTATCAAACTTATTATAATTAAATTGACAACAGAAGCATACTTATCGATCTATAATGCATAAAGATTTTATTCGACCATCATCGGTACTAGGTGCATGAATTTGACATTATCACAGATGTTCACGTTTGATATCATAGTAGAAGTTGTAGCTGTTTATGTCAGTGAAGGCTCTTGAAGACTCAAGAGGATTCTGAAAGGGTATCGAACATCCTAGAGTTGTAGGCCATAATTCTTCTTTATACTAGATTTGTATAGAATGTTCTAGCTAGGTCATGTTGGATTGTGTAAATCTCTAGATGTTTTCAATGAATTTCTTGAGACCTACGAATAAGTGAAAGGACTCATTTGTAAGAATCATCCAAGAGTTGGAGAGTTGGAGTACTGAGGCATCCAAGAGAGCTTGTGAGGTCAAGTGTGACAGGGAGAGGCACTTGAGAGTCTTGTATTGCTTGTATAGATTGATTCTTTATTAGTGAAGAGTTTCCTTTACCCCAAATCTCGTCTTAGAGTCAGTGAGTTTCTCAATTGTGTCGGTTGGAGATAATAACTCAGTTAAAAGGCTGACTTGGACATTTTTGGAGTTATTTGTCTAAGTGTTGAACGGTGTGCAAGCGGTGAAAATCTTAGGGCGTGGGGGTACGGATGGATATGTACCGATTAGTTATATATAAGAGTAACCTAATGTCGACTAGTCCTCGAGAGATCAATCACACTGTCCACTTGTAGGGGCTCAATTAAAGAAGTTGATAGCACTTAAGAGATTTCGAACCTGAAACCTAAAAGGAAACATACCTCTAAGTTTCAAGCCCTGATCACCAGATCAATCTTTTAAGGTTCTATAGCTGGTTGTTAGTAGACTTATTGAATCGATACATATTCATCGATATCGTAGCAAAATCCGAGATTCTCTCTTTATTTGATCTCTTTTTACTTTATCACCTCGTCAATAGATTCCTGCCTTCCTTTTTTTCTAACTTTAACTTTATTTCCTTGTCGCTAGATTCCTTTCTCGCTCTCAGTAAATTAATTGCAAGTTAGCAATTTCTGATCAAATTTTGTTTTTATTTTTCTTTAGCAAAAATTCAAAAATTTCTTTTGATTGCTTATGTATACTATTATCTTTGATTGGGGCTTTTCCATATTAATGTCAACAATCATTGACTTAGAACTTCTTTTGCCAAAAGTTTTTTTTTATATGAATGTTACTATTTTTTTTGGTTATTTGCTCTAAATTTTATCAAAATCGCGTCAAATTTTTTAATTAATTTTTTTTGACAAAATAAATCTACAAAGAAAAAAATAATATGAGCAAAAATCTTTAAAAAATTTCAATGGCGAAGAAGAATTTTAAAAATTAATTTTTTTTATTGTTCTTAGTACTTTAACATCATGATTTCGTTCCATATTTTTTTAAGTTTTCGATTTCTCTCGTCAAGAAGAATCGAGGACCATCGCTAAGTCCTTTTTATCCTGATAGAAAAGAGGACCACCACCAAGTTTTCCCCTATACCTTGCGGAGATGGGGCCCTATAGTGAGGGGCTCACTACATGGGTATAGTGAACTCATCCGTCTGTCTATTTCGGCAACAGACAGTTCAGATTCAAATCAGTATTTATTAATTATTTTTATAAATAAATATTAATTTGAATCTGAACCGTCTATTATTGAAATGGACGACCGGATGGGCTTACTACACTCATGCAGTGACTCACTACCCCCCCCCAATTCCAAACTTGCATACTTTGCTGCAGATCTTAGATCAAGTGAACACCCCCATCAAATTGAGTGATCAATAGCAGCTACCTCCTCTCTCTATAGACTGTGTGTGTGTGAGAGAGAGAGAGAGAGAGAGAGATGGCATTGGCCATGGGATTGCCCAAGTTTATGGTGATCAAATCAAGGCACTTCCCCAACTACCTGCGCTACGAACAAGCAGATCCAGATCCATGGCATGGGTTTCTAAAATTCACCGAAGTGAATATCGTGAGCCCATATACAAAGTTCGAAGTTGAAACTGCGAAGAGTGGGAATGGTTTGATTCACATAAGATGCTGTTACAATAACAAATACTGGGTAACCAAGTCTAGCTCTAACAACTACATACTCGCAGACGCTGATGAACGGGAGGAAGACCAATCTCTCTGGTCATGTACCTTGTTCAAGCCCGTTCCAGATGATGGCAATGCTAATACCTTTCGATTTCGCCACGTTCAACGTGGTCTCTATGTATCCTGCCGGACGATCTGCCCCGACTGGGCTTGCCTAATGCTAATTGCAGAATCAAATTCGCCTGCTTCTGGTGCCTCTGCGCGTGATATCTTCTTGATCATCGATTGGGAATCGCTGGTGATTTTGCCCAAGAACGTTGCCTTTCAAGGGGAACAACCAGCTATACCTCAGCGCGCGGTGGGTCCAGCGGCACCGATACTTGCAGTTCGCGTCCAGTGACAATGGAGATCCAACGGTTGCGAACGAGGTTTTCATCACTCGAGATGGAAGCATCAGGATAAAGAACAACTACTTCGGCAAGTTCTGGAGGCGCAGCCCTAATTGGATATGGGCGGATTCAGATGACACCACTAACCGCAACTTGGACACTCTGTTTCGGCCTGTAAAAGTTGCCCACAACGTCATCGCTCTCCGAAACTTGGGCAACAACAATTTCTGCAAGAGTCTCACTACCGAAGGCAAGAAAAATTGTTTGAATGCGGCCGTGGGAACAATCACTAAGGAGGCGCAATTGGTGGTTGAAGAGCTCGTCATCTCGAGGAGCATTTACAATGTCAATTACCGCCTATCGGATAAGAGAGTGTATGGAGAGAACATCATCGCAATGGCAACTGCAACTGCAACAAACCATACCCAAGTTGCCGATACTGTTTCACTGAGGATGTCGTATAAGGACACTAGGAGCTCTACTTGGAATACCAACGTTTCGTTGAAGTTAGGCGTCAAAGCTACCTTCCAAGCCACAATTCCACTTATTGCAAGAGGGAAGATTGATTTTAACGCTAATTTTAATGCTGATTTTAACGCAAGATACGAGTGGGGGGAAACTGTGATAAAAGAGACTGAAGTCGAAACTACGCACACAACCACCGTGACGCCGATGACTAGGACCAAGGTGAGTCTCCTGGCGACACGGGGTCTGTGCGACATTCCTTTCACTTACACACAGCGGGACACACTTATGAACGGTGAACAAGTTATCTGCAACATGGATGATGGCATTTTCACTGGCATCAACAGCTACAACTACTACTATGACATCAAACATGAAGATCTTTGATAATGTGCAAATGCAACGTACCGGTGATAGTCGAATAATTTTGCTAGTGTGTTAGCAAGTATGTTTCTGTTGTCAATTTATTAAGTTTGGTTGTGGGGTCTTGTTATTTGGAGGCTTTTGACTGCATATGGGTGAAGCACTATGAGGGGGGAATTAGGTGAAGGATTTGGTGAGAAGAGTGGCTCTGTAATTCCTATTTCTGGCAATACAAAATGTGTATGGGTCTGTTGTATATATGTGTTTATACCTTTCCCACTTTGTTAAGGATTTTCAAATTCTAAACTTGTGTTTGATCATGTTTGAAATGAAAATGTGACGGGTATTGCACGTTGTTTTTTCGCGACAGATTATCGTGACGGAAATAATATTCATGTCATAGAGGTTTTCATTGAAACCATGGTTCAATGAGGCACCACCTACCCTAAGCCTCTTATTTTAGAATATAAGCAACACCTCAAACATAAAAAGAGCTATCAAGTAGAATAACCCAACAAGACGCCTAAAAACATAAAAAAAGCTAAAAAAAAACCCTCATAATCTGAATTCTCATACCCTGTCACAACACGACCACCATTAGGCCACTACCTTCGACAACCTTCCTAACTACCCACAAGAATCCTCCTAAACTTCTGGTGCTTGCACCCGAAAAAGCTGCATCTTCCATCTCCCAAAACCCTCGCATTTCCTCCACGAGCTCCCAAAACTACAGCCAAGTTGACCTTCCTTACTTCCCACGAGATTTCTCCTAAAGTACTTTCGTTGTTTGTACGCCAAGGCTACAACCTGCATAGAAATCAAGACATCAGTATGCTGATAACATTGGCCTGAATAGCATCATTCTATCGAAAGGCTGCACTCTGAACTTCGTCTTTAGTTTCCTTCTCTTAGTAATGAATGTTTGAAGTGGTAAAACATGATTTTCTGGCAATGGTATCTCTGGGTTTGAAGAAATAATGGGCCGATTGCTAATATCCTCCTCCTCCTCCTCCATAGTTTGTTGAGGCCTCATCTCGTGGCTTAGGACTAGAGAAATTCAAACTTACTTGAACTACCCATATGCATGAAGATGTGCAGTTGCATAGGTTTCTCCAATTCACCGGAGAGGAGATGGTGAGCCCATATTCAAAGTTAAAAATTGAAATGGCCAAGAGTGGGAATGGTTTGGTTCACATAAGATGCTGGTACAATAATACACATTGGATAATTAACCAGGTCCAAGTCCAAGTCTAGCAATTACATTATGGCATACGTTGATAAACCAGAGGCATGTAGACCAATCCACCGAAATGGCCGGCTCAAACAAGGTACATGACCAGAGGGATTGGTCTTCCTCCGGTTCACCAGCGTCCTGCCATAATGTAGTTGCTAGACCTGGACCTGGACCTGGACCTGGACCTGGTTAATTACCCAGTGTTTGTTATTGTAACAGCATCCTATGTGAATCAAACCATTCCCACTCTTTGCCATCTCAACTTCGAACTTTGAATATAGGCTCACCATTTCCTCTCCGGTGAATTGCAGAAACCCAAGCTCCTGGACATCTTCATGTACGTAGCGCACGTAGGTGCCGAAGGTCCTTGATTGGATCACTATAAACCTGGGCTGGGGAATGCCTTCTCTCTCTCTCTCTCTCTCTCTCTCTCTCTCTCTGCCACTGTGTGCAATTTACAGGCGAAAATTTGGGGGTCCTCTTTTCAATAATGATAAAAATGACTGTCTGCTTTTTGTAGAAAAATATGAACCACTTCCTTCACTCTTTTTCCACTTGGTGGTCCTCTTTTCAACTACTCGGAGAGGGGGTACTGTACACAATGCATTAAAACCAGGGCGGATTCATGTTATGGCAAGAGTTGACCCCACTGCCCTGAAAACTGCTGAGTTTTTTTTTTCTTTTGGGTAATTTTGCTGTAATTTGCCCCTTATTTCTCTCACATGTACATGGCAAAAAATTATTTTTTTGATATTTGCCCCACATTAACTGCCTCTGATGGCAAAAATTAACCTTTTTACTATTTGCCACCACATTGACTCTCTCTCTCTCTCTTATATGCATAAAATAACATTTCATTTATTGTATAAAATTGTACTAAATATTTCATCGAGATACAAAAAATAAAAAGCAAATTACGTCTCCTACATACACTGGTGCTAATAGGATTGTCAGACGTTTGCTGTCCCCAGGATACAACGACTATTGACAAAAAGAGGCAATACTTCGATCCTCTTAACAGACGAACCAGAAAATTGTAGTGTAATCTCAGAAAGGTAATGATATGTATGCGTGCAGAGTGTTTTTGGATGTCGAAAAAATAAAGATGACCTCTGTTTTTATAGGCACAGAGGTGTCCGTTCGAAAACATCGCGATTGATTGGAGAAGAAGGACGTGTCTTTTTGAAAAAGAAAGGCGCGTCCACAAATATAAAAGGTCGCTTCTAGAAGATGGGCTACTACGGATTGGGTCATGGGTTAAAAATTAAATCCAATTCCAATCAGAATTAAGACTGGAATTAAATTTACTCTAAAAAGATTATATTCGTTAGTCCAAACTCAAGCCTATGCTGACCCGACCAGTCGATCAAACAGCGTGCACATGCGTGTGGAATTGTGTGTGCGCTCGTCAACTCACAAAAATTCTATGACCCTAAGGAACAAGTCTTAATGCAAAAATCTTAGTAATAAACTCAAAAAAATTTCCTCTTCAACTAATGTAGGACAAACTCACATCTTTCCTTCTACCAAGATTCATGTAACTCACTTTATGGACAATTTTCAATTCATCCCAAAGTTGTATATGAAAAATCAATTACACGAGCTCGATCTCTTCTCGGAGATGAACACAACGGTATGTGAAACCACTCTGTCTGAAGACCGAATCCCACTTACAGAACTTAATTAATTTATATCCGTATATGTTTTTTTTTAATTTTATAATTACAGTTTAATGATTAATAGAAATTATTTTTTTGAATCCAAGCATTTTTCTATTTCAAGAAGTTCACACTGCACGCGCACACAAACATAAAAAAGAAAACATCCACAAAATAGGTTTGTTATACATACTGAGTTCGTTAAATATTTCCTTTAGTGCTGAATAACCTATTACTTAGTTTGGTAAACATTTGAAAAAAAATAATCACATTATTCTATCTTGATTTACATTCGACTCGTTTAAATTTGTTTAAAATAAATTCTGACTGATAAATAAATCCATTTTGAACACTTTTTGCAATGAATAAGTTTAGAAACACAAAATTTCGTACATATTCGGATATAGATTATTCAGAGCCATCGAATGTACGTACCTTTCTGTAATCATTTAAACTTCATCTGCATCTGATTTCCGAACACATATGTGACCGATACATGAATAATTTGTATTGTTGGACTTTTTCTTCTGCAATTCGTTTAAATTTTCACGATTCTTTTCCTTATCCGTTAGAAACAGCAGCAGAAACCCACCAACAAAAATGCTACTCCCAGTTCCCCATCCCACATGTTTGTCCCTGTTTCTCCGGCCAATATCCCCCAAACCCGGTAGCTCTCTCTCTCTCTCTCTCTCTCTCTCTCTCTGTGGGATCATGCATGTATGCATATGCGAACACATGGTTGTAGGTATTTTTTATCTGCGCGCGAACGCCCATATAATTGGGTATTGGTATATGTTCACCCATTTGCGTTAATTCTCATGCTGCAGATGAATCAACGTAGTTAATTGTCAGTACATTCGATTAACCTATAACTGATCTCGACCTGGTAGGACATTATAGCTCGAGGAAGTTAATTTCAACAACTGGGCGGCGTTTGATCAATCTAGATAAAGCTAGGCCAAGAATTATGACTTTTGGAAGTGATAAAGAAGAAGTGGGCGTTGGTCTTGAAGCGGGTGAACGACTTTTTCTTGGTATGGATTTTGGTACATCTGGAGCTAGGTATGCTGTTATTGACATGGAAGGGACCATACGGGCTGAAGGAAAGAGGGAGTATCCTTTACATATGGTAATTCCATCATCATCAAATCGTTGCAATGTTCATGTTTGCCCTGATTACTTTGTATAGATGGTCCCGATTTCCTGATTTCTATCTCATGAAGTAGCTGTTTGTTAGCTTGCATTGAGACTACTTCGGACCGCCCATGTCAATTCAATTATTATCATCAAATCGATTTGCAATGTTCATATTTTCCCCCTGATTACTTTGTATAGATGGTCCTGATTTCTATCTCATGAAATAGCTGTTTGTTAGCTTGCATTGCGACTACTTCGAACCACCCATATCAATTTAATTACCTTCTGGACCTGTTTTCCTTGTCATTTCTTCTGATATCTTCTTTTTATCTTCGTTGATTTTCTTTGATGTTGTTTATACCTAAATAGTGAGTAACCTATTTATTAGAATTGCTCTCGTTTGCACTCCTTTTGTTCAATGCTGTAGTTACATAGTCTATGCTTGTACTGATACCCGCTTGTGATTTCCCTTTTATTGTGATTTTTTCTATCCATTTGCCGGTGGACATTTAGCATATTATTTCTAAATTTGTAATCAGGACAAAGATAATATGATACTTTCTGGGTTTCCAACTGTTTGGTCCCTTTTTTACACTTTTTGGTTGTTCCAAAAAGAATCACAATATAGGGGTAATAATGGATGGTCAAAATATGCAAAGTCTATGGTGATGTCCCCTTAATATATTGTAATCTCTAAACTGGACCAACAATCGGGCCGGGGGGAGTATTAGAAATATGACAATGCTTCCCTCGAATTCTTACTCGCATTACTCAATAAAATCTGTTGAAAGCTTCTTTTTGATGTCTAGAAAGAGCAAAGATACAGTGGATTGGTTGGGCTCTTGGAAAACAACCCTTCATTCGCTTCTTCAAGATGTTCCATTTAGTCTCCGACCATTAATTGCTTCTATTTCTATAGATGGCACTTCTGCAACAACTATCATTCTAGACAGGTGAATTAGCTCATAGGAGTACTACGACTATACACATTTCGTTCATTCTCCTCATCAAACACCTGTACGTCCTACCGCAGCACAACGGGAGAACCATTATGCAGACCTTTGCTGTACAATGAAAGTTGTCCTGATGCTTTGCCAGCAGTTAAGTCCATTGCCCCAGTAAACCACACAGTCTGCTCTGGTTCTTCTACACTGTGCAAGCTTGTATCCTGGTGGAACTCTTACGATTTAAATAAAGAATCTGCATTATTGTTGCATCAAGCAGACTGGCTGTTGTGGCTACTTCATGGCAAGCTCGGAGTGTCTGATTATAACAACGCTCTGAAGGTAGATTTTATTCGCAACTAGTTACCTTTAGCTTCTCTTCGCTTCCAGTATCCAATTGCCGCTAATTTTTGCAACAAGTGTTGAATTAATCTTTATGGTCACAGGTTGGCTATGATCCTGAGCAGGATTCCTATCCAAGATGGCTGCTTTCTCAGCCATATTCACATGTTTTGCCTTCCATCCAGGCTCCTGGAACTTCAATTGGTCCTATAAAGGAGGACATTAGAGCGCACTTTGGTAAATTTGTTTCCTATTTAGAAGTGATCCTCAAAGAAATTTTCTTATTATGTGCATTGGGAAACTGAAATGGTTAGCTTCTGTTCAATAGTGCTTATGCCGAAGTTTTTGATGCATTAATCCAATCCGTGGGCGGATATCCCTTATCCAGTTAGCCTTTGGGATTTTTGCTTTTGAAGTTCTTTGTCAACAAGAAACATTCGCCATTGATACTTAGCATTGAAGGCCAACCATCCTATAAC